>OY292399.1:27087423-27687423 GCA_958496205.1 Idaea biselata | reverse complement strand
AGAATCTTGCAGTCTTTTTTCGGACCTTCACTCGTGACCAAGAATTCTCGATTAAACTGGCAGACACTCTAGTTTAGCATGTTCACCTTTTAAACTAAGAAGCCCTCAAATTTTGAGTAGCGTTTGGGTATTCGATCGTTAATCTTATCCTTAAGATCTAAACTCACCAACATCACAATGCACACAATCATGCGTGTTCTGAACATCGGCTCCTAGACAAGGTTGTCCACCGTTCAGAGGCCTCGGTGCTGAACATGATCGGACCCGACGTCTGCCGGTACGACGTCCTCCACATTCGCATGGAGACCAGTTGGACCAAGCGCTCCAACCGCCGTTTACTGGACGAAATGTTTGACAACATTATTTAATATTTCATATGTTTATTGCTCAAGGCTAGAATTATTATTCAAGAAGAAAATGCATCATCAAAAATTCTCCCATGTCCGAGGTACTCGTAAGCCACCCGACCCAGTCAATAGTTGTAAAACTCTTCAGGTAGATGTCGTTAAAGTCTTAGTAGAGTCTTAGTCGATAAACAAACAGGGAGAAGAAGCATAATCGTTAATTCACCGTGTCACGGCGCAATCGTTAACGCACTCGCCCGGCAAGCGAAGGTCACAGGTTCGAATCCTGTCATGGGAGAATTTTTGATGATGCATTTCTGATTACAAAATATTTCTAACATTTTTTGATAATAAAAAAAATGCTATTGCTTAACTCAGGATTGCTACTCGGTCTTCGTGACATAAAATAGCTGTTTCTAAAATAAAAAAAACAAAAATGCTATTGCTTAACTCAGGATTGCTACTCGGTCTTCGTGACATAAAATAGCTGTTTCTAAAATAAAAAAAACAATAAACAAACGTTAAAATGACACAAGAATATCAGAAAAAGAAATGACTAACTTGAAGTTCTTTTCAATGTTTCGAAATAATTCATTTTGTCAAAATTAATGTTGCAAGAGCAGAAAATCTACCAACATTTTCTGCTCTTAGTTAAAAGCCACAACGGAAAATACCTCTCTGTAGTAAAACTAAAACAATATTAAATACCACAAAGTCGAGATTCTAACCACCACAAAGTTAGTCTTCCCTATTTAACATACCAAAAACAGTAAGTAGGGCCGGTTCGGAAATCCTTTTGCCAGCTAAATTCTCAGCTACACAAGTATAGTTCGCCATATCCTGAAAATTTAGTTCACAATGCACCAAATCGCAAAACAATACTGCTATTTTTTATTTACTGTTTAATATTCATGAGTGAAAAGCGTGAAAAGCATGAGTGTCACTATTCTGTTTATTATTTCACCAATGTTTTCATCAATATATCAAAATACTGGCAACTACAAAGTGCCCTGTGTATCCCAGTTCTCTAGATTCCAAGTTTTATTGCCATCGGTTCGGTAGTTTCTGAGAAACAAACACATATACTTACACGTTTATGTTATTAGTAAACAATATCAAAAATTAAGTTACGTACTTAATTTTTGATATTGTTTACTAATAACATAAACGTTTAGTAAACAATATCAAAAATTAAGTACGTAATAGTCTAAAGTCCAAAATGGGCAAATTATCCGTGCCCAGCCCAAAGTTTAGTAGAATAGCAGGTAATTTTTCAAAAAATCATAATCATAAATAATATTTTAAACAAACATACAACATCCAAACATACATAGGGGAATTTGAGACTAACACAGCCTAGCATGGATATAATGTTACCTAAGTGGATAAAACATAGGTATCGTAAAATACAATAATACATGGTTACTGAATATTACGATACCTATATTTTTGTCGTATACTATATTAATCAGTTTAAGGGGTCTACCCTCTTTAGAATTTTGAAAAAATCGAAAATTTTTTTTTTTGTATTTTTTGAAAGTATACATATTTAAAAGTATCATACTGAAAATTTATAAAGATCCGAGCAGTCTAACTGTACTTTTGGACGACGTTTACGTAGCTATCTGAGCGCGCTAATATGCGGACCGCTCGGAGCGGTAACTTTAAACGCGTTTTTCTCGGAATGACGTTTTTGGACGGCTTGTTGATAAAATCTCCGAAACTATTCAACCGAACCTTACCAAAATTTAACCACATGTTCTTGATGACTATAGCTATCGCGCATATCATACGATTTTTGAAATTTTGAGTTTAACTATTTATTTTTGGCAAAGAACGACGGAAAAAACGTGATTTTTCGTACTTTTTCGAAAAATGGCTGCCATTTTGTCATTTTTGAAAAAAAAAAAATCGTATGATATGCGCTATAGCCATTTACTTACTGAATCTAAAACTATTTTTTTTTTTTTTCCGATCATCCATTTCAGATATTTCATCAACAGCGCACACTCATCTTTTTTTTTGGACCAGTCTTCTCCCTCATTTTTATGTATAAAAACTGATTAAAATAAATATAAAAAAAAAATTTCTTGTGTAATCAAATAGTGTATTTTTTAGGCCTAACACTTTTTATGTCCATATTTATGACGTATACCGGTCAAAAAAATTCGTGAAAATAGCCTTATCTTTGCCCGTCTAAAGAGGGTAGACCCCTTAACTTTAAAATATACACTTCACATAACACGATAATTATAGTTTCAAGAAAAGCAAGATTTAATGAAAACATTTGTCTACCTACTAATTGAGGTAATTCATTTACCTCTACTCATAAAACAAGACAGTAAATACAAACAAAACTAAATATCTCAAACAAAATTAGTTTGGAAATTGAATTCCATTGTTAGTGAATGAGGGTTCCAATTCAGCAGTATTATGGCAACATTGTTTTTCACTGTGTTAGCTGGCTTAACGTGCTGTTATATCGTTTCAAAAAGTAAATAGTTCTTGTTGAATAGCAATGCGACCAAATATTGGATCAGTTTTATGTTTATGCAATTTAAAAAAAACGAGCCAAGTGCGAGTCGGACTCGTACACGAAGCTTTCCGTCCGATGTTTTTAAAGTTTCATGTTTAGTGGGTAGAAACGACAAAGCATTTCCGTTTCGAAATTATTATAATAAAGAAAGAAACTTGTTACAAATTGTGTCTGTCTGTCTGTATGTCTAAAAAACCTGCCATTTTGCGAAGTAGCTAACATTATGTATGACACCTAATAATATTATATAACACATAAAAAGGTGAATATTTATGTGCATACGTAGGTATTTCTTGTTTTTGCAAAAATCGATAAACCGATTGCAATAGCCGAACACTCAGGCTACTTTTTATCCCGATATACCTGTGGGATCGGGGCTTATGCAGATGAAACCACAACTCGCTGCTACTGTGTCAGAAAACGGTACCTATCATTCTGTATCAAAGAACTGTACCTACTTATATTTTCATAACTTACCAACAAAGAAGCCTGTTTGATGACAAAGTCTCCATCCTTCACCTGTAGATTATCATCAGGTACCGTGGGGGCTCCATTTTTCAACCAGTATATCTGGGCAAAGGGCGCTGCCGGTGGCGCCTCACATCTGAACGTCACTGACGTGTGTTGACGGACCAGTTGAGATTGGGGGGATACGGAAAAATGTTTCTTTAAGTCTGGTAGGAAATTGAGAAGTACATTTAAATTACGCAACACTGCTAAATAGTACCAAAACTTGAAAAAGATAGGTACAACTGTATCGCACAAGTTTTGATTTTTGATACTTAGTTTTGATACTGCACAAATCACTGGTACCATATTTGTATTGTATTCTTGTACCTACTACATCTACATCATCATCATCACCATCTACATCATCATTGTAGACATCTTCGATCTCACTCCAAATGCCATCAACTGGCTGGAGAATTTGTCTTGAATTATAGTGCTTGTTAAATTATTTCTTATGAATTGTATTTTTATGTGTTATGCGATTAAACATATACATACCAAAATATATTTTGAATGTTATGTGGCTTCATATTGCCTTTTAGATAAATGACAACTTACAGGCAATCTCAATAGTAGCAGGTTGGCTTCTAATATGTCCTCTGCTGGTCCAAGCGTAGCAGGAACATTGGTATTTATCGCTTCCGAAGTATTCTTCAACATTTTCCCTGGTCACTTTGTGTTCGGCTTCGATAATACGCACCCCGGTTTGAGGGTCTACAAACTCAAAGTTAGCTGTTTGAGTTTTTATAGCGTTGCATTTGAAGTAAATCTAAAAAGTTGTATTGAGATTAGATTTTTATTTATTTATTTGTTAGGAAATCCAACAGCTATTACAAAAGTATAAATTAAGGTGTATCACCAAGAAGTCAATTATTGGATCTCACGAACAATTTTTAATTGATTGAAAATATAAAACTATTTGTATTGCAGTATCTTTTGGCGTTCAGTCATGTATGCTATAGGTATTTTACCAGCGACCTGTCTCGGCTTCGTTCGTATTTATAAAACCTTCCTGAAGATTTTTTTTTATGATTGTGAAGTCCGCATATCAAAAGTAATTGCGTGGACTTAGTGGATAAGCAGACAGCCAAGCTAACAGGCGCAGAATGCAACTTTTTTACTACGTAGAGAAGTGCCAATTTCAGTTAACATTCGAAACCGGGTAGGAGACCCCATAATAAATAAATAATTATCAAACAACACAATATTGGAATCTCAAAACAGACTAAATTTTCCTTCGTACTTACTTCTAAAGCATTAGCAGCTCGACACTTCAAAATAGCTGGCTTATTCTTAACAACATAAGTATTCTCTGGTTCTACTAGAAAAATCGGCAGGTTATCTTTAGCAGTATGAAGTGGAATTTTATCATCAACTGATTCATGGGGATTCGTTTTCACAGTCACAATATCAGGTGAATCTTTGTAGTTCGAATCTTTATCGTAATCATAATCTAAATATGGATTCTCATCTTCTTCATCGTCATCTCCTTCTAGTTCGTCGGGGTTGTTAAAAACTGGTGGTAAAAAGTAATCTTTTGGTTCGTTGGACTTTAGATTAAATTCTGATGGTTTATCTTCGTCTTCTGATACTTTGGTTTCGTTTGGTTTGTCATCTATTTGATGTGTATCTACAAAGTTAGTTTTGGGATTACTAACCAGCACCCGTATTATTTAACTAATTGTTAACTCAGTTTTCTGCACAAAGCAGTGTATTTCTATTGAATACCCCTTACCTCAAAGCAGTAATGTATACTGCATAATGATTATCAAACTGAGTTATTAACTATATAAATAATACGTGTGCTGATAGGATAGTAATAGACTTTTGATTAACTAAGCAGAAAAAACTCGAAATTATAATAAATCTCGTTTGAGTTTGATCTAAGTTATGTAAAACAGAATATTTTGTATTATAAGTATTGGCAAAAAATATAAGCACACAAAATAAACAAAAAATTATGAAATACTTTCCGTTGTCCTATGTGAGCGTGGCGCACGGTACGCGACATGTAACCCGACCATACGTTTACAGACATTGTATTTTAACGATATTCCATCAATTATTTTAGATACTTCAATTGTTTTATCTCACGGCTGCGTCTCGGTCTTGGTTGTGCAAGTAGATTGACACATGTCGCGTTGCGTCGCGTCACGTCGCCACGTTTGTCGCTCACGTAGGACAACGAATTAGTAAAGTAACTACTAACCTTACAAAGGACAACATATTAGTAAGGTCCCTCCCTATACTATTGTTAGAAATTAAATTTTAAGAAAACAAACGTTGATGACAGACATTTTCGGTGAGCCGGTAGCTCTGACATTGTGATGTAATTTGGTCATTGTGTATCTTAAAATGTTTTATTCTCGATATCCTGCCTTATCCCAAATTATTTAGAGTCAAAACATTAGGTCTTCAATGACCATAATTATATCTAATACAAAATTGTAGTGTGTATGATAGAGGCGTCCGATAAGAAAGGATTTTTGAAACCGCGAGACCCAGCTAATTTCGTATAATATTTTTACGGCTGGCCGCCTGCCAGACACCAACCCTATACCTCAACAAAGGGTTTAGGGATATGTTAGCATTTGTTTATCTCTAAAAGTGATGATAGAAAAGTTATCAGCCGACTGTTTTCTTTGTAGGCTACTTTTGATTATCCTAATTAGAGATAGTTCTAAAACATTTTTTCAATAAGAAAATCAAACACTACTGTTAAGTTACTGGGAACTACCTAGTACCTATACTGTAAAGGTATTGTTTTAATTACAGTAAAAAAAAAATCTATACTAATATTATAATGCTGAAGAGTTTTTTTGTTTGTTTGTTTGAACGCGCTAATCTCAGGAATCGTTGGTCCGATTTGAAAAATTCCTTTACCATTAGAAAGCTACATTATCGAGGAGTAACATAGGAAACCGCGGAACGCAGATAGTACAAAATCATTATTTAAGTAGTTGGTAAGTGGTAGGTACTTACTTTTCTCT
The DNA here is from genome assembly GCA_958496205.1 of Idaea biselata. Taxonomy (NCBI): domain Eukaryota; kingdom Metazoa; phylum Arthropoda; class Insecta; order Lepidoptera; family Geometridae; genus Idaea; species Idaea biselata. The sequence continues at coordinate 27,681,043 of OY292399.1, read as the reverse complement.
GAACTCCCTCCGCTTACACAAAACACAATCAGTACCTGACACACCAATAAATAAATCCAACAATTCACTTCCATTTATAAACGCTTTATCTAAAATATTTATAACAACACGACCACCGGTAGCCACATTTTGTTCCATAACTGCTTTAATACTAATCGAGTAATCACATTCTTTAAACTTTCACATTATTTAATACAAAAATTCCACACAGAAAACTGCAGTTTAATAAAATTCTGAACTACTTCTAGATGTTAATTGTATGTCGTAAAAAACATCGTAAAACTTTACGTTATTCTGTTCGAAGTGGGTATGTGCTCACCCCTTCGCTTTTCAAACAACACTGGGGTTGTGGAAGTGAATGAAAGCTTTCTTCCCCACACTCAACTGCGCATGCCCGAAACTTTTAAACAATTTGCGATCTTCAAGTTCAAATTGAATATTGCGATAATAGGGACATACTTCAATTCTTTTTAACTGTTGCAGAGGCTTTTAATAGAAGGAAAACTAATTCATTAGTTAATTTGTTTCACTGTTTTTGAAATATTAGAAAATAAAAAAAATCAAAACCCCTACGTTTTGATTTTTTTTTATTTTCATGGTCGGTCATGGCTAATATAGGACTTATGGCATTAACATATCTTTCAGGGAGGAAACAGTAAACTAGGTACCTACGTTTGTAAGTTTGTATGGAGAAAAGAGCAGGTAGACTGTCCCCTTTTAAATATGTCTGGTTGAACTTAGCCTCGTCTAGAAATACGGCTATTAGATTTTAACAAATAAAATCTTAAGAAGGAGTAAATTAGGAACAAAAACATACCGTCTAACCTTTGACAGACAGACATACCTACCTACAGTTATTAAATTTGAGCGTATGGAATCTAATGGAGGGGTAAATAATAAAAATAGTATTAGTGTAGGTATAAATTTTTACTTATCTCTATCTACACATACATTACATTAATATTTACAATTTCTTTCAGTAAAATAGTTTTATATTTAAGAAATAACCCCTATAAATTAGCACCGGTAAAAATTCCAGCGAATAGCTGTTCCCCATGCACCATTATGTAGAACAAAAATGGATGATCGGCATAAGCCACAACTTTATCTAAAATCACTTCAATGGGCCCAAAATGTTTATCTGAAAATAAGATAGAATTTAAAAATAGTTAACGTCATTATTTATTAAAGATCGAACACAACATACAAATAAAATAAAAACAATAAAAAAGGTGAAAAAAAAACAAACAAACAACACTAACTAACACTAATTTAAAAATTAATAAATAAATAATAAAAAAGAAATCATGATCATGATAAAACATAGGAGCATGGTCATGGCATATATATAGGTTTTATGGCATAAACGTATTTTTTCTAATGTCTTTATCCAGGGTGACAATATTTGACTACGTTTGTAAAGTTTATATGATTCTGATAGATTAATATAAACTATTAGGTACGCTTCTCTTAACGGGGCCTAAATATGAGTCTGTAGTAAATCATAAAAATTTAAGTAAATCTATACTTTAATACTTTAATATTATAAAGCGGAAGAGTTTGTTTGTTTGAACGTGGTAATCTCAGGAACCACTGGTCCGATTTGAACAATTCTTTCGGTGTTGGATAGTCCATTTATTGAGGAAGGCTATAGGCTATTTTTGATCCCGAAATTCCCATGGGATCGGGACTTATGCTGGTGAAACCGCGGTGAGCTGCTAGTAGTAAAATACAGCGAGTCATCCATCAGTCATCTTTGTGTAAATCCCTTTTTGGGGTCCGTAAAGTTTTGACAGTTGGAAAGTTTCCAAACTCAGGGTCGATGTAGCGGATTTCGTCGAGAATTCCAGATGGAATCTTGTCGGATGTTAAGAGCCTTAGTTAAGAATTAATGGCTGGGTGAGTATTAATGTTTGTTTAATCTTATTTCGTGTAAACTTTAAAATTAAAAATTAAATGGAGTTACATTTTCCCGGGTCTAAATCGCGTACATTTTTGATTTTCTTCGACGTTTCAACTATGTTAGTGAATATAAATAAATATAATACTTATAATAATGAATATAACAAGCATATTTACTCAAATCATAAAATATAATAATACCTAAATATAATAAGCATATTTACTCAAATCTGGAGCGAACAATCGACTTCGTTTGTATGAATACGAAGCATTGAAATAGTGTCAATTCGCCAAGTGACTTGTTTGAAAATTCTAAGATTATATTTTATACTAGCTGTGCCCGCGACTTCGTCAGCGTTTTTTAAACACCTACTTATCGCTGTGCAAAAATCTATGCTTAAACGGACGACCAGGGAAGACTGTTGCTAAGCTGAAGACAATCATGGCAGAGTCTGTTTAAGTGTTGATTTTGCGCAGCGGTAGGTAACTTGTAAGTAGGGTAGGTAACGACAAAGTAGCCTTAGTAGAAAATATAAAAAATTAATCTGACTTCAAAAATAGAAGAAATTAAGCCCCCTCGGCGTTCCTCCTTCCGCAAGTGCCGAGGTCAGTGGGAATTCCTCGCGGACTACATCCACCTACTCGGACGGCCTTATCTCTGTCCCGAAGGACAATCCCTTTCCAAGAGGCACGGACACGCCACTATCTCAAGATAGCCGGCGGTAATCCTAGGCTCCGAAAGCCCCAAGTTCACCACCCCGGGCTGAGGCGATTTTTTAAAGTGGTTGTTTTCCCTCCTTGCCGAAAGGACCCTCGGACCCGCTGACGCAGACTTGCGGTTGACTGACAGGCCCTGGCAAAAACCACGACGGCCCGGCACCCCCTCGTAATTTTTTATAGTGGTTTTCTTCCACGCGGCCCCTTCCTTGCGAAAAAGGATCCCCGACCCCGCTGATGCGGGTTCACGGGTTAGAAGCCAGGCAAGCCCGGCTTCCCACCTTGTGCGCCTTGCAGCTTCACTGCCCGCCGCCCAGCTACTGAGTCCCCCCACTACGGTAAGGTGGACGTACATCGGGAGGGAAACTACACGCAATCTGAAAAACTGCCCGACCTCAGCTTACATAACAAATAAGTTGGTGGTACTGTATATAGGAGAAGTTATTTTGTCCCTTTTTTCTGAAGTCGGTTTTAATTTTTTTAATTTATCTTATTTTACCCTTTTTGATGCAATCTTGACTGCCAATAAAAATCATCAAAATTGTAACCGTAACTTTAATCACTGAGGAGTTTTTCTGATGAGAAAGTGGTTTCATGTGGTCCATCAAGTTGTACCTAGTACTTCATAATATTATATTGATGGAAATCCATGCATTCATACATACATACATACAAACCATATACGGGTCGAATTAAGAACCTCCTCCTTTTTTGAAGTCGGTTAAAAATAGATACTACTCATAATTTTTTTCATTTAGTATCTTCCAAAAACAGACATCTCTCATTTACAATTTTAGTATAAGTACCTATAGATTTTTGAATTATCGGTCGGTCCGACCAAAAAGATTCTTCAACAGTTTCAAACAAATTTTAAATTTCGAACGTCACAAATTATCATTCGGAGAAACGCAGTAGGTCTTCTGGACATACGGATAGGTCCAATATCTGTTTTTTTTTTAATTTCAGGATAACCGGTTTTTTGTTCTAATTTTTCGATATCCAGATATCCGGAAATTATGTGTTGATTGCTCACAACATACTTCTTTGACACAACATTGAAATCAATTAGGAGAAAATTAGAAAAATCACTTTTTCCGGATAACCGGACTTGATATCCGGATAAAAAATAGCTTAAAGCCTAATCGGGGTCAAAAGCTATCTGCATACCGAATTTGGTTAAAATCGTATGAGCCGTTTCTGAGATTAGCGTAGTCAAAGCCACACACAAACAGACAAACAGACAACCTTTTTATTTTTTAATAGGTTCTTTTGCGTTAATAGATACCCATAAAATTTGATTTTTTTTGGTATCTTCAAAAAACAGACAAACAGACAACCAGAAAAACAGAAAAATAGGTTCTACTGCGTTAATAGATACCCATACAATTTATATTTTTTTAATATCTTCCAAAAACAGACACCGCTAAGTTACGATTTTATTATATGTACTAGCTGTGCCCGCGACTTCGTCAGCGTTTTTCGAACACCTACTTATCGCTTTGCAAAAATCTACGCTTAAATGGACGACCAGGGAAGTACTGTTGCTGAGCTGAAGACAATCATGGCAGAGTCTGTTTACCTAAGTGTTGATTTTGCGCAGCAGTAGGTAACTTGTGGGGTAGTTAACGACACAGGCTTTTGCCAAAGGCCAAGGCAAAGGCCTTTGTAGAAAATATTAAAAAAATTAACCTTACTTGAAAAAAAGAAGAAAATAAGCTCTCCTACATACAGTGCAACCGACTTATCAGTTATAATGCTGTCGGGCAGTGAAACTATATGCAATCTTTTTTTTTACGTGGGGTCGGGCGACTCTCCGGGGAAAGCGGCCTGTGTGTGGGCTCTCTGCCATAGGTTTACCAACTAAATTCCCACGGCGTCCCTCGCTCCGCAAGTGTCGAGGTCAGTGGGAATTCCTCGCGAACTACATCCAACAAACCGGACGGTCTCATCTCTGTCCCGAAGGACAATCCCTCTCCAAGAGGCGCGGACACGCCACCGTCTCGTGACTCTCAAAGCCGATGGTGATCCGAGGCTCCGAAAGCTCTAAGTTCACCACCACGGGGTGAGGTGATTTTTTTAAAGTGATTGACTTCCACGTGGCCCTCCTTGCCGAAAGGACCCCCGGTCCCGCTGACGCAGGCTTACGGTTGGCAGCCAGGCTCTGGCAAAAACCACGACGGCCCGGCGTAATTTTTTATAGTGCTTGTCTTCCATGCGTCCTTCCTTGCGAAAAAGGGCCCCCGACCCCGCTGATGCGGGTTCACGGGTTAGAAGCCAGGCAAGCCCGGCTTCCCACCTTGTGCGCCTCGTAACTTCACTGCCCGCCGCCCATAGCTACTGAGTCCACTACCACGGCAAGGTGGACGTCGGGAAGGAAACTACATGAAATCTGAATATAGGTACCCAGTAAAACTGCCCGAATGCAGCTTATATAACAAATAAGTTATGTAAGCTGTACTGTATATAGGAGAGGTTATTTTGGCCCTTTTTCTGAAGTCAGATTTTAATTTTTTTTATTTATTTTATTTTAGCCTTTTTAGTGCATTCACGACTGCCAATAAAAATAATCAAAATTGTAACCGTAACTTTAATCACTGAGGAGTTTTCTGATGAGAAAGTGGTTTCAGGTGGTCCATCAATTTGTACCTAGTTCTTTATAATATTCTATTGATGGAAATCCATACATTTATATGATACATAGGTACATACGGAGCGGTGTTGGTCTAGTGGTTGATACCCCGGCTTTCATTCCGAGAGTCGTGGGTTCGAATCCAGACCGACCGCGCACCAATGTCTTTTTCTTTAAGAAAAAGGTATGTGCGCTAATAACATCGCTCTTACGGTGAAGGAAAAACATCGTGAGGAAACCAACATGTCCTAGGACTCACCACGGTCCGAAGACATGGGATATTCAGTGTTTTCTATGTATCATATGTATGTATTTACAAAAAAAAAAAGTATAATATGTAGTATATCCGTTGTCTAGTACCCATAGTACAAGCCTAGTGCTTAGTTTGTGGCTAGATTGCGCTGTGTGTAACGTCGTGCAATATTTATTTATTTATACAAACATACAATTAAACAATATATGGGTCGAATTAAGAACCTCCTCCTTTTTCGAAAGTCGGTTAAAAATAGGCTCTATTGCGTTAATAAATACTACTCATTAAATTTGTTTTATTTTAGTATCATCCAAATACAGACATCTCTCATTTACAATTTTAGTATAATTATATATAGATTCATGAATTATCGGTCGGTCCGACCGAAAATTTTCTTCAACAGATTCAAACAAATTTTTAAATTACGAACGTCATAAATGATCATTCAGAGAAACGCAGTAGGCCTTCTTGACATATGGATAGGTCTTATATCTGATTTTTTTGGAATTACCGGATAACCGGTTTTTTTCCTTCGAATTTTTCGATATCCGGATATCCGGAAATTATGTGTTGATTCCTCACAGCATACATCTTTGATACAAAATTCAAATAAATTAAGAGAAAATTAGAAAAATCACTTTTTTCGGATAACCGGAATTGATATCCGGATAAAAAATAGCCTAAAGCCTAATCGGGGTCTAAAGCTATCTGCATACCGAATTTGGTTGAAATCTGATGAGCCGTTTCTGAGATTAGCGTAGTCAAAGCGCACACAAACAGACAAACAGACAAACAGACAGACATTTTTTTTTTAAATAGCTTCTATTGCCTTAATAGATACCCATACAATTGTTTTTTCTTCAAAATCTTTAAAAAACAGACAAACAGACGCACAGACAAACAGACAAACAGACAACCAGAAAAACATAAAAATAGGTTCTACTGCTTTAATAGATACCCGTACAATTTATATTTTTTTTATATCTTCCAAAAACAGACACCGCTGAGTTACGATTTTATTATATGTATAGATAGATTGACTTATTGTAGGGAATTGCTTAAAATGCCGTGTTTACCACGTTTTACACGAATCTCTTACCTACAGGCAGTTCGTCTTCAGTGCCTCTCTCAGCGAAATGTAGAAACGTCTTTTGTATGGCTTTACTTAAATGGAGTGTTTTGTTCTCAGATATCTTGATTAGATCAGAGTTGTGAGAATCCCATACACCCACCTTAAATACAAGATTACAGTTTTTGAAAAAATGCTTCCAATAATTCGTACCTACTTGGCGGGATTCGAATCTGCGGCTACAGGTATTCCGAACCTAGTTTAAGTACATATAAAGTTGTTAAAGATCTAATGAGAACCTTTATTCTGGGATGCTATTATGCAGTACTTAAGTTCCAATTTTTTAAACTTCTAGGTACAGATTGGCACCTGAAATTACCTTCTCATCAGAAAACTCCTCAATGTTTACAGTTACGATTACAATTCACTTCACCTACATACAGTGCCACCGACTTATATGTTCTGTAAGCTGAAGATGAACAGTTTCTGAATAGATTCAGATTGTAGTTTGGCCGCCCGGCTTCAGCATACCGAACTGATAAGTCTGTGGCACTGAATGTAATTTAGTTGAGGTATTTTTTTATATATAATATTTTGATGACGGTTTCTATTTTTTTTAACTACAGATAGATACACTCTCACTTTTTCATATAAGTGTTTCATATCGACTTCCGAAGTTATTTTGAATTTTGGTATCCCCAATACCAATTCCTTTGGCTTCAGAGTTCTAATCACCGAGTTTAAGACATTGGGCGCTTCCTTTATGAATTTCAATATAAAATGTATGTCGGCACTGTTATAAGGTATAATTAGTATCATCGACGTTCCACTATGCTTATAAGGTATTTCTATAACCTGGTAACAAAAAAAAGAATTATCGAAATCGGACTTCAAATGCCGGAGTACCTACCTACCTACCTACGGCGTGAACATATTATACACTTACATACAAACAATAAACGGGTCGAATTAAGAACCTCGTCCTTTTTTTTTTTTGAAGTCGGTTTAAAATATATATTATAAATGTCACTTATATCCTTCTAATGCGAAATTATAATTATTATAATTTGGTTTAGATGTTTGGATATTAGTGTTTCAATCACGCAAAAACTACGGAACCGATTGCGATGAAACTTAAATAAGTATAAATAGATAGCGGGAGATCTGGATTAACAAATGGGCTATTTTCTATCCCGATATACCTCCGGGATCGGGACGTACCTACACGGGTAAAACCGCGGGGCGCTGTTGGTAATAAAAGAAATTCTGTGAACATCATACAGGGTCTCTGTTTTTTAATCGCTTGTGCCACTTCGAACGATTTCTTCTGATTTTCGTTTGATATCAGTATTTTTTCTATGTGAATGTGGTTTCAATCACTCGCCGTAGAAGTCCGACATCGAACTAAAATCAGCAGAAATCGAGCTATTTTAATGGCTAAAAATGGCACGAGGGATTCAAAAATAAGGCTCAAAAATAATCATGGCTTCAATCGAAAATTTTGCACCCGACAGGACTTGAACCTGCAACCACACAAAACCCTTATACCGCGCTATCCAATTGCACCACAGGTGTTTGACCGGCCGAAATGAAATGGAATTACCTAAGGATTGCATTCTGTACCAATTTTGTAGCAAAATTATAGAAAACATTTTTTCAATAAATTACAGTCATCTAAGTGTAGGAAACACTTTTAAATAAAAATCAAGAAAAATATGTACCTACTTCAGCATTCAACATATTTATTGTAGCAAATCTAAAAGTGTCATCTACAATCATCATGGGTACTTTTCTTACATCCAATGGATTTTCTGTTACGTAAAAATCTTTTCTATAAGTTCTGTGAAAAGGTTTTAGCCATTCGCCCTGAAAGCAAAGCAAAAAGTACAAAAACAATCCAGAACCTCCTCCTTTGGGTTTTGGAAAAGTCGGTTAAAATGGACCTATACCCACAAAACGGTCGGCAGGGCAGGGCCAAGGCTACGATGCGCGATGGTTCGGTTAAGCAGAGAGGGCCCGGGCCACAACCATCAGAAAGAGGAACCTTCTGACGATACGTGCCGTATCAAGTAGGACATCAGAATCTTACCCTTGTTTGATCCAACCATCATCATGATCTCAGCCTTTATCCGTCCACTGCTAAACATAGGCCTCCATACGACGACACAAATAGCGATCGCGAGCTACCTCCATCCAACGACGGTGGACCGACGACCGCTACAATGTCATCGGTCCACCGAGGTTTCGCCGTTTCGCCACTCGAGGACTTTTAATCCCCAGCGGTCTGTCCTTCGAGCTGACCAGACCATTGCCGCTTAAGTCTACTTATTTTGATCCAACCATCGAGGAAGATAATAATAGTTAACTTCGTTATGAGTAAGTACGTCAGCATCAAAAGTCGATGACCACATCCAGATTTTCAAGATTGCTATACATCATCATAGGGTAGATGCCCTGGTTTCGCAGGCGTTCATATTTAATAGGTTGTTGTTAAATAACTCTCTATCTTCTCGTAGTGCTTCGTCGCTCTCGGATTTTGTATTCAGTTTCAGCATGTCCGTCTGTCTGTCTATCCGCGGCTTACTATTTTCAGAATATCTGTCCTGTTTTGACACCCATTGTATGCACAGTGATTTTGAAAATCTGAATGTGATCATCATCGACATTTGCTGCTGACCGTACCTATTATCCTTTTAACAGTAAGGTTCTATATTGGACGGCTACCTTTTCGTGCCTTTTGCAGTGGAGACAGCCGGTAGTTGGAGAGTGGAGGCAATTGCATATGTAAGGGAATTGGGCCGCGCCGTCTTAGAGTTCAAGGGCTTGGCTACTGCTTCGGATCGTATTTGGTGCAAAGGTTAGCTATTGCCATACAAAGGGGTATTGCTGCCAGCATCCTTGGTTCTTTTGCGCCGGGTACGTTAAGGGGTGGTTTATTTGATTGACTATGGGTGCTATTATATTGTTGTTTGTGTGACATTTTATGATTTATCATAAGTAAGTAGTTATTAATGTTTATTAGTTAGTTACCTTAAAGTATATGGCACTAATGAGAATGATTGATGTCTCATTACAAGAGTTTTTTGTTATATTTAAAGTCGTAATTTTGCCCCTTGTATTATTGGTTACCTTGAAGAAAATGCTATAGAAATGATTATTAACATTAGGTACTACTACTACTTATGTAATCCGATGGGTCAGCGCTTCGATCATATATAAACTATAGATACACGGTCCCATACAAAATCGAAATCAAAAATCAGCACTACTTCAACGCTCACTTATACGGACATAGTACAGTTTAATGTAAACCTTAATCACTGGGCAATAAGGTTGTAAAACACTTATGCACGACTGACAGTGAAACAAGGCATATCGGCTGAAGTATGCCTTGTTTTGACGGCTCCATTTCTAGAGCGGCGACCGTGCATCTATAGTTTATATATGATCCAAGGCCCAGCGGATCATGCTTGCCTGGAAGATACTTTATCTACTCACTGACAATATTCACAGGTTTGAAGATTCGCAGTTAAAATAATTATTATACATTAACCTAATTCTAATTCATTGCATTCATTTCATTTTGTGTTTGATTTTTCTTATGTTTTTATTGCTCAAGGCATTTTTACTAGAAATAGGGGAAATACATCATCAAAAATTCTCCCATGACAGGATTCGAACCTGTGCCCCTCGCTTGCCGGGCGAGTGCGCTACCACTGCGCCGCACGGGAACCCACGTGACATGGTGAATTTAATAATGATTTTTAACATTTACGATTACATGAATCTTACCCATTTATTAACAGTTTTGACTGCTTCGTCATGATCCTTGCAATTTATTTGATTATAACAATATTTGAACGATCTAGAGCATTTCTTTGTAAATTCTTCTCGTATTTTTAGTTCTTTTGGTACGAAAAGAGTATTGGCTATGTCTAAACGGACTGAAGGTAAATCTTGTAATCGCTTAGCGAGGCCTCGTAATCTAGAGCCGAGCTTAAATAAAATAAACAAAGAAACATTTTACGTCAGCGGTTCCTAAACTGTGAGTACCTACTTAAGTACTCCAAGAGGGTAAAATAGCTATTTTCTCGGGGTATATTTGGGGTACTTAGATACCAATAAAAATGAAAAAAAAAAACTTAGAAAAGATATTAAAATTAAAATACAAAATATTTCACCCGCGTAAGTCCCGATCCCGTGGAAATATCGGGATCAAAAGTAGCCTATGTTACTCAGGGTGAATGTAGCTTTCTAATGGTGAAAGAGCTTCTAAAATCTGTCCAGTAGTTTTTGAGTTTTTTCATTACAAACATTACGACACACAAAAATTATAATATTAGTGTAGATATCAAAAAGTAGCATGGTCATAGCTGAGGCAGGGTTATTCCACTAATCCCCATTGATAATCCCCATTAATGGGGATTTGTGAACTTTTTGTCCACAAATCCCCATTATTCGAAAATTCTGATAAAATGGGGAATAGTGGACAAAAAGTTCACAAATCCCCATCCGTTAAAAAACTTATTTCAAAATGGGGATTAGTGGACAAAAAATTCACAAATCCCCATTAGTATATTTTTTTTTAAATATGAAATTAGTAGACAGAAAGCTCAGAAATTCCCATCAGCTCAAAAACAAGATTTGTAGGCAGGAACTTCACAAACAGCTATCAATTTATAGTTCAAGTTCATAATGGGGACTCATCCCCATCCGAGAACGGAAATTTTACACATTAATTTACAAATTTCATTAATTTTTAATTTAGATTCTTCTTCTGTTTTCGCGATGTTGTATTGAAATTAAAGACATTTTTCGGTTTGAATCGCGTGGTTTTTATTACTTTTAGCATTGTTACAACGCTCAACGTTTCGAGACCTTTCCAGTTTCCTTTTCCCGAAGAAGAGACCTGGAAAGGTCTCGAGACGTTGAGCGTTGTAACAATGCTAAAAGTAATAAAAACCACGCGATTCAAACCGAAAAATGTCTTTAATTTTAATTTTTAATTGTCATTCATTTATTATGAAGAAAAAATTGTGGGGACTGTCCGAAATCATGCTTCAAAGGAGATTGGCTTCAGCCGATGTGACTCAGGTGGGTTGGAGGTTTCGATGGAGGCAGACGTGATATCCTCGAAGAGGATGCTTTTTGGGTTTACAAACACAAATAATTTGTTGTTGCTGTATATAGAGGCGATTAGAGAATAAATTTTGTAAAAAAATTAATCATTGTATTATGACGACTTATTTAGATGATTTATTTTCCATTTTTTGATTGTAACTTTTAATCTGTTAGACTTACAGAATTAACATGGAGGGACGGAATGTAAGGTTTTTTATCATTTACATACCTTTCTGAGACTCTTTTGTCATACGACCTACTGAGATTTATATTAAGCTAATATACCTAAATAACATTAAATCATAAAATTTGTTACACCACCTTTTGCAAAGCGGCTTAATAGGGAAGCTCCCCAAACGCTGGCCTACTAGTCGATTATGCTTAAACCTGAAATTTGTTATATTACTTTAGTGAGATCAATATTAGGTGCAATGTGTTTTGCAAATTTGTCAATAACCTTGTGAATTTTTCTTTAAGCTGTGATTAAATATTATATAACTTTAACGTAATTATTTACCCATCCAGCAATATAGACAATCATTCGTCTTATTCATTAGTCTTATTTCTCATAATTTATTATTAATACAATTATTGTACTGATTCAATTTGGGAAATAAGTAATAACTCATAAGAAATAAACGTTGATGTGATTATTTATTAATGTGTAAAATTTCCGTTCTCGGATGGGGATGAGTCCCCATTATGAACTTGAACTATAAATTGATAGCTGTTTGTGAAGTTTCTGCCTACAAATCTTGTTTTTGAGCTGATGGAAATTTCTGAGCTTTCTGTCTACTAATTTCATATTTAATAAAAATTATACTAATGGGGATTTGTGAATTTTTTGTCCACTAATCCCCATTTTGAAATAAGTTTTTTAACGGATGGGGATTTGTGAACTTTTTGTCCACTAATCCCCATTTTATCAGAATTTTCGAATAATGGGGATTTGTGGACAAAAGGTTCACAAATCCCCATGAATGGGGATTATCAATGGGGATTAGTGGAATAACCCCTGAGGCAGATATAGGTTTTATAGCCTAAACATTATCCATTTGCTGTAATGTCAAAACAGTTGTCTACGTTTGTATGCAGAAGGAATAAGTATAATTTCCTCATAAAAGCATGGTTTCCTTACTTGTTCTCTTCTGTCAACACCAACCGCTTCCAATATATCTCTTCTAGTTTTGCCTACAGCACCGTATGCCAGTTTTCCAAGTTGTACCATTGCAACCAACGGAGAACACACTATGTCGCGATTGTTTGATGTCATCATTGCCTCCTGTATTTATAAAATTGTTATTGGTATAAATACTCGTCTGTACTTTAAATACCACTTACTTACTTGCTTTCTTTGACCTGTACTTTCTGACGTCCGAAGTTTACAATTTGATTGAAAACATAGAAAAAATATGATAGAGTAGGTAGGTAGGTACTAGGTAGCCCCAAACGCGCGATAACATCGCATGCAATTTTGCACCTATCTGGGAGCAGTATTGAGAGGACGTTTCATGCATGGTAAAAAGTGTGGAGAGCCTTAACTTACTACTGCATAATATCTTCTGATGTTGCCAGTGAGAATAAACTCTTCAGACCTTTCGCCGTAGCTTTCATACGAATTGGATTCTGCGCTCGTTAGTGTCCGTTTTGCGTATTTTGAACGAACTATTGATATTTTTGAAATTGAGAGTATTGAAAAAACTAAAATAAATATACTAAATAAATAAATATAAATTATCATTATTTAATTATGTTCGTTATTTATTATTTAATATATTAAACATTACAAAGGAGTGCCGGGCCGGGGTATTTGGGGCTATTACAGGGCTTGGCTGCCAACCGTAAGCTCGGGGGCCTCGAGACGGTGGCGTGTCCGCGCCTCTCGGAGAGGGATTGTCCTGGGGGATAAAGATGGGGCCTAAACAGGTCGCCGCGCCGCTTTCGGGGCTCTTGAATATAGTCCGCGAGGAATTCCCGCCGGCTCTAACGATTGCGGAGCGAGGGACACCGTGGGGGCTTAGTTGGTAAACCTAGGGCAAGAACTAACGGTTATGGTATTTCGATTATGAATAAAAATAAGGATTGACATCTAACTGTATGTAGGATAACTGTTATGTAGGATAACTGCTACATAATTATAAAACTTCAAAGTTCTGACTGACTTTGAACTCAACTGTAGCACAGCCTAAACCGCTGGTCCTTATCACCATCCGCTGGTCAAGACATGTTTGGAGGGTGTCTTCCCTATGATGTGTAGGTATAAGAGTTTTAAGAAATTCTCACGAGATCGGGGCTTACGCGTGTGAAACCGTGGGTCACTGATTGTTTTTTATAAGATGATAACTATCGATTGGTATTTACTTACGCAATACATAATCCATGTACATTTTTAGTGTTTATTTATAATTATTAATGGCACATAAATATTATATTGTTCAAATATTCGTAAGTAGGTATGTACCTACTATTTTGTTCACTGGTCGTTTCACTAACATGTGATAAGTCCCACGGGGTCGGGATGTATGCGGGTAAAACCACGAGACTTAGAAATTTAATCTATAAAATCCGTAAGAAAACTCAAAGCTAATTTAAATTTCACGCTTATTTTGACTTTCGTCACAATGACTATTACAATAGTTATTACTTCATACTACTAATACATACTATACTACAGCTATACCTACTGTAGGTAACGTGCTACTCGTAGCTGACCGAGCCAGCGCCGAGCGTAGCGATCGAAGCGTCTGTTTTAAGTCTGACAATATTATTATTTTACTAGCTGCGCCCCGAGGTTTCACCCGCGTAAGTCCCGATCCCGCGGGAATTACGGGATAAAAAGTAGCCTATGTGTTATTCTAGGTGTCCAGCTATCTACACACATTAACACCGTCTAGGGATATTCAAGATTTCTCAATTTACTCAAAAATTGTGTTTACTAACAAACAACATGTATATATTTTTGTAAAGCCTACTTATCAGACTATGATTTAGAATACAACAAAATATTGTTTTATGCTTAAATATTTTTTTATTTAAAAAAACGCAAAAAGTGAAATAATGTTAAATTTAAGATAAAATGTCTATCTAAGGAAAAAAATAAAGTAAAACGAAATTATTAGGTTTTTTTATTTGAAGTTAAAATTAGTAGTCAGTGAAACCACCCATGACGTTAATCACGGCCCTGCAACGGTTTTTCATGCTTTGAATCAGGTTGTCAATATCTTGCTGCGGAATAATGTCCCAGGTCCTGCTAAGATGCAAAAAAAGTTGCTCTTCAGTCGCAACATTTGGAGGCAAATTCCTCAAAGCCCTTCTTTGAAGCATATCCCACGCGTGCTCTATGGGGTTTAGGTCTGGTGACTGCGCGGGCCAGTCTAAGACCGACACGTCGTGCTCCTCTAGCCAGCTGGTCCCCACTCGCGCAGTGTGCGGACGGGCGTTGTCGTGCATGAGCGTGAAAACTTGGCCCATTTGCAGTCGACGGGGATAGATTATTAGTGCTAGCACCTGATTACGGTATTTTTCGGCAGTCATAGTGTTTCTGATCCAAACGAGGTCTGTTCTTCCACCAATACGAATTCCTGCCCAAACCATAATTGTTCCGCCATGGTATGGATAGACCTCCCGAGGGTGTTGCAGACGGTTGTCACGACCAAAAGCTCGCCATACGCGTACTCTACGTGAATCAGGATGAAATCCGAATCGGGACTCATCGGTAAACAACACTACCGACCACTCGATATCTTCCCAAGGCAAATGTTCTCTAGCCCACTGTAATCTTCGTCCACGATTTCCTCTGCGTAGTGCTAGAGTACGAAGCGGCCTGCGAGAATGAAGGTTAGCCTCGTGCAGTCTTCTCCTCACAGTTTGGTCACTGACAAGCACCTGGTGGTCTGACTGGAGCGTTTGAACCAACTGCATAGCCGTAACATTTGGTTGTCTTCTCGCGGCCACTTGCAAAAATCGGTCTTGTCTTTGGGTAGTTATCCGCTTTCCGCCTGGATGCCTTTCAGCCACTTCACCAGTAGCACGATAACGTGAGCACAATCTTGATATCACGTTTTGTCTTGTTCCAATCTCCTCGGCAATACTCCGTTGAGTAGCCCCAGCTTGGAGCATTCCTACTGCCCTTAACATTTCGTTTCTTGTTAAATGACGCCGCTGCATGATGCATACAGTTGTATTAAATTGTAATTAATCAAAAAAAAAATTAAAACTTCAATTTGTTTAAACAAAATACTTAAAACTGCGTTGTCTGCGTTAAGTAAATTTAAACCTTCGAACCCGCTACAATAATTGCCGCGCTAATCTTATGTTTTTAATTAATTTTTTAAAATTCAAATTTGGAATCATACAATAAGGCCTACACAATAAGGTTCCATTAAAATATTTTTAAATCGGCCAGTATTTTTTAAGTTTAAGAACTTTATATAAAATATCCCTAGACGATGTTGATGTGTGTGGAATATACACAGTTTCATCGCAATCGGTTCAGTAGTTTTTGCGTGAAAGAGTAACAAACATCCATCCATCCAAACTTTCACATTTATAATATTAGTAGGAAGTAGGATTAGTAGGATTATTTTAGGATTCCGTTTTCGAAATAATGAACTATAAAGTGCTAGTTTTTAAAGTTATGTGTAGTGTACCCCACTATAACAGCCAAATGGCTGTACTTGGATAGGTACCTACCTACCTACGTCTTAAGCATAACATTATGTAGGTATTCACGATAGTATAGGTACGTAAGTATATCTATCTAAAATGGGTATAAATTGTTAAATTTTGTTGTACGAGAAATGTAAATTGAACTCAACTCAACTCAAAATTATTTATTCATTTAGAACGTATATTAAACACACATACGTACGTTTTGAAACGTCAAGATTTTATTTTACCGAGGTTTCGGAACGCGCCCTCCGATGAGAAGAAACCACAAGAAACTCATGGGGTTTTTTTTCAATTTTTTTTTTATCATGTTTTATATTACAATCGTCATACATAATACAGATATCTGTAATTTGTACAGGAGCAGTTAACAATCATGTCCATGGATTCTTTTCATCAAAATATTTAGACGTGCTATAGTACCTACGCCTTATTACCTACACAATTTAAGTTTAATATATTTTTTGAATCTTGTAATGGACATGTCACATACGTCTTCAGGTAGTTTATTATAATAAAGTACACTAGTAGGTACTACAACACGACTTACTTATTTTCTGGAGCCTACTATAGGGCACAGTCAGATCATCCTTATGTCTCAAATTAACCTGACGGACATCACTGTATTTGTGAAATTTACTTGATTTATTCTTATGTACGTATAGCAGATTTTCATAAATGTATTGAGAGTACACAGTTAAAATGTTTATCTCTTTAAACTTTTCTTCAAGCGATTCCCTGGGGCCCATTTTGTAGATAGCTCGCACCGCTCTCTTTTGCAAAACAAAAATGGTTTCTATGTCAGCAGCACACCCCCACAGCAGGATACCATATGACATGATGCTGTGAAAGTAACTGAAGTAACTAGGCGGGCCGTCTCAACATCTGTGTATTCCCGGATTTTCTTAACTGCATAAGCTGCGGAACTAAGCCTTTTGGACAGAGCTTCCACGTGTGGGCCCCATTGAAGCTTAGCGTCTAAAGTTATACCCAGAAAGACAGCAACAAGAAAGTTGAAAATACGAAACATTGGCGTTTCCGTTGGTGCCAAATCTCGTAAAGAGTTGTAAAATTGTTAACCGCCATTTTACAATGACTCTCTCGATATAACATAATTACAATAAAATTTATAACTACGACGAGACGACTTGATTGTTTTCTTTTAGCTTTAGCTGAAAAAAACTTTGTAAATATTATACAATATTCGACACTGGCTAAATCATAAATGACATCGGTTCCAGCCGAGAAGAAAACAAAGCTGTCAATGTCAGTGGAACGAAAGTTGTTTGTTGTGCTTTTGGTTTGTGCTTTTAGCTTTAAAAAAGGAAAATATAGCGATAGCGCAAAGGTAGCGATAACTGTGATTTTATCTGCTGAGTTACAAATAATCAAGATTATTAGTAAGGCTAAAACTTAACCGTTCTTTTAGGTTTGCAGCACTCAATAAATATCTGGATTATTGATCGAATACCAACCTACAAAGATGATTCCCAGCGAGATTTTCGCCGAAGATATAATGAGCACAGTGATCAGATACGGCTTGTATATCGGTGCAGCATTTCAGCTTATTTGTATGCTGGCCTGCGTGACATTAACTGATGAAAACAGCGAGTCGCACCTGCATGAAAAAGTAAGACAACCTACCTTCGCCACAATCAAGACTGTGATAAATCAGTGAAAAGAGAATGCTTTATTCTACTTTGTAACGTTTTAATTTCATGAAAACTTTCTGAAACACGAAAGCTTAGTAAAAACTGAGCTACTTACAACTTGTGAAAAATCAATATTTTATAACTAACAGCGCCCCGCGGTTTCATCCGCGTAAGTCCCTATCCCGCGGGTAAATGTCGATAAAAAGTAGCTTAAGTGTTAATCCAATCTCCAGCTGTCTGCATATCAACCAAGTTTCATCGCAATCAGTTAAGTAGTTTTGGCATGATTGAAACACAAATATCCAAATAAAGTAACAAACATTTAACTTTCGCATTTATAATGTTAATGTGATGTATCCTATGATTTCAACCACATTAATCTCGATTCCATGGGGACTTCTAGCAACCTTATGCTAATAGATACCTACTTCTTAAAGAATACATCCTCCATTAAATTTCGTGTCTTCAGAACCGAGTTTAGGCTTTAGTAAAGTATCAGTCAGTACTCTTAAAGATTAGATAGATATCTAACCTATCATCCATGTGCCATCCCCATCTGATTGATGCTACCTCTGCTCGCTGTCATCTGAAAAACTCAAATAACAGCAAATTATACTAAGAAAAACTACAGTAGCACAATGGGCGGCCTTATCACTGATAGATGATCTTTTACAGGCAACCAGTGAAGCTTATAATGTATAAATACAGTCTATAAAACACAGTATCTATTTATAACAGATAAGCTGTGTCCCGCGGTTTCACCCATAATGGTCCTAATTCTGTGGGAATTTCAAAAAACCCTTTCTTATTGGGTGCCTAAAATTAAGAACTCTAGAAATCACAAATCACTTTAGTAATTCAGCTTTCTCCTATGATCAGTTTAGGCTGTGTGTTGGTTAGTCAGTCAGTCAGGACAAAGCATTTTATAGATATAGATGTATTCTAAGGATAACCTGTTAATTTTGAATTTCACAGAGTTATACGGACAGTGATGAATGCAGTTCGGAACAATCTTCACCGGGACACCGAGCGAACATGTCAAGAGCGAGACGTCATGATAAAAAGAAACGCCGTTAACTTATTTTGTAACATCTATTAAACTTCTTTACTCATTTAGGTACCTAGTAAGTTATGCGGTGTATATGAACTCTTAGTGGAAAAAGTTGCATTTTTCAGTCACTTTTTCTAGATATCTAAGGATACAAACTCACTAACAAACTGATATTTGTTACCACTTTGTGTCAATTGTTAAGAGGAAAGTCGACCTACTATTTCTCCATACAAACGTAGTTGACTATTTTCTTCCTGGATAAAGACATTAGAACAAATATAACTTGGTACATAATATGAAAAGTCAACTGATGGCGATGACACTTTTTATGTAGATAGCTGAAGACCTGGGTCCCAAGTCTGCTCTCACAGTCGTGTCTCAATAGTGTTGATAGAAAAGTAATTGTCATATTTGACAAATTTGGCCAGATCTGTCTACCAAATGTGTCAAATATTCTGTGGGACTGAGATTATGAAGTAGGCCTGTTTGTTAATCTAGGTTACCAGCTATCTACGTAGCGAGTTTCATGATAATTGATTCAACGGTTCAAGAAACACACTCACAAACGTTCACCTTCAAAATATTAGTAGGATATATGATGATAATTTAAAGATCATTTTGTAGATTATTATTATGTAATTTCTCATTTGTCATAACGGATGATTGCGAACTTTCCTTTCTTTATTTCTTCTTGTTGTTTAATTTTTCAACGCTTTTCTGATTTGTAAAACAAACATGACAAATTAATAATAAAGGAAAGATCCGTACAGGAGAAAGGGCAAGAAAAACGGAAACGTTCGCCATCAAAAACACCAAAACAAGCACACAACAACAGAGCAGGAGCCAGTCTAACAGCCCCCAAAAAAATCAACAAAACTAGCACACTAGAATTTACAAGTCACTCAAGAACCAACTCACAGTCTGAAAACAATAACCAATAGCAGTTAACCAACAACCGGAACACAGAAAATACAAAACACACAGTACCATTTAAACCAAATCAAAGAAGCACCCCAAGCCGGCTGGTCACCGTGGGGGAAGATGACCACTACCTCCAAATCAATCTCCAAACAAAAAACCATAGATCGCTCCGTCAATATGATAACCATATCTACATAGCAACATACAATACCCGTACCTTGAGTAAGAATGAACAATTAACTGAACTAATAGCCGCTTTAGAGAATGTCAAGATTGTAGAGTTGTTAAAAATTTAAGTTTCAATACCAACCACAGAATGGTTAGAACTACAATGAAAAGTAACAAAAACGGGCATAAGAGACCCTTTAAAATAAAACCCAAAATAATAACATCTGCCAATACTACCCTAACAGATAGAAACATCTGTAGTTTTATTGATAACACCAAAGAACTAAACGTAAAAGACAAATATAATAAGCTACAAGAACTTTTAAGTACCAAGAAATTAAATAATAAACAGGAAGAAAACAAAATCAAAATGGTTATCAAGCGAGACGAAAACACTTTTAGCGAGTAATAGGTGTCTATGACGAAATTTAGGAGAGGCCTTTGCTAAAAGGCAAACAGATGATTGTTTTTAGATTTAAGTAAAAATTATCTGAATAAAAGGCTATTATAACAACAGGCTATTATTATTATTATTATAATTTCTCATTGAGGTCTAAACTGATATGGTATGTAATCTCCAATAGTTTAATGATAGTTGTAGTGGATTTATGGAGTAAGCTAAACTGTTTATCTTATAATTTTTATATTACAAGTACCTACAGTATGTCTTCATTGATAATCCATACGTCGATCAACCGACCGACCGCTTAACCGCAGGCCATGCGGTCTGTAATTTTATTTATTACACTCAGTATTATCAGTGTAATAAATAAAACATATTCCTATCTAGTATTTATTTTTAAGGAAAAATGCGCATTCTAAAACTTAGGGACTTGCGTGGTCTAGTTAGAATAAACGTTGGGGTACAGACAGACCCAAAGACGCGAGTTCAAGCCTCGCCGCAAGTGAAAGATTTTGAATGCGTATTTTTCCTAAAAACAAAAAAAGATAAAAAATGCGTTGAGCAATAAAAACAAATTAAGAAATATTTATACACATATTCCTATCAGAAATGTCTTTTTATTGGTACCTATATTTGTACACAATAGTATATAGTTCGATTATCCGAGGCAACCGGTTTTCCAAACACCCATGTCTCCCAATTAGTTTTGATAATCGGCGTTCTACTGTACTAGATACTCAACTCATTTAATTTACAAAATCTGATCTCAAAATAAAAGAATCAAATTAATTAACAAGCATTTTTATTTGTTACATCGACTAGAAAACTTACAGCATTAAGTTACAGAGTTAGGTATAGCTAAACGAAAAATAAATCTCATATTTTGTATAATATAATATTCAACATTTTGTACATTTTTAGCAAAATTTAAGTACCTACCTATCTTATAAACGAGTAAGAACGCAAACTCGGAACAGCAACGTGTGAAAAGCGTGTCAACGTGATTTTTTGCGTGCAGCGTACACACAAACTAGTTTTAGAGCGTGCATGCAAGCGGGGCGTCCAGTTGTGTTGACCAATCGGAGGCCGCCGTTTATACAAGTGTCATCACGTGACACGTGTATTGTGCACGCTCTTTCAAACGCCGAACACTTATGCCGGATTTCCACTGCGAGCGGAGCGGAGTTATTAATGTGTCAGCAGACGGTTGTTTTCATAGTCATACAACTTTTTCGCGCTATGGAAACGACCTTTGGATGTTAAACAGACATATTAATGACTCCGCTCCGCTCGCATTGGGTATACGGCATTATCACGGCTCAACTATACGCTAGGAACGCTACTACGAATACAAGAGAATTCACGTTCAGTAGTCGAGCGTGCACGCTCAAACGGTCCGCTGCACGCGCCGCTTTCGTTCCCGGTTTGCGTCCTTACTGTAATAGCACCATTCTTTACGTTTTGGTAATAAGTAACATAATATTTCTTTGCATTAAAAAACATCATCTTTATCGACATTTTTAACATATGGATATAAATAAATATTTCAGGACATTGCACACGGCGCAGCGCCACTAGCCCCAAAATCAGTAACAAGGTTTGTACTATGGGCATTAAACAACGGATATACTATACATTACAATACTTTTTTTTCTTTGTAAGTACATATTTATGATACAAATGGAAAACAACCAGAAACAAGCATTTTGGCTAGCATTTTCGTCCCCGGCAGGAATCAAACCCGCAGCCGTAGCCGCGCCTGAGTCCGACACATTTATTGAGTAGCCTCTAAATTCAAAATTCGTATGAGAGTTCTTGAGTTTAGGAGCTGCTTAGTAGTTTAAGTGGCCGTTAACGGTCAAATACAGTACCTAAAGCTGCTAAAAATTTTAAATTGAGGAGCTTTAAAATTCAAAATTAGTATGAGCTTTTCTGAGTTTAGAAGCTTTACATAATTATTTAAGTAGCCCTCAAATTTTAAGTAGCTTTTCAGTATTCCGTCGTTAGGACATCTATAATGTAGGTACAGTCAACTTTGAAACAGTCAAGAACATGAAATGGTAAGAAAAACAAGTACTTATTTTCAATACCTATCTACAATAGATACTATAATTATTAACAATAGATAATATGGCACTTTTTGGTATTATTGCATTATTACTCTTATTTATCACATTCTTAATTTATATCCATTGAAAATCAATAAGTAATAAATAGACAAAATTATTTAATATTTTACCAATTTATCACAATTAGGTATACTTTTGAAATTCCTCTCGGTAACCAATTTAGTGTTCGATCTTACGCGGGTGAAACCGCGAGGTGCAGTTAGCATTAAGACCGCACTCGGCATTTTAGAAAAAAAAATCAAGGATAATGCATATCCAAAAATTGCAAAGGCGCATAAAAAGCAGAACTGCTTGCAGAATATATCTTTTGAACCATACAATCAAACATTTAGGTACCTAGCTAGGTAATATTACCTTACATCTAATACTACTATCATAAAGAGGAAATATTTATTGGTTTGTACCGAATAGGCTCCGAAACTACTGGCCCGATTTCAAAAAATATTTGACCAATAGAAAGCTACATAATCGAGGAGTAACATAGGCTACCTTTGATCCCGATATTCCCACGCTATAGGGACTTACGCGGGTAAACAGCGGGCCGCAGCTAGTGGAAAATAAATATGAAAAAACGTAACTAATCTAATATCATCAAACAAACATTAAAAAAAAACAGAACATTGCATAAAAATGAACAAAATAATATCACATAGAACAGACTACAGCGAAATTAAAAGATCAATGCATAAATCAATGCTTTGTACAATGTTAAATGCAATAAAGCGTCTATACTTTATACAACCCCTGCAGGTCGTTAAAGTAGGTATTACTAAAGCAGAATTTAATTAATGTATAATTAACCCCTCTTGTCAACACAGGTAAGCAGACGGGCCCCCTCTCACCGCTCACCTATTACGTAAACATTGGTATGGTGGCCGGCAAACTAGTTGATAAATTTAGACGTGGAAGGGGAAAGATCGCGCAGTACATTTTACATGCCAAATCTATGAAAAATCGACTTTGCGTATCGGCCATTTTTTTCTAGTTTTTTTTTAGAAGTTTGCCGGGAATTATATGTGTATAAAGTTTTCAATACCACTAGGCAAGGGTAACGGTGGATGGCGAGAAATCGAAGGTGGTCCGACCAACCTGACGTCTAAATATATAAACAAAGTTTCACATCGAAGGTCGCTATCTGAAACCACTCCTAATATAATTATTCTCAATGAATTAAATATTTTTGATTTTGATTTTCACCACCCAGACCTCCCTTACTCCATTTTTTACTAATTGTTATAAGTACGAGTACTTAAACATTAGACAAGACAATAAACCATCGTTCATTTCATTTCTATGTCTTAAAAAAATAAGCAAATCAAAGTCTTATATAACACTTGTATGGCCCCTTAACTTGTGGTCAGATTAAAATTATTCGCTTTCAAAACTTGCACAAGATCATTGTAAGTTCCGATGTGTTTCCTTAAAGCCTCGGCTTTCTTAAAACATATTGTGACACAACACTTGTCCTTACTATCAGATTTGTCTTCGGTTTTACAACAGCTGCCTAAGGATTCAAAACTGCTTGAATCACAGGAACATTTCAAACTATTTAAGTTTTCCGGTTCCCTCGGAGGAGTAATTTCTTCATTACTCTGTGTAAATATCCCCAAATCCTCCAAATTAGAATTGTTATGCCTCTTGTGATAATGCAAGAATGTATTGTTTTTAGATTCGGTCGCTTTCCCACAACCGACAGCGCATTTCATAGTCGCGTGGTCACATTTGCAGTCTATACAAGAGCATTTATCTTCAGTACAAGATGATTTGATTGTTATGTTGTCATGATTGCAGTCTCTACATTCGCCTGTACTGGGATCGCATTTACATTTGGTACAAGAACAGATACCAGAGTCTGCTGCAAGTTGTTCTAAGGCGTTTCTCTTTGCTATTTCTTTGCCAAAGATATTCTCTGTTCTCACTACATACATATCTGACGGTGGTTCATTATTAAACAATAGTGTGTCTTCTAAATCCAAATCTGTATTAAAAAGCACTGATGATGAAGGGTTAATTTCAATTTTCTGAAGAACTCTTGACGGAGGCGGTGTATTGAGAGTTCTATCACCTTCGGATAAGTACAGATCCATTCCTGTATGTATTTTAGGCTCCAAAGCCTCTTCTGTTTCCAATAACTTATTCGGTTCTACAATATCAACTACTATACCACTGTCATTGAAAAGTTTACTAGAATCAATGTTGGTAACAATTTCACTGTCATTGAAAACTTTATCACCGACATCAAGTATGTTTGGTGTATCTAAGTTGAATGATGTATGGGTCATGATATTTGCTGTTGGAGCCATTTCTGTATTCAAGTCCATGTAGCTCTGTATATGTGTGGGAACAAAAGTAGCCATTGTGAAGATGTTTTCTGGAGATTTCTCTTGGATGCTGACTGGTGTTTCTGATATAGAGGCAGCTAACGCACTCACATCGACCCAAGGAGCTTGTACCTCAACTTCGTTGGCTAAAGCAAGCTGCATAGCTTTGGATTTTATTTCAATTTTATGTGGGAATATATCTGGCTGTATTGTCGGCTGTATACTACTAATATCAACCCAATTATCTTCTTTTTTATCAGATTTCTCAGTCTCACCGAAGGGTGACAGACTAAATCTTGCTAGATCGTAGTCGACTGTTAGACTTTCTTCGTTTTTGGGATTGGTATCGTCGAAAAGGAGTTGGGTTATGTCTACGTTGTTAACTGTGGTCATGTTTTCGAGGCTGTCATCGGATGAGTTGCATTCTGTAGTGATTTTGCCGAAGGATTCGAGTAGGACATCCCAATTCATAATGTCTTCAGTTGTCTGTTTTGTTGGGGGATTCTCTGTAACTTCCACTGTCAATGGCTCTGCTTCAATCTGAAATTGGTAATTAGACAATTCGTTACTTTCTACTAAAACGTGGTTTAAGAGGATGCTTATAGCTCCTTCACGCAAAAACTGCTGAATCGATTGCGATAAAACTTTTAATGTAGACAGCTGGAGTTCTGCAATAACACAAAAGCTAGATTATCTCCGTATTGTTACCGCTGAAACTAGAAGCTTATGTAGCTGAAACCGCTGGGCGGAGCTAGTAAATAAAATATAATATTTATAGTACAAAATTGAACATTTCCATATAATTACCCCGTTAATTTGTCCCACTGCAGGGCAAGGGCCTCTTCTTAGAAGGGTTAGGCAGTGACACGCCACAGGAGCCTACTCCAGATTGGCTAATATCTTTATAAATTGAATGAATAAATTATAAAAAAGTTACCTACTTTTGATTAACTGACCAGTCCAGTTTATTTATGGTCCGTAGCTGCATTAAATTAAAAAGAATTGTTAGTAGGTAAGTACACAAGTGAACTGAAAGCTAGAAGTATCAAAATGTCTATGCCTGTCCGTGGCTTAGCTCAGAGACGCTTAGAACTAAGAAGATGTCATTTTGCATGCTTTTACTCTTATATTTCGCAAATATAATACAATCGTCTCTTTCTATGAACTACAACTTCGAAACGTGAAAAACTAATGTGAAGTGTACTATATTCGTATAAGTCGAAACTCCAGTATATACCGATCTCGTGTTTTTTAGCATGCACCCTCAAACTGGTGGGATTGAGGTGAATGACTTGTCGCATCCTTCATATGAAACTATAGACTTCCTTCGTTTTCCTAATAAAGCGCCTTAAAACTAATGGGAATAGAGAAAAGTCTTCCGCGTACATGCTCAAGGCAGGCGTGCGGCCGTGGGCCTTGATGTGGTGTAAATGACTTGCCGCATTTATTATATGAAACTATAGACTTACTTCGTTTTCCTTATAAAGCGCCTTCAAACTGATGGGAATAGAGAAAAGTCTTCCGCGTACATGCTCAAAAACAAGCGTGCAAAGCCTTGAGGTGGTGGAACGCTGTGAATGACTTGCCGCATCCTACCTAAGAAACTATAGACTTACCTCATGTTTCTTAGCATGCGCCCTCAAACTGGTGGGAGTAGAGAACAGTCTCCCGCAGCCGGGCGCGAGGCACGCGTGCGGCCGCGAGCCGCTGTGCGTGCGCCCGTGGGCCTTGAGGTGGTGGGACGCTGTGAACGACTTGCCACATCCTTCAGTTCGACATCTGTAGGTTGATTAATGGATATATTAGTTCAATATTCAAATAAATCTTCCGGAAGAAACGATCTAACTAAATGATGGGGGAAAACCTAAAATTTTCAAAAAACATATTTTTCGAGAAGCTCATTGGCCTAGCTGCACACGCCGATCTTGTATAATCGTGCGAGTTAAGCAACGCCTGTCATTACTCGGATTGGTGACCGAGTGCACGTGTGTATGTATAGTGTATACATGCATATACACACAAACTTCGTTCATCAACTTATTAGTTGTTCCTTCACAAAAAAACAACTAAACTTATTGCAATATAACTTCGAATATAGAGAGCTGGAGACCTGAAATAACACAAAGGCTACTTTTTATCCCGATATACCCTCAGGATCAGGACTTACGATCAACAGGAGGTATCTAGGAGGTTACTTACTTGTAGGGTCGCTCTTGTGTGTGTGTCCGAATATGTTTCTTGAGATCGCTGAGCGTTGTGAAGAATTTGTTGCAGCCATCAGCTTTGCAGTTGAATGTGTCGCCGCTGTGCAGTCTTTGGTGGGCTCTTAGCCTGGAAAAAACATGTTTTGTTAGTCCTTAGGAAAGTCCAGTTTTAGGAGATTTTTCAGGCAAGCCGTAACGGAAGGGTACTTAGGTCCGAAATAAAAAATCGGCTTGGATGATAGTAGAGAGCTAAAATTTGGAGTGTGTTCTTTGTATGATGAAGGCGTCTGATAAGAAAGAGGTTTTTGAAAACCCACGGGTTCGGAACTTACGTGGGTGAAGCCGCGGGATCCAGCTAGTAAGGTATAAGATAGTAACAAAGAAGCAAATCATTGTGTAAGCAAAAAATTAGAAATTAATTAGTGTCAAGATCAACATTTCACCAGCTTTAGCGTGTTTATGAATTATAATCATTATGTCCATAGTCACAAGGTTGCAAATTAAACGAATTCAGTTACGAAATTGGCAATATACCAAGTTACATAAATTCTGCGATGTGAGTCAGTGTTTTTTGTTTTGTAAATTTTGTGAAGCTTCTATTGATTTTATAGAGATTTATTGTGAAGTACCCACCTATGAAAATATGTTTACTATGCGTTGTCACAGAATAAATAATAGTACTCCGTACAGAAGCTGCACCGCTTTGATCTTGAAGAAAGCCGCCATTTTAATAGCCTACAAAATTTCCGACGCACCTGGTTCATTCGAAATCGCGCCTTACTACTTAGCTCATAAGAGCGCAATTCCTTTGTGTTCAGAATTTACCTACGCCACAGTTTAAGCGTTAGGGTTGTACCATAGAGTGTAGGTATCTTCTTCTTCTTCTTCTAATATATAAAATTTCCATGTCACAGTGTTAGTTACCGTACTCTTCCGAAACGGACGAACCGATCTCCACCAAACTCCACATACGCATTCAGTAGGTCTGATAATCGGCTACTATCTATTATTTATAAGGCAAAACAACGTTTGCCGGGTCAGCTATAATAATATAATAGTTGAGTTGTACATTAAGTAAAGTAAAATAAATAACAACACCATTTTAAGAAAATCATTTATTGTATTTACAATTGTTTAACTTTAATATAGTGTTGTATGTATTTCTTACCATCTCTAAAGTACCCATTATTAAACTTTAATGTTGCAAAAATTCGAAATCGAACAAACAATTTTACGTAACGTACAACGTGCGCGCGCTTCGCTTGCGACAACCGCACTGAACTTGGATCGCCGGCGGTCCGAGAGGCGGTAGGTAATTATAGCGCGCAAGTACATGGAATGATGGAGGCCTGGCGTTGTTTTGATTTGAGAGAATAGGTGGATTTAATGGATTTTTATTTTTAGTATCCATTTTGGGGATCGCAAATCGCGAGGGGACAAATATATACCTTCTATACAGTCATATAAAATTCAAAGTCTTAAATGGCTGACTGAACTATATAGGTATATTAACGCCTAAACCGCTGCGCTGGTCCCAAAGACATGACATTTAGAAGGTGTGTTCCTTGTGATGTGTAGGTGTCTACTAAGGGTTTGTGGAAATTTTCACGGGATCGAGGTAAAATCGAATTTAGATAAAAAATGTGTTCTTCCTTAGATCGCATTTGCCTGCTGACTTAGCAAATAGAAATTTACGATGGAGACTAACATGTAACTCGCTTCGTTGATCTAGTAGTTTCAAAAAATAAGGATTTAACCGGATTGTGGCACCTTCTCATATTATGAACATGTTCCCGGTTGTATCCCTCTCGAAAACCACAAAATACTTGGGGTCGGCACAGTAAGCCATTCATGTCTCTGTAGTCGGCCCCTCACGACTAAGGATCGTGGTCACCTAGAGGTCCGGACTTGTCCTTGAAGATATCTCTCCATATCAGCTTCTGTTCAATGCTTCTCGGACAATTCTTAGGAAGTTGACGGCTGATAAGCCCTTAATTTGATCAGACCATCTGGTTGGGTTAGGTTAGGTTCTCGTCCGTGTTCCCAACCACGATAAACTTATCGTGGTTGGGAACACGTAATCAGGAAAGGTGATGAAAACCTAGAGAAACTTCTCTTGGTTCTTCACCTTTCCTGAATACGTGACCAAAATACGCCAGTATGCGTTGATGATATGACGGGAAAAGATGAGGTAACCCTAATCTACAAATTAACCGGATTTCGACTAAATATAAAACTTATATTATAAAGAGGTAACGTTGGTAACATGTATGTAAGTATGTATGTTAGGGGCAATCTCCGAAAATACAGGACACATTTTTGTTAAATACTGATGAACCTGTGTGAACATAAGACGTTACGCCGCCCGTAAGTCAACAACAGGTGCAGCCAATTCAAAGGATTTAACGTTTATTTTAGTCTTACGTGTTGCTTACAGGTGAAAATACCGTAAATACTACAATTAATTAACTTATTATGCAATGTTTATTCAGCCATGGAAAATGGTTTGTTTGTTTGAATTAAATATTTGCCATGAGTTCATTAAAAACAGGTGTGCAGACGTCAAGAATAAACGAGTGTATTAAGTGTTGCCAACAAAACAATTATGATAACAATCTGAATGATTGCATGAGTTGTAACTGTTGTAAGTCAATGAAGACTTAATTATCAAGGAAAATAAATATGTTTTTAAAGATTGATATACTTAACGAAATATCTGCCAATTGAGAGACACCAGAAAAATATTATAAAAAGTTGCGATGTCGTTATTTTTCGAGGTTTACTAAGTTAGGACTCCCGCTCAATAGCGGGTTTTTGGAGTCGGGGTCCGATGGAGCCACCCGCCGTCAGAGCAAACTGAAGTACTGCCGCAGCTTCCAGCTCTGCTCTGGCACAACGGGATTAAGGACACAAAGGGGTTATAGTGGGTATATATACCCTGGCCATCTACGGCCAGGGGGACCCCCACTCACCGGGCCGCTCCCCCGAGAGCGGCTTGACAGTCTTAAAAGATTTCCCCTTGTAAAAAATAGTGTCCTGCGGTTTCAGGCTAAGTCCCGATCCCTTAGGAATTTCGATATTCTTTCTTATTAGATACCTAGATTATATAATGAACTCACTCTAACCTAACGGTTTATGCTGTGCATTGACTATCAGTCAGTCAGGACGAAGCTTTTTATATAGATAGTTTAAAAAAATGAGGCTCAGGACCAAGATTATAGACGAGACGGCGCGGCGCGCCGCCTGGCATTGAGGCGTTGGAGACGGATTTATGTGGTGAATATCGCGATACAAGCTTGTGCTTAGTGTAGAACCGATGACTCGTATAATATTGTAATTGACAAATGGCTAATAAACTTTACTGTAATAAATATTTATTATTTGATTTTATTAGATTGCTCGCGATGTCTGGACGCACCTTAAGAATCGAAGACGATTCGTTCATTGTTTTAGCTATACAATAGTGTGGTTCTTGCTTAACAAAAGCAAGTCTTATATAGGTATTGAAGTTGTATAAAATGGAACTGACCTGTATAGAGTGTTAAAAGCTTTTCTGCATCCGCCAATAGTGCAAGCGAAGGGTTTCGCTTTTGTGTGTGCTCGTACATGAATTTTCAAACTGTATGAAGTGAGAAATGCTTTGTCGCATGACTGCATTGGACATTTGAATCTGTATTCACCTGGAAATGATATTAATATCTATTTTAGTATGTAGATATAATGTGCGTGCAGTCAATGGCTATGTAGTATGAAATTATGATAAGTATCTTTATGGGAGGCTTCTATCGCTACTGTTTCCTAATAAATATTTGAATATGTTTCAGACATCGCCTCTTGTTCTAGTTTAATATACAAGCTGCGTCTCGCGGTTTCACTCGCGTGAGCCCCGATCCCATACCGTATGACCTATTAGATAATCAATGTTTTATTTGATCCATAGGTTTTATCTTAATTTTACGAGCAATTTACGAGTGACATATTACGTCAGGAGAAACCTGATAAAACAGTGGTTAACCAATCACCTTAAGCGTTTAGATGAGCAGATTTAGGGCTAATATGGGTTATCTTTACGCTATCTTTTATAACTTACTAGCTGCGTCCAGCGGTTTTACCCGCACAAGTCCCGATCCTGTGGGAATTTTCAAATATCCTATCTTATCGGATGTTTACATTACATAGAGAACACACTCTCCAAATTTCAGCCCTCTACTATCAGCGGTTTAGGCTGAGCGTTGATCAGTCATTCAGTCAGTCAGTCAGTCAGAACAAAGCGTTTTATAGATATAGATAGATAGATAAAAGATAAAATATCATGTAAGTAAATTGTAATGATAAATTGTAATGATGTTAATGTAAAGTGTGGAATAAATATTGTCAGTCTGAAATGAGTAAATTAGTGAAGTAAAGTAAAATCATGGAAGATATGTGTAA
Organism: Idaea biselata; assembly: GCA_958496205.1. Classification (NCBI taxonomy): domain Eukaryota; kingdom Metazoa; phylum Arthropoda; class Insecta; order Lepidoptera; family Geometridae; genus Idaea; species Idaea biselata. Next base: position 27,649,404 of record OY292399.1, on the reverse strand, counting down.
GATAGTGGAATAAATTAAAAAATACTGTAGTAGGTAGGTAATATAATATTAGATTTGAATAAAATCAAATAATTTGATTTCAATTATTGTAGGATGAAGTTTGAGTATTATAGGTAGGTTAGGTACCTATTACCTATATCATAATTCATAACATAAGACAGAGTTTTAGTGAAAAATGTAAGGTAGTAAAACCAGTATTAAGGTAGTAGAAGTTAAGAAATGTAGTAAGACAAGTAAAATTATGTAAAGCAGGTTCAGTATCTACCTACATGACATTTTAAAACTAAATAAAAACCGGGCAAATGCGACACTCGCGCACAAAGGGTTCCGTACCACTAGCACAATTGGATACGGAACCCTAAAATGGTTTACAAGAACAAATTTTTAAATTTTATAGGAAAATATAAAATATTTATCTTCGATTCTTACTCCCATCAAAGGACCGAATCACTCAAAAAAAAAAAAAACCTTGGCACAAAGAAAATCTGAAACTTATAAGAAACTCTTCGGTAAGTGAAGGCAGACTGGTATATTTGACAGATAGGGCAGCCATTTTGAATTCCATGACCAACTCGATTTGTCCTGACCAATCAGAAGCGACCTTACATTGTACTAAACTCCTTGTTGTTTTTTAAACACGTTTGTTGTATGGGAGCCCCTCTTAAATATTTGTTTTATTTTGTTTTTAGTTGTTGTTGTTGTAGCGGCTACCGAAACACATCTTCTGTGAAAATTTCAACCGTCTAGCTATTACGGTTCATGAGATACAGCCTGGTGACAGACGGACAGACAGACAGATAGCGAAGTCTCAGTAATAGGGTCCCGTTTTTACCCTTTGGGTACGGAACCCTAAAAAGAAGTAGAAGTTTTTGACTAAATTGTAAGGGTACGGAAAAACAAACAATTCTTGTACCACAAGGTACCTTTTAAAATTCACATCACTCACAGTGAGTAAAGTTCTTACCTAAAATATTTTCGGACTAAATAGTAGGTTAGGTATTTACCTTTATGAGTTTTCATGTGTGTCCGCAAGTTTCCCACGGTACTGTAAGTCCTATCACAGTTCTCGTACTCGCACCTGTACCTCGCGCCGCCTGCGCCGGCCTCCTCTGCTTTCCTTTTGATTTTCTCCATTGTGCTGCGAGGGATGTCGATAGAGGTGTTGGACATTTCAGTAATGACACAGTCATTGTCGCTAGAAGAGAGGAAATTGTATTTACCTACATACATTATATCAATCTTAATTATTACCTTGGTAAGAAAAGTATTCTTCAAGTTTTTGCCAAGAACCTTGCTAAGAATGTGCTTACACGGAATCTATGCAATTCAATCAAGAATAAGACTATGCCGAAGAGGTTAACAATGACGAAGCGAGCCTGCCTATTTGAGCTTAAATCAATAGGTAGGAAAAAACAGAATGCATGAGAGAGAATCCAACAGCAACATAATACAACAATTGGGTACATGAGAGTAGAACCATAGTGAACCATAGAACCAAGAGTGCCAATTAGGTAAACTGTGGTAGAACGAAAAACAAAAACAAACAGCAGAATAACCAAACAACAGTCCCTACCCAAAATGGAATAAAAATGTAGACAAGTCAATAGGATCTACCTACAAATTAAGACTGATTTTTTTAAAAAAGGTGGGAATTATTGCCAAGACGCTAAATAAATGAACATATAGCAAAACTTCAAGATGAACAAATTGAACAAGCTAGAAAACAAAACGAGGTACCTATGGTAAGTATCTGAAATGTCCTATAAGGTGTAATGAAGAGCAGCAGAGAAGAATAAAAGTATAATAACTAAACACTAACTGTTTAAAACAAATGGAACTTAAGTTTCTCATTGCAAAATGGTTAATGGCACAAATTGAAAAGTATACCTGAATATGGAGGAACAATAGAGGAAATAGCAACAACAAAAAGCTGCATCTCAACAGGCACTCGAACTAAACAAGCTGAAAGTTGATTGGTGAATGATGATGAAATTCAATAATAAATAGAAGAATGGCTAGAAATTAAATAAGAACAAATTAAAACTACTTTAATAGAGACAGGCTGTGGTTCGAGGAAGAATCTAAAAGGGAAATTATAATTGTAGCTAAAATACATATAAAAATATAAATTTAAAAAGAGCATTCAAAATTACCGGAGGAGAAATAAATTGAAATCGAAATACTTCATATTTCAAAGTATTAAAAACCTTCGACAGAGTATTCCAGGCGATAATTACCCTAAGAATGAAGAAACTCGCATGAAGCTTGCCAATTTATACCCAACCAGAAGATAAGAAGATGGTTAATGTTTATTTATTATTTCTTAACATTTATTTACATCGAGATATGTTATCCAGCTAGTGTTATGGAATAATTCAGTCTGTCTGTTGAGAAAAAACCTGAATTTCTTGGACCTATATTTCGGTGGGTTAAACAATGCCTGGCGCAGTTATTACTGTGACATCATCATCATCATCCGAGCGATGGTCCCGGTTGCATCCCTCTCGAAAGCCCGGGGTCCGCTTTCCTAATTTTACGTCTCCACTTTGCACGATCTTCGGCATCCCGCGCAGTAAGGCCATTTGCAAGACATTTGTTCTTCAGGCGTCCGGCGACATCGTTAGCAACGTCAAATCTCGAATCTCGGCAGTTTGAGCCTAGTGGCGTAAGATAACTGGTATCATCTGTGACCCAAAACTGAAAGGACATGTCTGTAAAACCTTCATTGGACCTGTCCTTCTGCTTGAGCGACATAACGCCTCCGCCTGGCGCGGCTGACTGATAAGACCCAAGAAGTGCTGGGTTTACGCTGTAGGGGCTGATTTGCGCGCAAATGGCCTCACTACACGGGATGCCGAAGATCGTGAGAAGTAGAGACCACTTTGCACGATCTTCGGCATCCCGCGCAGTAAGGCCATTTGCAAGACATTTGTTCTTCAGGCGTCCGGCGACATCGTTAGCAACGTCAAATCTCGAATCTCGGCAGTTTGAGCCTAGTGGCGTAAGATAACTGGTATCATCTGTGACCCAAAACTGAAAGAACATGTCTGTAAAACCTTCATTGGACCTGTCCTTCTGCTTGAGCGACATAACGCCTCCGCCTGGCGCGGCTGACTGATAAGACCCAAGAAGTGCTGGGTTTACGCTGTAGGGGCTGATTTGCGCGCAAATGGCCTCACTACACGGGATGCCGAAGATCGTGAGAAGTAGAGACTTAAAAATAGGAAAGCGGATCCCGGGCTCTCATTAGATGTTCCCGGGTACTATTAAATCGCGCTTTTCGAGATTAAAAAATACCCGTACCTACCAAGAGACCAACAGCGAACTTTCTACTAGGTATTAAGGCAATTATTGTGTAACAATTGTTCAGAAACATTTCAAAATATTACATGGATGAATTCGCAGGCTAGTGGAACTAAGAGGAATTTTCCTTAAAAACTGTTCGAACTTATCAATCAAAATTATGTAAGTACTTAAGTACATAAAGATAATACCCCAATTGACACCTAATACTTATTTCCTATCTTATCAATACAAGCGAAAAGGTGAGTGACAGTAGAGATCAATGTGCAAAGAACTTCTAAAGTATAAGAAATAATGTAACACTATGTGTAGTTTACATAGGAAGTCATAGCAAAATGGCATATACTGGAATTAGACCAGAGGGACTGATTATCTCGACTACAGAAGATCGTGCCACTTAATGTAAGCCCCAAGAATAATCCTACCCAAGATTGCATCTGATTATGGCTGAACAGCCGATTGTAGATTAAGTTCGCTACTCTCCCCCAGATTCTCATGTCACCTTATCAACACCCATGAGAGGTAATGGACTTGCCATATTCTATGCCGGGCTTAGGCAGCAATTACTTAGTTTGCGTGACAGTAAGTAAACCATCGATGAACACTACTGTACTGTTACTGTTCAGGATTCCAATAGCAGTGAAATTAATATGAATTTATGCAACAATCATATTATCATGTTCCGCGCTAAAATAGACATTCAATCAACTGTCTTAAGATTTGTTTTTATTGATTCAATCTCAAGCAAAATTGTTCATAGAAAACACAGACACCTTATTTCAAAAACCATAAGGAGCACTTTTGCACCAAATCCACCAATAACACATTCATGATAAGATAGCAGAATAAAGAAAACTAGTAGAAACAAGATATTCATTGACATGGTCTCGGCAAGAGCTATACCCAAATATAGCAATAGTTTTATGAACAGGTTTCTATTGTATTTCTTAGATAAATAGGATTATTAATATAGTGAATATTTTTTATTCAAACAAATTGCAAAGCAAAGAGGATCTCTATGTAGAGACAGTAAGGTTATTTTCTACAGTTTACAATGTTATGTAAATTAAATGTTTCAATTCACATACCTTAGAAGTCTTCACAAATATGTACCTACTCATAGAATAGGTACAAAAAGAACTTCGCATCACATCGTGATGGTAAGCTACGAAAATAGAATGCCCAAAAACAACTCACACACGAAAAAGACCAACAAACAACAAGTGTACGAGTGCGAAAGAGATAAAAGATGTTATTGACAAACAGCTGATTGATTAACATAGGTTATTTCTAGCCTAAAGAAATCCTCGAATTTAAGCTCTTTGATATGCTACAGGATAAGAAGAATGGGGGAAATGAATAGTTGTTGATATTACTCACTCGGAAAATCCATCACAAGACTCATGTAAGTCGTCTATTACTTTATTTTTATCACAAACACTGACACTGGCGCTCGCGCAGTTTCCTTTCGTTTTACGAGCCTTGAGTTCGCATGGTGTTTTATTAGAATAATTATCTATTTCGTTATTGTTTTGTTCGCTTGTTAACAAGTTATCGGAGTTACGCCGCGAATTATCGAATAATTCAGTCAAATCTCCGTTGTCGAACCATGCGGCCATGTTTTTGTGAGGTAGTGATGTGAAAGAAATACGAAACACGAAATGTCAAAAAGTGACATCGATTATCAACCACGAAAACTCGATTAATCGATAAACAAGGTAGTAGAGACGTGGTATGTGGCAATAATACTAGATGGCGTGGTAATCAGTTTTGCAAGTAAGAACTCTCTCTTGATACCGCAAACTGGGCGTTTGAGGACTCCTCCCGGCTGAACTCCCGTTATAATGAACTGAACACCACTTGTTGTCTGTGCGGGCAGTGCGTCGACCGCACGCCCTTCCCTTACGCGAATGCATCATATTCACATTCGGAAAAAAATCGCGTCGTGAGTCACATTAACAAAATTTAAAAAAACCATTGATTTTAGTTAGTACTTATTATAATAATTAGATACATCACAATGTGTTCAAAAATCTTATACGTCTTCCTATGTCTGGTAAGTCTTCAAACAACATTAAAATAAGTTAATATTTTTTCTGAAATTTCCCAATCTATCAAATTAGGCAGGAACTATTAAAAAGTAACACCTTTTCTTCTCATGAGTATTTTCGCTATTTTGTGGATAGGTAGGTACCTACCTAACTATTTTTGTGAAATAAATGAAATCCGACAAAATCCTTCTTAATATTCTATAAATACTACCTAGTACCTACCTAAATAGCAATTTGAAAATGTAAGTGAATATTCATATCTAAGACGTAATTATGTAGTAAATACTCGATAAACTTAAATTTTACAAGTTAAAATTTCGAATTTACCCGCCATGAATATACAAATATAAAATTTAAAAACGCGAAAGTATTGGTTTGCGCGTTTAACTGGCCGAGATTTTGCAACTTTCATACTCGTGATAATCAACTACTGAACATGCACTTTCCCACTTTTGCAGATTTTACGAGCTTTTCCTCGAGGTATAGGTACATTAACTTGCATTTGTTTAATGTAAATTACGTAGTTACCCTCAATTCTGCGTGCAGCAGATATCGAGTTACTTTCAAGAAACAGTTGCGGTTAAATAGTAGTCTTAAACTTTCTTTTTGTGTTAAAAGATTGATAAGCTTTAAACTTAAAGTAAACTTAGACTTCTTCATTTATTGCATGGTTGACTGACTCATTACCCATGCATTCAGAGCAAGCTAACCGCTCAGGGAGATAGGTAAAAAGTATAGAATTGTGAGTGGTTTATCTTCGTTTACTGTTACTCACGGCACCCATTCGCCTTCTATAGAACATTAACGTGTCATTAGTTGAAGGTTGCTGACCGACATCATGTTCTATTTCATACCAGCAAGGCTTTAGACTACGTGTTTCCCATTAAATGGACTTAGTTTTTAAAATTGCCTATTTTGCAACTTTAGATAAAGCTTTTTAGACGCAATTTATATGCATGTATGGAATAAAGCTTTCTATCTATTATCTATTCATCTTTTTCGTAACTAGTTAAAATTCTAAAATTAGAATATAATCAGACTAGGCAGTAAAATCTTTATTATTTTGAAAAATAGCAATAACGTTACCGTCCTATATTTTAAGTAGGAGTTTCGTGATTGACTAGCAAAGCAAGGTTATTGTGTCAAATTATTATTATTGTATTTTATAAGTTTTATAGTCCGAAATGGATCGAATATTAAAAATGTCGTCCAAGAACGTGATATCCATACAATAGCTGCGATAGACCATTGAGGTCGCTAACCACTTTCGCTGCTATTTCTATAATCAAATTTCACTTTTGTGTCTGTCCTGCTCACTAGGGATGAGGTGACATACCTACATTTTAATGAAGTAATCATCTCAAGGGACAATCATTGCGTCAAATTAAACACATTGTGATTGAATTAAAAAACAAACAATGTACCTACCTACTTGTCAATAGGGTGACGTAAGTGTAGCTTTCATAATTTCACATTCAATGAAGAACTTTAAAATTCACAGCTAGGTTAATACCTACCTTTCCATTTTTGTGAATTGTTATATTTTCGATTGTTTGATGCTAATAAAAGTGAAATCAAATTTGCATAATATTTAGGATCATCTATACTTTGATTGCAAGCTGGCTGACGCAGCGCAACATAATCGGTAATATACCATCATAAAATCAGAATAATTAAAGAAGATTTATTTTCTAGGGTAGGTATATGTGACGACGACGTGGCTCATTGTCAAACTCCCTTTGTATAGGTTTTTTTCGATATACTAACGAAAGGCGATACTAAGTGCGCCGGGTGAACTAGTATCAGTTAGGAAGATATCAAAATAAATTATTTTCGGTCCAGACCTAACCATTTCGATTGTAGACGACAATGGTTGCCATCCACCTGACTCTTCATTGGAGTGAAGTTCAATGACATGTTATTCACACATGACCTAGAAATTAGGCACTGACACTTTCTTCATAAGTCGTTTCATTTCATTGCACATCACTCAATATTAAACATTAACTAAGTAAAATGTTACATTTCCTAAAAATAAAATAAATAAATAAATTAAATAATAAATAAAATATGTGAACAACACACAGCGCCATCTAGCCCCGTGGTAAGCGACTAAGCTTGAAGCTTAGGCTTAGCTTGAGCTTGCTTGCTAAAAGTTAGGATTATAAATAAACATTTTACTTATGCACATAATTTAGATGTAGATAACGTAACATGTAATTTGTATCCTACAAGATATATAGCACAATAGTCGTAAAAGTCTAAACGGTAACATTTTGTGATTTACTTGTCCATGTAAGTAACGTGTATAAAATCATAAAACAAGTTAAGGTGCTTCGACTAGAAGAATGGCAGGTTTGTTTGTCAAAATACGGCCTCAAGTTATGGGATCTGTGTCATTCGGCCACGGCACACATACCGTGCTGGCTTTTCACGTGCGTTGTCTACCGATGTCAGTAATAGGAACAATGGAATTATTATTTATTATTATTAAATCCAATTTTGTACCATGAAAAATTGCTTTCTTGGGGTAAAATAGAATGTTAATAAGAAACACAAAGTAATTTTTTAAGTTATTTAACCACTTCATGAGTCATGAGTCAGAATCTGACGCAAATACAATACTTACCTGAAATACCGTAATAATTAATAGATTGAACTAACAGAAACAAATACTATGAACAATATTGGATCTTTTGTAAAAAAAAAAAATTAAATGTCAATCAATACATATAAATAGACGAAGTTCCATAATGCGCGTTGCGAAAGGCTAGGTGGGGCTAGACGGAAAAAAATAAGACCAAAAGTTGTAATGACATTTTTTTTGCTTAAAACTTCGTTCGATCCGGGTTTTAATATTAAATTTTAATTTTAAAAGAGAAAGAAAATTATTATAGTGTTAGTTTTATTAGACTAATAATATTGTTTCATTCATAATGTATTTCGTTTTGTTCATTTCAGGCTTATTTATCATACAATGTGGCATCCGACTGTGGTCCGAGATTAAAATACGCATGGGGTGATGCTTTGGGGGGATCGGACTGCCCTGGACCAGATGGAACTCCGTATCCAAGGTTTTTATTAAAAATTTTATTCTGTTGATTTATTAAAATCGATTATTCGGTAATGATGGATACTTAACTATTGGGCACATCCCTTAAGACTGAAACCGGAAGTTATTTTATTTATTTTTTACCGGGAACAGGAACAGGAAGTATTTTAATCTTGTTCCTGATTGGCCATTGATAAACCAATCACCGTCCGTCACCGTCGATTGGACAGAAGTTTTGCATTTACTTTTCCGCGAATTTTAAATCTTATTATCGTATGGATGTAACTTTAAAAAATTAAGACGTATTTTAATATCGATACCTCCAAAGCATAAAGTCGGAAGCTTAAATTGCAACTTTTCAATACGACTATTTTTATCAATATTGCCTTATTCAGTCGATAAGCGCACATACACAAGCAAACTAGTTTTATCTTAAACGGAATATTCTCTTTAATGCTAGGGTATCCTAAAACATTTGAAATCATACGTATTTTTCTAGATATTAGCCAAAATTTAAAGATACAACCTTTTACGAGATACCTAAATAGTCGTATCTTACAGATACGACTTTAAACTACACAAACGCAACGCGTATATAGTCGTATTTTGTACTAACGACTCTTTGCGTCGGTATTATTTTCTATAATTTGATTGTAAATGATCGTATCTTGAAAATTACGACCGTATGCTATGGAAACTAAGAAATTCGCACTGTTAATATTAAAGAATCTATAGTTTCTAGTGTCTGTTTAGAACGATGTTACACCTTCAACTAGATAGGCCTATTGAGTAGACCTACTAAATCTAGTTTTTAATAAATAATGATATGAAAGGCATATAAAAAAGTATCCATTATTGTCTTCAAATCATTTTATTAACAAATTAGCACTTAATTACGATAATTCTGCAGGTTCTAAGATGCAGGTTGCTTAAACAAACAAATTATTTTAAATTAGGTTTACACGTGATTAAATGATACAAAACTATGAAACAAAAACAAAATGGTGTTATAAAAGAAAAAGATTTTCATTCTGACGAATCAAGGTCACTTTGTTCTTCAGCAACATCAGCAATAGTAGACAAATTTTGAAAAAAAGTATGATATTCCTGTGGTATTACTCGTCCACGACAAAGACTAAGCAAGTCACTGTACTTGGGTCCTGTTATTGGTAAGAGTTCCGAGTAGAGTCTGGTTAAAGAGTGATCCAGTTGCAAATTATTAGGTCTTCGTCTAGCAGTAGCAATTCTTCGAGTAATTAAACTCATTGAGTTTAATTCACCAAAGCTGTACCTAAAATTAACAATATTAGGTTCGTGTGATTCCACTACAACTTCTTTTATCTTAGTCCAGGAAATTCTCTGTTGCCTTGAGTTCTTTGTCCAATTTCTACCATTCAATAAAACTTTATAGTCATAAAAATCTGTTAAACGCATCTCTATGACATTGTAATGAGGAGGCGTAATCTTAGACCATCGGACTAACGCGTACCACTGTTCTGGAGTGTAAATAAGTTTATTTTTTGAGTTTCGTTCGATCAATGCGTGAACAGAATCTGCCTCATTTTGTGTATGGCCACGTTCTAAAAACCTGTGAGTTATTTTAACTCCATATTTCTTGGCAGCATAGGTATAAAATGAAAAAACTATGCGGTTACGGTTTTGGCCCGCGCAATTATCGGACCAAAATCGAAATTCTTTGGCACCACTTCCCACTTTATATTCTATAAACTTAAGTAAACAACTAGCTACTTCACATGCTCCGTGTCTCCCGTTAATTTCCGGCCACATGTAACAATATGCTTCCAGACTAGCCAAATCAAAGACTGTAAAATTGTACATAGACAATTTTCTTTTATAATAAAAAAGACATTTCCGTGAGGACAGTTCAAAATTTTTTGGAAATCGAAACACGCTGTAATTAATTTTCCTTCACTCATTTGCGCTTCTTTTTTGTCGTTATCTTTAATTTCCCTTGCTATTTCTTTGTTCATCATATGCTGTTCTTGCTTCGTCTTTTCTAGTTCAGTAGCTGTGTTTCTATTTGTATTGTAAACATGACATTCATTACATATATCTTTTTTTGGTTTATGAAACGATACGTTTAGATTTTGATTGACAATATCACGATATTGTCTCAATGTACTAGCTTTTTTCGTCAAATTCTCAGTACTGCACCATTCATTATACATCGAAAACATTTTGACGAATGTCAAATCTGTGTCCAGGTAAAGTTTTCTAGATTTTTTGCGGACATAATGAGATTCGACAGGCTTAAAAGTTTTGACATGTTGAATAACCCCTTGTTTGATGTCATCATCTATAAGTATAACTCTTGAACCACCACGATGGTCAGGAGATATAGACCCACCTCCTGAACACCACTTTGCTTGAGCAGTCTGAACTGTCCTCTCACTTATGGACAGTGTATTTAAAAACATCGTTTTACATACAGATAACTTCTTAGGAATATTAGTACGTGGATCGTATAGAGATAAAAAGTACTTTACTGTTTTTTTGCGTCGAGACACAGCTTGTGAAGTGGATGGATTGCGAGTATCACTTACGTTTGTATGATTGGCGATAAAGTCCCACTGTCTAGAGTGATCGCCAAGCTTCCAAAATGACCAAAAAATGCGTTCACGTTCTTGTGAATTTAACTTAGTAAAGCATTTTTGACGACAAGACGAAGGGCAAGGTTGTTTTAAAGTCTTCGCATCTCTACTAACTCCATTTCTACTTAAGTAAGCTTTACCTAAGTTTTTAAGGTATTTTCTTTTGACGTCTTTCCATTCATCACGACGCCGCTGTCGTTTCCGACTGGACACAGGAGTACTATGGCTTGATGAATAATTGGAAGAATCAATGCTAGAGACATTACTGGAATTTGGTGTGTTAATAGTCGTTATAGGTGAGTAGTTATCAAGATTATGCCCGCTAACTGTGGACGACTGAGGAGTAGAATATACAAAATTTTCATCATGGAAATCACATGGAGAAGGAATTGGTGTTGATTCTAATACAATTTGATTATTATTCGTGGTAAGGTTCGATAACTTTTACTGTTTCGGAATCTGGATTTTGGGTGAATTCTTCAACAAACACCGTTTCTGTATTGTTAAGTTCTTGATTTGATTCTTGTAAATCAAATATAATATTTAATCCGCTATTGTCACTATGCATAAAAGATTCACCAAAAAATGACTTGTACTGATTCCAAACATTCTCCGCTTCAGATGGAACAGGTGATACTGAAAAAAAAAAATAGTCTTAAAAATAAGCTTTTTATAAACGCGCAGGGCCGTCAAAAAACTGCCTGTTAGTTTCCTTAAGAATATTAGGTTAAAATGTGTCTCAGGTTTTGTGTTCTGTTAATCATTTGATTGTTTACATACCGGGTTTCAATGTCTCCAAGGTTTCATGATTCTCTGCCTTAGAAGGAACAGTGGATACTGAAACAAAATTAATACATAACTCATTGTATAAGTCGTCATTCCAGCCAAATAAAAATTGAAAGGAGTAATGAAATAATGTGTAATATGTAGCCATAAAATGAAATTTAATCAATTCTATGAACTATCTTTTTGAGTGTATGTTACGACAAAAAATATTAAAATTGTAAGCCGTACAAAGTCGTAACTATTAATTCTTAAAGTCAAATTATGACGCATAAAGTCTTAACATTAAAGTTACGTTTTTTAACGTGGGAGTTTAAATTTTATCACGAAATTGCCAAAATAGTGAAAAATGTCAAGTTATCTTCCATATAACACTTTTATTATTAATGAAAATAGTAAACAATTATTGAGTTCTAAGAAAAAAAACCAATCACTTACCATTTTGAGTATTATTTGATTGATTGTCTTCAATGGTGTTTTTATTTAGGTCAATTTCACTGTCCAGGACCAATTTTAATAGCTTGCAAGCACGTCCTTTTTTCATTTTTGGTGTATTTTTAACAAATAAGTATACACAATTTTAAAATAAAACTTGTTTACTAGGTTTTTCAACGATTTGAGTTTTCACTCGTTTGCCTACCGCCAATCGTCGCATGTTGCAAGTTACGATCTGTGATTGGTTCGCGCGTCAGCCACCTACTCCACGAACATCGCCGGAACTTAAGAAGCGACCATTGGCGCGGTAACGTTTAAATGATACAACTCTTAGCTAATCAAAATCTCAGGAATTACTGAAAATATTTTTTTTCTGATTTTATGGGTATATAAAAGAAAACGGAAACTAATCGATAGGCTAAAAATCCTAATTGACCATAAAAAAGTTGCGACCTTATGCTTTGGAGGTATCGATATATTTTTTAAACGAATTATGTAGGTTGTTTTTAAATAAAAAACATAATTATGTAAGTATTAATATTATAAACGGCCCACAATTAAATTGATTATGTATAATGATAAATTATTTAAGTCAATTTTATTACCTAAACAATGTGTTTCGATTTCGTATTTTTCCTACCTAGAGACTTATCTCTAAGCTAATCTAATCGTTTACTGTACCTAAATTTTACCGAATAATTATTGTTAGGTTCAACGGGCTTAGTGCGTAAGCGAGAAGCGTTGATTTATCTTTTGATTAGAGCGAACAAGACGGTCGATTGCAGTCAGTACCGGCTTTGTCTGCTTTATTCCAGTATCAACCAACAACCTAAATAACTTTGCAGATGGCTATATTGTTAAACTATAGGTCTAACGGGTGAATTGGTAATGGAACGTAGATGCTAGCGCTGTCTCAAACTGCACACACAACTTGGCAGACAAAACCGGTCGGAACTCCTCGGGTGATTTCGAGTTAAAACCAACGCCATTTTGCTTCGCTTCAACCAGTCTATGTTGTGTTGTGTTTGTGAGTCAAAGTTGGAAAGCAAAGACAGTGTAATAATTGTTAAATCGAAGCGTACTATTAGGTTTGTGAATTAAAACTAACTATGGAAAACCAGGAGTTAATAAACACCGAAACTTTTGAAGTAGACAAAGCGGAATACACTAAGAAATTACTAGAAATATACCATCGACATAGTAGTAACACTGTTCTATTGCCGCGCGGGAAATATGAAGATTTTGTCAAACAAATGCAGGCTATCAAGGTTCACGGTAGAAAGACACCATCCGACTACAGTCGCTCTAAAAAGTATGACATTATCGATACACCTGGTGGGATAAGACTAGCGAAAATCATGCCTCATACTGCCAAGAGGTTAATAGCCGTTTCTATAGAGGAAATATACGATATCGTCCGAGAATGTCATTTGAAACTCAATCATGGCGGAAGAGGTCGAATGTCCACTACCCTAAAGCGAAAGTATTGGAATATTACCACCGAGAGTTTGGTATTGTATCTATCTATGTGCATGTTATGTAAGAAAAATCTTGTAGTAAGAAGCAAATCGAAGCGAAAGAAAAGTATCTCTACTGAAACCGTACTGAATTCGGAATGTTTTGAGGAGGAAAACACTGATCCCTTGGACGAAATTACATTCGAGTCTGTTCAGGAAAGTGGCCAAACAAGCACGCTGCAGGGAAAGCACAGAGAACTTTTTAATCGAGGGCAAGTGGACCTTTTGAATGTCACCAGCGACCCGAACGAAGAATACATGTTCATGTTGATCTACCGAGACTTTTCAACAAAATTTATTCATCTGAAGGCAGTGAAAAGTTTGTGCGCCGAGGAAGCAGCAGAAATTCTATTAGACATCTTCTTAGTCTTCGGCGCACCCAACATTTTACAATCTAAAAACGGGCTGGAAGTAGTGAGACCAATTTGCAGATTGCTATCGACTCTATGTCCTAATATGAAAGTCGTGTCATCGGAATCCATATTCTCCAACGAAGATTTCGAAGGAAAATCAAATACGAATGTTCTAGAGAAACTTAACGATTGGTTGGCTAAGACTGAGAACACGAAGTGGCAAAATGGTATAAAATACGTTCAACACTCATTGAACACAACATTCCATGAATTGTTGTGTCGGACGCCGAGTGAAATAGTATTTGGCAGTAATCCTAGGCGAGGTCTGGTTTCCTTTATGAACAAAGAATGCTATGAAGATCTGTCGACCGAATCTGATTTAATTGCAGCGTTAGATGAAAGACAAGATAGGCAAAAGAAACCAATAATATTAGAAGAATCTCTAGTCATGCCTAGAGATTTTATTAAATTAGAAATAGAGTCTGTGGATGAAGAGAAAGTTGGAAATGACGATGACTAAACAAAACACCAAGCTGTGATTCATTAACTTTGGCGTTTCTTGTTGAAATATCTTAAATTATTAAGACTAGGTAATTTTCTACAAAACAAACATATTATGCCATTTTAAAACGAGATATTTTGTTTTTTTAATTTGATTTTTTACGGAGTTCGATATTTCGCCAGTAATTGCAACCGGGTTCACGAGACGACAGACTGTCTCTCAAGACTTGTCTCGTTGAAGACGAGAGACTTGTAGGTAGTATAGATAAATATCGAGCTCATTAAAAACAAATTAAAACTTGGTAAATACCCCGTTTTTAAAATAATATTTGTAGTGAACAACCATGTCAGTTTAAATATCGTATTAAAAAAAATAAAGCTTTATTTATGTTACATATTTGTGTTTGTAAACCTACCCCTAAAATAACGTTAGTCGCCCGTGGTCGCCCGAGGGATTTCTGAAGCTCAAAATATACCATGACACTTACACTGAAACTTTACCTAAACTAAAACAGACCCCACCTAAAGCAAACATATTATGAAGAGATTTGGGCATGTGTTGTCTAGGTACCTACTGGTTAGGTGTGGTCTGTTTTAGGTAAAGTGTAATGCATAAGTGTCATCGTGTATTTTGAGCTTAGAGGATAGTCTCCATTCTCTTTCTCCATACAAACGTAGTTTACATTTTCCTCCCTGGATAAAGACATTAGAGCAAATATGTTTATGCCATAAAACCTATATCTGTCATGACAATGCATCTACCTTTTTGTTTTATTTTTATTTTCTAATTAAAATAATAATAAAAAAATAAAAAAAATGAAAAAAATAAAAAAGTAGATGCATAGTCATGACATGACAGATTATAAGTTTTATGGCATAAACATATTTGCTCTAATGTCTTTATCCAGGGAGGAAAATGTAAACTACGTTTGTTTGGAGAAAGAGAATGGACACTATCCTCTTGAAATAATGTTTTTTATTAAATGTACTTAGGTACAGTTAAACAACTATAGGTACCTACAATGGCTTTTTAAAAGCAATTCTAAGAAAACTTGACAGCAGGTACCTAATGATAATTTCTTATCCCGTTAAACCATGAAGATTATTACGTTTCGTGAGAATTTTCCCATAATCTTACAACGGATGTAGTTTTAAGTACCTACTGTGCCATTTTCGCACATCAAGTAGATAGATGTCACAGTACGGGACACAGGTTTACAATAGGACCATATTAATAGGATAATAGGATAGCTCTTAAAAAAAAACAAAGTTTTTAACACATAGACTAGGTAAATGAAATAACATTCTGAGCTAATTCTAAACACCAAAAATAGCTTAGATTAATTCTTGGTGCCTTAATTAGTCACGGACCCTGAAAATTTTCTACATGGCAAGCAATTCAAATGCAGGATTACTCAGTCCTGCTTAAGAGGATAGTCTCCATTCTCTTTCTCCATACAAACGTAGTTTAAATTTTCCTCCCTGGATAAAGACATTAGAGCAAATATGTTTATGCCATAAAACCTATATCTGTCATGACAATTAGGGTATCGAAAACCGGGAACTTTTTTGAGAACCGGGATTTTCGGTACCAGCCTAAGAAAGAACCGGGATTTCCCGGGATTTTCGGGATTTTGTGTAAACCTCTGTAAGGTCTCTGTGATGCTTTAAGATTTGCTTTGTAACATCTGTACGATGCTATATTTAGCTTCATTTTTTATAAATAACCTTTTATAGGTTTCCGTATCCCAAGGGTAAACACGGGACTCTTTTACTAAGACTCCACTGTCCGTCTGTCTGTCACCAAGCTGTATCTCATGAACCGTGATAACTAGTCAGTTAAAGTTATACATGATGTTTTTCCGTTGCCGCTATATTAACAACAACATAAGTGTGATTTATTTTTACCACTAGCGCCATCTAGTAATATACTCGCGCCAGTAGTAGAAATTAATAACATTGTGTTCACGAATTTCGATTGGCCCAGTGTTCAATTTAGACTTCCGTACCCAATTGTGATAATGGTACGCTTTGTGCGCGAGTCCAACTCGAACTTGGCCGGTATTTTACGTCATAAAGTCATAAATCAAAAATTTTAATCACAAATTATAATTTAACCTATATTAAGTCTCTATTAACATTAGTTAGATAAAATCAAATTCTAAAATCACATAATTGCGTAGTCTCTCATCATTTAGTAGTATCTGGCATAAAATCTAGTTAAAATCAGACTAATCATTTAAATGAAGTAAATCAATTCGTACTAAAATATGAAAATAAGAATTAAGTGTAAAAGTAGTAAAAAAATACATTATTTTTGCTTTTCATCACACGAAATATATTTTTCCCGAAAGTCTCGAAAATCCCGGTTCTCAGATTTGTATTCCCGGGATTTCCCGGTTCTCTTAAACAGCAAAAGAACCGGGAATTCCCGGGATTTTCGGTACCGGGATTTCCCGGTTCTATACCCTTATGACAATGCATCTACCTTTTTTTTTATTTATTTACTAATTAAAATAATAATAAAAAATAAAAAAATAATAAAATGAAAAAAATAAAAAGGTAGATGCATAGTCATGCATGACAGATATAAGTTTTATGGCATAAACATATTTGCTCTAATGTCTTTATCCAGGGAGGAAAATTTAAACTACGTTTGTATGGAGACTATCCTCCTAAGGAGCACATGACATGAGCTCTAAATTACAGAAGTCAACATTGTTGGCTTCTGCAATTTAGAGCTGAAAGTAGGGCCCTTGATATGCTCACATTTATTTATAACTAGCTGCGCCCCGCGGTTTCACCCGCGTAAGTCCCGTTCCCGCGGGAATATCGGGATATAAAGTTAAGAATAGTAGCCTATGTGTTATTCCAGGTCTCCAGCTGCCTATATTCCAAGTTTCATTGCAATCGGTTCAGTAGTTTTTGCGGGAAGGAGTAACAAAGTTAAATACAGACATACATACATACAAACTTTCGCGTTTATAATATTTGTAGGATAGGATAGTAATGTTTGGCGTTTTTAATAGACGTCTGTTCAGTATAATTTGCAATTTGCTATAACATGTCTTCCTAGCTCTTCCTAGCAATAAAATAGCTTGAAAAATGTCTCGGAATGATAAAAGTAGGCAAGTATGCGCAGGATATTATGTCTCAGGTGTTAAAATAATAGAGTGGGCGTAAATCTTAAGTAGCTACGTAGGTACCGAACCACTTATACCTCTGCTAGGATGTTACCGTCTTCCTTCTAACGGTATCTTCGGACTCGTTTATACAAGCTTATTATCGTACTCTGTCTCGCTTCGCTTAGTATTAGTAGATAATAAAATAAAATTTAAAATAAAAGTGTCTTTAAATTAAAGTTTGTTAAAAATTAACACCCGTATTTACCTATAGACGAGTCTGAGTGATTACTTTGGCTAAGCAATGCTCTGTCTCGCTCTAGTTAGTGATTAGTGATTTTAACGGCAACATTAACGACTATATATTATTCAACAATACATTATCTAAACAAGTAATAAAGTAACATAGAATTTACTAAAAATAAGAGTGTAACCCCTTTACAGGCGAATCGAGTAATTACTCTGGCTAAGTAAAATTGACAGTCAGAAACAGACTTTGAAAACCACTGACAAGAGTGAGCCAAATGCCTTACTTAGTCCGTACTTACCCCGTATTTATAGACAAGTTGAGTAATTACTTTTACTCAACTTGTCTATAAATACAGGGTAAGAGTCTACCTGAATAAATATTACCTATGTTTTATAAACCCAATGAAAAGTCTTGTAAAGCGACTAATCGCATTTATTTCAACTATACCTAGCTGCCAAATTAACCCGCCTAAGTCCGAAACCGCGAGAATATCAGGCTGAAAAAAGTAACCTATGTGCCAGATCTTTAGCTATCTGCATACCGAGTTTCATCGCACTCGGTCGGCAGTTTTCGCGCGAAGGAGTAACCAACATACTCGTTTTCTTACTTAGTACTTACACAAAAACTTTCACTATGGACTTTGTAGATAATAATAATTTTATACAAATAATTTACCTCTAATCTACAACGAGTATACGACAAACAACGACATCAGCTTGATTATTCAGTAGAAAGATTGGGAAATAAGAAGAAAAGCACGGTAAAATGATGCTATATTATCTTTACCGTGGTTATTCTTAACAAACATTTAAGTAGGAAACATCTACCTAACTGCTTATGTAATAGCAGCAAATTAGTTTTTTGTGTTCCTAAACTCGGTGTGTCTCGTTTATTTGATGGCATTTTGATGTTTTTGTTTTATAAAAAAATTAGAAACTCACACGTAAACCCGTAAACCCTGCACTCCAATTTTTATATAAAAAAAATAGCCCGTTACTTTGTCCCACTGCAGGGCAAGGGCCTCCTCTTAGAGGGGTTAGTTAGGCAGTAAGACGCCCCAGGAGCCGACTCCGGATTAGTGAATGTCCCATGCCTTCGGACTATGGTGAGTCCTAGGACATGTCAGTTTCCTCACGATGTTTTCCTTCACCGTAAAAGCGATGTTGTTAGCGCATATATATATATTTATAGGACCTAAACTTACGATAAGCCTCATATTATGATATGCGGCGATAACGCAGTAGGTGTGTACGTGTTTTTTCAGCACAGTCGTTACATGGAATAAAGGAGGAACACCACTGCGTGCCCCAAAATCGCCAACACGTACGTGTAGCGTACATCAATGCTGGCGTGCACATTATTTTAACATGCTGTGCATGTTTTACCGCACAGACGATACGCCTTCAATATCACAATAAATGTGTTCCCCGCGTGCCCGGATAAAAACACCTACGCGTTTTCATGCCGCGCTGGTTGACATGAAAGCAAAACACACACGATTAACACAAACGTGTGTGTTTTTCAGCAGTCAGAGCGCTTGGGGGGCAACCAAGTTACCTCTTTAACTCTAGTTATACGCTGTATAAATCGTTTAGATTAGATTTAAAGATGAAAGTCTATAAAAACAACCTGTTGTATTAAAATTCCAGGCACTTAGTAAATCGGGCGTTAAAATCTGGTCCTTGGGGCTCATCGCGGCAGGGCCGTGGTCTTCGTGCAACGGTGGACCCTGAAATAATGAGGCGGGCGCTGTTAGATGCGCATGAGGCTGGCTCCATGGAGGGACCCTCGCGAGCACAGAGTGGCAATAGAACTGGTAAGATTTAATTTCTCATTTTAGAAATAAAAAGAATGGGAGATTTAGCTAGTTCATTATTATATTGTCTTTTTCTAGTTTCAAAGTTGAAAGAGGGAAACGTATAGGGCCCCACATAGATTCAATAATAATTTTAGATTGTAGTAGTTCGCCCGTCGTTCTATTAATAATAAGAAATCGTGTAGATTTTAAAAGTTCGTTTAAATAACTTGTTTAACTGTTAATCAACGTTTATCTTAAGTAAGTGTTATGTATGATCCAGTCATTATTGTAAGTTCACCTCGGAATTCGAGATACCCAGCTGTAAGTCTGTAAATACTTGTATATTGACACCCTAAAAGTTGTCTCAAAACCTACTTATGGTAGGGTGTGCGCAACTATTAAATTTCAAGGTCAAAGGTCACAAAAACAGTTTTTGCGCTTTTTTTGTAAACATCTCATTTCCTATGGTTTTTTTGCTATTTGTATTTATTATCAATATTGTAGAAAACATAATTCACTATAAATTTTGTATTTGTGTTTTGTCGAGATTCTTACCTAATTTAAGCTTAAATGACTGGATCATTAGGTCTTAGTGCCACACAAGTGATCTGTTGGTGGTGCTAAAGGAGAATTCATTTGATTGCGGGCTTCGGCTGTGGCTAGTCATCGTCGAATTCGATTGCTTAGTAACCCGGTCTTCAAAAAGAAAATAGATCTGCAAATCTCAGTTTAATAGATGTCGTTTGTAAACTAACGGTCTGCTTATTCAAATTTGGTCTAGTTAACATTGCAAAATTTTTGCTTAGAAGTCAATATTTATCGGTATACTAGCTGAGCCCCGCGATTTTACACGCGTAAGTCCTTATCGCACACGAATATGAAGATAAAACCCTATGTGATAAGTCAGATCTCCAGTTATCTGCATACCAAGTTTCATTACAATCGGTTCAGAAGAATGGAGGGACGGAGGTCCCTCCATTCTTCAGCCTGTCACGTCCTTGTTGCCCGGACGTGATAAGCTGAAGGATGGGGGAACCTCCCTGGTTTTTAAGTCATCACTGGTGCATACCAGAAGATGGACAACTCAAGTTAGTGATGAGCTGGTGCCAGCTCATCACTGACGTGAGATGTCCATCCTTTGAGCTCTTCTGCTATTAGGTATTATAGGTATTATTACATTATTTTTCTATCAATTTTCCAGGTCGTGCCACATCTCTCCCGGGTCTCTCACCGTCTCCCACCAACACTTGCTCCGGCGGCCGTCTCTGTCGCACCCGTTACAACACAACGGCTCCGATGTACGGTGTCTCGCTCACTTCCGGACAGCCAGTCACAATAGTTCAGAAGTTCCCTGATTTGTTGCAGCAAGTTGTCTTTGAAGTTTGCGAGTAAGTAGAGACTCTTACACTGACACTTTACCTAAAACAGCCCACACTTGCCTACAGCATAAATGCATGCAATATATTATTAAACTTAAATTGTGTAATAATAATAAGGCGTACCATTTTTACGTGTTTATTGGACATTGTTACGGCAGGAGCCATAATCACCATAGTTCCACCAGAAGCCAATCCACTACCATCACAACACAATAGCCCCATGTGGTTTTTATCCGTAGATTTCTCAATAGTTCTATCCGATCCGGTAGTTGTCCTTGGCTGCATTTCATAGTGCAGACAGTGATAATCGCCGGCTTGATGTCCACGTCATTGTTTGCGAGTAAAATTGTAATTGAAAAAGGCCTCTACGTGTTGGCTTCGGCTCCACGCACGCCTTCCTTTCCGGGGCTCCATAGCCCCGTGATATTGGACGTATAAGGCGTACTATAGTAACGTCCTCAACTACACAAATCTGCACTAATATTATAAAGAGGAAAGATTTGTATTTGTGTGTGTGTGTGTCATATGTTTGTAATGAATAAACTCAAAAACTACTTGACCGATTTCAAAAAATCTTTCACTTAAAGAAAGCTACATTATCGAGGAGTAACATACGCTACTTTTGTACGGGATCGGGACTGACGCGGGTGAAACCGCGGGACGCAGCTAGTATTTAAATTAAAAGAATCCATGGACATGATTGTAAAGAACGTGGCGACTGTTACCATTTCCATACAAACTTTATACCAAAATAAATTATGAAATTTCGAAATGAAATAAAACGGAGAAACATTTTTTTCATTGAAAAATGTTTCTCCGTTTTATTTGAATGTGAATGAATATTTTGGAAAACCTTGCGGTGGGGACCCTTTAAAAGTAAAATCTTAATCCGAATAATATCGATATAAAACTAAAATTTTCATAATTTATTTTGGTATTAAGTTTGTATGGAAATGGTAACTAACTTAACTGCTCCTGTTCAAACTACAGATATACTACATTTCGTGTGAATATCTGGATCAAAAGTAGCCTATGTTACTCCTCGATAATGTAGCTTTCTATCGAATTAGGTCCAGTAGTTTCGAATCCTATTCGTAACAAACAAACAAATCTTCCCTCTTTATAATATTAGTATTTACTTAGTATTCGATTCGCTCTACATTGTACCTACCAACCATAATCGATTAAAACATTTTAAAATCAGGTTTTCTTATTGGCGACAGAGGTCGAGGTCCTTTCCGGTCATTTGCCTTTTTGATATTTTATATTATACCTAGCTTTGTCCCGCGGTTTCAATCGCATGAGTCCTGATCCCGTAGGATTATCCAAAAAACCTTATCGAATGCCTACATCTACACTAATATTATAAAGAGGAAAGATTTGTATCTGTGTGTGTGTGTGTGGTTCTGTATGTTTGTAATGAATAAATTTAAAAACCACTGTGCCGATTTCAAAAATTCATTCACCATTAGAACGCTACATTTACCTTGAGTAACAAATGCTACTTTTGATCCCGATATTTCCAAGGGATCGGGGCTTACGCGGGTGAAACCGCGGAACGCAGCAAATAACATGTAAAAAGAACAAAGTCTCCAAATTTCAGTTCTCTACTATTAGCGGTTTAGGCTCTGCGTTGATCCATCTGTCAGTAAGTCAGGACAAAACCTGTTAAAGATATAGATAAGAATTGCAAAATGTGTTTAGTACCTACTAAACTGACAAAAGTTCTCACTTAACTCATGAAGTAGTTGGATAAAGTATATTAACACATTAACACTAAATAATTTTATATTAAACTAGCAGTGCCCGCGACTTCGTCCGCCTTATTATTTTGAAAATATAATATAGCCTTTAGCCTTCCTCATCAATAAATAGACTATCCAACACTGAAAGAATTTTTCAAATCGGACTAGCGCGAGCGGTCCCTGAGATTAGCGCGTTCAAAACAAAGAAACAAACTCTTCAGCTTCATAATATTAGTATAGTTTTATAGAGGCGAACGTTTGTGAGTGTGTGTGTTTGTTGCTCCTTTACGTAAAACCAATTAGAACCAATTGCGATGAAACTCGATCTGTAGATAGCTGGAATAACACATAGGCAAGTTTTTATCCCGCCCGATATTCCCACAGGATCAGGGCTTAAGCGGACAGTCTACCTACTCTTTTCTCCATACAACCTTTACAAACATAGTCTACTGTTTCCTCCCTGGATAAAGATATTAGAAACAATAGGTTTATGCCATAAGTCCTATATGGCTTATTCCCATTCGTGCCATTCCTTCAATTGTTTCACTGTTTTGCGTCCATACATTGAGTTCCAATCGGGCCAAAACAAAATTAGATAGTCATTTTAATGTGAAAATATTTTCATACTTCATTTCCTCTTCGGGCCAAAATGATTTTGGTACGGTCAACAAAAAAAAAGAGTTAATTTCTAATAGACTAAAGAGTAAAAGCACACACTACAATATTTGAAAATGTAACGATTACTCTTGCGTCACTTACATGTAGTACCTAAGTGTTTTTGGCTTATAAGTTTCCACTCGAGACTTGTATTTTGCATTTGTATTTTGTATATATGTTATAGGCAATGTGTATAATGCAGGCATTCTATACATTTCCTAGGTATTGTATAGAATGCCGGGGTCGTCCAGGCAATGTATGAAATGATATTGAATGTTCGTTAAAACTATTTTACACTTTACCTAGGAAATGTATGGAATACCTAGGCATTGTATAGAATGCCGGTTGACGCATAGGTAATGTATGTAACGTGTTTTTCTTTTTCATTTCTTACCACTTGATTATGGAAATTTTATCATGATACAAAAAAAACCAACAGTTTTCATTTAAAATAAGCTTTTACATATTAGCAGGGGGTTTGGGGGGGGGGGGGGGGGTACGTATTTGAATAGGTATCTAATATTAAAATATTTACAGTTCAAATACACATGCTATCTAACTAACTAAAGCACGGAAAAACTAACCGGAGCACCCCGACTTGGTTAGGTTAGGTTAATGTTAGAACATGATTACACGCAGCGCTTTGGCGAGCGAGCGAAGCGAGCGTGCCAGGGCAGCGGTCGCCAAAGCGCCTTATTTTGTAAATAAAAAAGGCGTGATGTATAAAAATCGCACTGTATATGAAATAAATGTTAATAATGTTTTTATTTATAGTATTAGGCGCTTCGGCGACTGCTGCCGTCGTTCATTATACACATTGTCTGATGCGCTTCGGGCATTTTATACAATACCTAGGCAATGTATGAAATGAATCGTATTATACACATTGCCTGAACGTTTTAGGCAATGTATACAATGCCTAGGCATTCTATACAATGCCGGATTATACACATTGCCTATAACATATATATCAGCCATGACCATGCCCCTACGTTTTGTTTTTTTTTCATTTTCTAATTTTTCTGAATTTTATTTCTATTCTAATTAAACAATGAAAAAAACCAAAACGTAGAGGCATAGTCATGGCAGATATAGGTTTTATGGCATTAACATATCTGCTCTAATGTCTTATCCAGGGAGGTAAGTCGACTACGTTTGTATGGAGAAAGAGTAGGTGGACTGTCCTCTTAAGCGGATGGAACTGGCCTCTGCTAGTTACATTAATAATTTTCGTTTCTTTTTTCAGATCTAGCGAATGCTCAGTAGTACGAGGGACCTGCACACAGACGTACGTGCCTTATTTATTCTTAGTGCTTCCTTTAGGCCCTGTCACCTTGACAGGACAGGACTATGTATTAGTCGAGTCCGGTTGCGTTTGTAGGCCCGATCCTATGCCATAGATCAAGACTGGCCAGTTCCCAGTTGAGTTCCCTAGTTGTTACAATCACTTTGTGCAGAAAATAACTAAAAAGTACTAAAGTTGCAATGAAAGTAGTGTAATGGGGGGATATTACACTACAAGTTGCATTGAAATTTAAAATTAATTGAAAATTAGTGCAGAAAATACTTAACTTGCAATGAAATTAGTGTAATGGTCTTAAAGTTGCATAAATAATAGTGTAAAACTCTTCCAGTTGCTTTAGAAACAAAGAATTGGTGTGAAAGGTTCTGAAATTGAACAAAAAAAAAATATTGTAAAATATTCCAAAAGAACTTTATTTTTGGTGAATATATGTATCAAATTTATTGTAGCTAACTACTTCGATTTTCTGCACATCAACGTAGCTAAATATACCTATCATGTTTATGTGCAAAATATTGAAGCATTTTAGCTTTTTCTGAGTACTCAGGAAAATCTAAAACGTAGCCAAAATTATCAACCTTTATAACACTAGGGAATTCGGCATAGCAGTGCATTTATTATCTTAACCAATATTAATATACCTAATTCAATTTTTCGCTCAAAATATGAGTGATCAAAGTTATAGTTGCAAATTGGTGTCAAAAGGGGGCGCAAAAAATACTGTAAAATCGCCGAGAAATCAAAATTGAAATCTATAACATTTTTATACCAACTTACCAAATACTTAGAGTATTTTTTTTTGTAGAAAATCATTTTTTTTTCTGGATTTATCGGCCATTTTTCGGTTCAATGCATTTATTTTTTTATTTATAGACTGAATTTTATTTATTTTTGTTACTTAATTGAAAATATTTTAATGTAAACCTAAACGCAGCTTTTAGGGGCAGTGTTTATAAAGAGTTTTATATATATTTTTGTTTAAGACTAAATTATTCTATAAAATAGTTAAGGGAACAACGAATGTAATAGCAATGAAGAAGTCGGCTAATAAAATTTGTGAATATTATATGAATTCTCTTTATTTCTTATAGGTAGAGTGGAAATTAAACTTGTTTTTCAGTTTGTTTGTCAGTAAAGCCCTTAAAACGTCGTTCTTTGAAAATAGGTTACTCTATTTCAGAAACTTAGATCAAAAATGTAAACAAAGAACTGTAAATTTTAAAGTGAAAAGTAAATAAAGAGCTGTCACCTTCAAATAATTGTATGGGATTTTTGTTTACCTATGTTTTTGATCTAAGTTTCTGAAATACTATATTTCAGAAACTTAGCTAAAAATATCTAAAATAGCTAAATAATAATAAAAGGAACCCGAAATACTTGTACTATTTATGTATTCTGTGCCTAAACCGCAAATAGAAATTATTTTTGACTCAGCTTTGCTAAAACCATAATACATAATGGTAGAGTAGGTTTAAAACCAACTAAACCTACTGTAGAGTTTTAAAATTGACAAATTTATCAGATTAAACTGATGAACACACACACACACTCACTTCATACTGTAATTCAAGCAGGACATTATCCAGAAAGGGGAGACATTATAAGTAAGGGGCTCTGTAGCCCTAGATTAGTAAAAAAACAGGTCATCACTAATTACCGTCCGGTGAGATAGGTAGTTAGTTAAACGCTCATCTACCGTGTGTAAAAAAAAGCTGAGACAAAGCATTAAATCAAAAAAATAACCGTAACGGAGAGTACCTACGTAAATAAAAAAAGTATTCTATCTGATTTAAATTATTTAATTTTTGTTTTAAATCTATAAATTATCACAAAACAGTGTTTTATTATAAAAAGAAAACAAAAAAAATACACTCAGATTCTTTTGTAACTACCTTATTCGATTAAGTATTTTTCTTTGAAATACTTTTTAATTAAGTTTAATTAATTACTTATCTATAAGCTAAGTAACGACTAAGTAACGAGGCACATAGCGAAAGTAAAGTTACACCAAACTTATAGTAAAGTTCTACAAAATACCGCCTACAAGACACAATATTTGATAGTCTGCGTTTTTACCAAGGATTCTTTCTAAGACTGTATTTGTTAGAACCAATAGGAGCGCTTGATTTTAGAATTGAGCTATTCTTTTGGTTCTAACAAATTCTTTTCTCGCTATTCATTCTTGGTTAAAGAAAACACAGCTGTAAGTTCCTCTAAAACTGTCGGTAAAAATATAGACTTCTAAATTTCGAGCCTACTTAATTTAAGAAACATTTGTTTAGTCTATCAAATATATCGACTTTGATCTAAAATGGCAGTTGGACAACAAATATTTGCCATTTAAATAAAACTTGAATATTCCCATGATTTTCTTTTTTAGTGCTTATTACACGTAAGCGGTTACAGCGGAATAGGGAATTTATAAGACTTTTTTCCTTAAAAATTGCGACAAAAACTTTGTTCATAATAGTAGATTAATTTAAGGCGAATTTGTTTTCGTTCATTGCAAATTAGTTGGCGTGGTCCTTCGCCTTAAATATAAGAGAAGTAAAGGAATGGTTAAATTGAAGTTTTTATTGTTCATAACGGTAGTACTGTTGCGGTTGTTGTTGGTGTTGCGGTTGTTGTTGGTGCTGCGATTGTTGTTGCGGTCGCGCTATCGGTTGCGGTTGGTAGTTTGCGGATTGTAACTGTGGCTTCGGAGTGGGGATTTTGACAACTATGTCTGTGGGCTGTCTTGATACCTGAGGAAAGACACGATGATTAAGTTAAAACCTCTATAATTATAATCATACAGTTATTAATAAATAAATACAAGCCCGTTAATGTTAGCCCACTGCAGGGTATGGGCCTCCCCTTTTAGGGGTTAGGCAGTAAGACGCCACGGGAGCCTACTCCGGATTGGCGAATGTTGCATGCACAGATCAGATAAATAGATATCTGTGATCGCATGCCTTTAGACCGTGGTGAGTCCTAGGATATGTAGGTTTCCTCACGATGTTTACCTTTACCGTAAGAGCGATGTTATTTGCGCACATAACTTTTTCAAAGAAAAGGACATTAGTGTGCGGTCGGCCGGGATTCGAACCCACGGCCGTCGGAATGAAAGTCGGGGTATCTGCCACTAGACCACCTTCTAAACCACTTACCCAAAGACGCGAGTTCAAACATTGCCATGAGTGAATTTTTGAAGATACATCTTCAAAAATTCACTCACTCTTTAAAAATATTTCTTGGTAATATAATTACAAATAATTGATCAATGCCATATTTGATTCAAATAACGTAGTACCTATACGCACATATGACTATCGTGCGTATCGTCCCAAGTTTGCCCTCACATTCGTGTCTCTATAGAGTGTCGATAAAATAGTAATTGTCATATATATGGCGTGTATTTCACACAGTTGGTAGACAAATGTGTCAAATAATATGTCAATTACTATTCTAGCGACACCCTATTGAGACACGATTGAGAGATCAGACTTACCTCCGTATTTATAGACGAATCAGTAATTTAATTACTCTGGCTAAGTAATATCTCTGTCACATTAAAACCCACTGACACATGCAAGACAAACGCATTACTTAGCCAAAGTAATTACTCGACCTGTCTATAAATACGGGGGTTAGGAACGTTTTGTTTTAGAGTTAGAAGAGCTACTTTTACCCTTACCTCAGCTTTAAATCCTTCCTTAGGGTCAGCAGTATAACTGACAGTCCTGATGAAGCCATCGCTGTCAACCACAGAGTAGGATCCCTTGATGACGTCACCGTTCAGTTAGACGAGCTACTTTTTCCCTTACCTCAGCCTTAAATTCTTCTTTAGGGTCAGCAGTATAAGTGACAGTCCTGATGAAGCCATCGCTGTCAACCACAGAGCAGGATCCCTTAATGACGTCACCGTCTAGTTAGACGAGCTACTTTTTCGCTTACCTCAGCCTTAAATCCTTATTTAGGGTCAGCAGTATAAGTGACAGTCCTGATGAAGCCATCGCTGTCAACCACAGAGCAGGATCCCTTAATGACGTCACCGTCTAGTTAGACGAGCTACTTTTTCCCTTACCTCAGCCTTAAATCCTTATTTAGGGTCAGCAGTATAAGTGACAGTCCTGATGAAGCCATCGCTGTCAACCACAGAGCAGGATCCCTTAATGACGTCACCGTCCAGTTAGAAGAATTACTTTAGTCCCTTACCTCAGCCTTAAATCCTTCCTTAGGGTCAGCAGTATAAGTGACAGTCCTGATGAAGCCATCGCTGTCAACCACAGAGCAGGATCCCTTAATGACGTCACCGTCCAGTTAGACGAGCTACTTTTTCCCTTACCTCAGCCCTAAATCCTTCCTTAGGGTCAGCAGTATAAGTGACAGTCCTGATGAAGCCATCGCTGTCAACCACAGAGTAGGATCCCTTGATGACGTCACCGTCAAGTAAGAAGAACTACTTTAGTCCCTTACCTCAGCCTTAAATCCTTCCTTAGGGTCAGCAGTATAAGTGACAGTCCTGATGAAGCCATCGCTGTCAACTACAGAGTAGGATCCCTTAATGACATCACCGTCCCTCTCTTCCTTCCGGTTTTGGTAGTTCGTGTATTGGTCATCGTTCACGTCGAAACCGAACTGGTAAGATGGATGTGGCTGCAGAGGAAAAACAATTTAAATAATTAGGTACGGAACCCTAAAAACTAGCTGTGCCCCACAGTTTCATCCAGTATGCCATGAGAATATTGAGTTCGTGATGCTATGTTTTTAGCTGTCTATATGGCGAGTTTTATAGCAATCTGTTCAGTAGTTATTGAGTAAAGTACGTAGTAATAAACATCTTCTTATAAGTTTCTTGTGGTTTCTTCTCTTCGGAGGGCGCGTTCCGAAACCATACTAAAATCTCGACATTTCTTAACGATAATGTAATTTATATACCAAAAAGAAAACAAAGAAAACGTACAAAGACATATTTGTAATAGACTAGCTGTGATCGACAGGTTTACCCACCTAATTTCCGACCGTTTCGGAATACCCGTATTACTCTATCAGTCTTAGATAAAAAATGTAAACATCGGACTGTCAATTCCAAAGTAAATAAAAAGTTGTCGCTTTCAAATAAATATAATAAAATGAGTTTTTTGTCAAGATTTTTGATCTAAGATTCTGAGACAGAGAATAATGTGTTATTTATTTATGTAATATTTTATTTATCTCTATATTAATCCAGGTTACAAACTACCTAATGCTATTACCTATTATGACTAATTTCAGCCAAATCCGTTTATCCTTTTTAACGTGATTGACAGACAAACATTTAAACTTTCGAATTTATAATATAACGGGAAGTAGGATTAGTGATATCCATTAGAACTAAGTAGGAACGTAACTTCCAATCTCCATAAATCTAATCTTACATCAAGCCCAGATGAAATTAACAACACAATTACATCGACTTCCTACCCCATAGAAAGTGGACTGGACCTGGTCAACGGCCGGGCCTGTGCTAGCTAACTATACATCACGCATCGAGTTCGAGTGAAAGTTGAAGCGCCCGTGTTGGCACGGCCTAATCTGATCGCCTGCCTCAACTGATGTGGAACTAATATCTTACGGTACTGTAGAAATAGGTCATTTTTACAATGACTCTTTTTTACCTGATTACGGCGAAGCTAAGCGGAAGGGTGTATTGGGGAATAGGTCATGTTTATAAGTCTTTCTTTTTACACGACTAAGGCGAAGTCAAAAAGAAGGGTCATGATTTTGACTGGCTTTTTCATAGGGTTTGCCTTAGTAAGATGTGAGCCACCTGGCTGAACAGTAATCATTTGAATTTGTTATTTTTTATAAATAAATACGTGATTAAGATCAAATTAATCAAATGATAAGAAATCTAGTTACCGAGGTCAATAATTAAACTTTTTCTATTTACAGCAGTCTTTTTCTGCTGTAGCGCCAAATCTAGGCAGCTAGGTCGGAAGTATTGACTCAGATTTTTTTACATAATCTTATTTTAGACTAGGTATACTTTTACAGCTATTTTTACATAACAATTCAAACGGAAGCACTTAATGAAAAATAAAATGAGTCTTTTATCTTTAACGCTCGAATGCGTTTGGTTACGGAGGCGCATCTGAAAGATTAAGTTTCAGGAAGACGTTGACGCAATAGTTTGATGAAGAAATTACTGAAGAAGTTTCGAATTTACTTTTAGCCTTATTAATAAACGCGAAGTAAGGTCGGAGTCATTTTACCGCTTTGTTCCTTTGAAAGTTCAATGTTTGTTGTGGTTCAAGTTTGTTCCGTTTTCTCGTCACGGAAAAAGATAAACCATCTCGCTGGAAAATTGGAATGAAGAGAAGCCTAATAATGTTAATCTAGACCTCCAACTATAATCTACATACCAAGTGTCAGAAGCTTTTTAAAACACAAACAAACAAACATCTAAAATTTCGCATTTTCCGATACCTACTTACCAAACATATTTAAAAAAAAATTAACTTAGATTTTTCTTTTGTTTTCGCGATGTTGAATAGAAAGTAAAGAAATGAAGAAGGGTCCTGTAAAGGTCTCGTAATGTTGAACGTTGAAACAATGCTAAAAGTAATAAATACCACGCGATTAAAACCAAAAAATGACTTTAATTTCAAAATAGAAATTATCAAAATAAATCAAAGTCCTCGTCACTTGTTAGCGAGCCCTAAATGCTGGCTGCATTGCCACGCTGAATAAATTGCAATTCGGCATGGCAATGCGGCCAGCTTATTTTTTAAACTATGTTCGAACAAAAGTTATATAAACAACACATGAATGGTAAGGAAATTGCCGCTGATTTTGATCACGTGCTTCTGATCACGTTTGTAATTATTTGTAATAACTTGACCTCAACTAACATGTTGTTGTACACATGATATCTACCTCGGCTTTCTCTTGCTCATGTCTATCTGATCTGCCCTATGTTATGGACTATTATCTAATAACATTATTATTGAATATAACTAAAAATATAAGCAATATTAAGGCAAACACGCGGTGTATTAGGTATTAGAATTATTGTGCCTAAGCAAACTTCTGCAAAAACACAACGTACGATAAACGCAAAGCGGGATTCGAACCAACAACGCATCTTTACCCAATCCGGGAGCACTGACTTGACCAATGATCATTAGTCTAACGGCGTCGGTGGCTCATACGTTGTATTTTTGCATCAGTATCAGTATCACAACTTGGCCATGTTTACGGCACCCCGATGGCATTGAATTACACCAATGATCGTATTTAACAAACTAGGCTGCGATCATATCGTCCTGCCCTGCGTCTATCGTGCGTTGTGTTTTTGCAGAAGTATTAGTTCTTTAAAATATTTCTATTAGAATTATTGTCCAAAATATAATAACATTTTAACATCATTGCAATTATTGCAAACAAAACTAACAATTCAATACGCAAAATTAAACCATTATAACTTGTAACTAGACTGCAAATGTATCCAATCTTTATGTTGATGTAAACGTGGTATCTAATTAGGCTTTCTCTTGCCCATGTCTATCTACCCTATAGTAGAGACTATTACCTAATAGCAAGACTCATAGATAGAATAACCCTTAGAGTCCAAAGACAAACACTGTTAAGGCAAATAGGTCCCATTTTATAAACTGCTAAGTTTTACTCATAAAGTAGTAAGTCCTACTGACCCTACAGACGTTGATATATGTTCGCGCCGTTTGCCCTTCCTAGCGGTCAGCGGCGCGCATTCGCCAATCATCTATCTAATATAATTCTAATACGAATACGTCATAGAGTGACCACGTGATCCTCCCAAGAGGTCCGCGGCCATTACACACTCTTTTCTAATCTCTCAACATTACTAC
Source organism: Idaea biselata (assembly GCA_958496205.1). NCBI lineage: Eukaryota > Metazoa > Arthropoda > Insecta > Lepidoptera > Geometridae > Idaea > Idaea biselata. The sequence continues at coordinate 27,616,690 of OY292399.1, read as the reverse complement.
ACTGTTTCTAATATTATTTAAAGCAAACCCTTTTGTGAACAGTTTGATTATATTTAACTATTATACTTAAACAAACGTTATCATTTCTATCTATAAGAATCCCCACAAAGCACAACCTATAAACCTAAGCATCAAATCTATAAAGTTTTGTTCCATCGCGAACAAAAAGTTCGTTAAAAGAAAAACAAAGTAGAATCCTCTACTTCTACTACCCTACCCTACAACTACCCTATTCTACAACTACTACCCTACTACTACTACAAAAAAGTCCTATGCCCTTCACCTATGGTTTTAACCTCCCCATCAATTTTCAGCCAAATCAGTTCAACCGTTCTTGAGTTATAAATAGTGTGACTAACACGACTTTCTTTTACGAATATGGATTTACCTACTCTAAAATGTGACAGGTAATTACCTACATAAATACATTGTTACATGTAACACATGTAAAAGGAACATGAAATATGAGTGAGACATCACCTGTAAGTGGGTACTAGTACATAATATCTTAAGGCATATTAAGTACTATCAATCGCTTTTCTACTTTTAAATCTGCGTGGCTCTATCTGTTGTAACTTACGTCATAATCTTCGGGCTGTTGCTGCTGTTGCTGCTTGTACTGTGGCTGTGGTTGCGGCTGTGGCCTGTACTGTTGTTGTGGCTGTGGCTGAGGCTGGTACTGTGGCTGAGGTTGGTATTGACCTTCGTTCACGTATGTCTGGAAAATATGGGTTGAACTCGTAAATTCAGCAGTCTAATATTGCACTGCTAAGCGCCTTGTGGTGCGTCGATTTAAGAGTATTGTTTGGATAGTTATATTAGCCAAATACATTAATAGCTAAGAAACAACATCTAAAACCATAACTCTCCTTTGACCAGTCGGGTAAAAAGGTCTCTTTTAAAAACAGACCTTTGATATGGCAATCATAAACTCTCTGTGACTTTCGGTAGCCCTACTACGCCTTTTTGGGCTATTGACTGCATATATTCAGGATGTCAGTAGAGGTTTCGAAAAAAAAAACCAGTAAGTAAAGATAATAAATCCTGTGAACATCACACAGCGCCATCAAGCCCTATGCTAAGCTACTAAACTTGTGTTACGGTCACTAGACAACATATTATATAATATAGTTAGTTTAGTTTTGCTGGGTCTTTTTCCGCACTTAGCCTCACAATTTAGGCATTGGACGTGATTTCTTATTTAGAGGGGTTAAGCAGTAAGACGCTACGGCAGCCTACTCCGGATTGGCGAATATCCCATGCCTTCGGACCGTGGTGAGTCCTAGGACATGTCGGTTTTCTCATGATGTTATTAGCGCACATAACTTTTTTAAGACATTGGTGCGCGGTCGGCCTGGATATAATATAACGGGAATCGAACCCGCAACCTTCTACATTGCATTCGAGTAAGCGCCCAATGACCCAGAGAAGTCGTTAAGTTACCAAGTTACAGAGATTATCAAGTTAGGTTAAAGTCTTTTGATTAACTTACAAATCTGGCAGGAGATGGCGCTGCTCCAGGAATATGGGCTGGCCTAGGGATTACTTGGGTCTGTGCTTGTTGCTGCCCTCCTCCTTGAATGTACTGTCTTAATAGGTGTGGGGGTACCTCTGCCTGCTGACAATGGAAGATAGTGATATGAGACTAAAGTTAATTACAGATATTATAAGTTACTTAGTTAATAAACCATTAAAATGACCGCGATGTTGTTTGGTGACAGTTAACAAACCATTCACACGATGCTTTTTGCCGAAACAGAAAACAAAATACAAATTGGCTAAAATCTGACAGGCTAATACCGAAGTCAGTAAAAAAGTCAGTTCAGCCGATGTTTTTTTTTATTTGACTAGCTGACCCGACATACGTTGACCTGCCCGTTGAATATAAACATTCACCAAAATGGGATCAGCATTTTTTCTTTCATAAGAAATATTCTTTCTTCTCCTGATAATAGCAAACACAACAAAAAAAGAATTAGCGAAATCGGTCCAGCCGTTCACGCGTGATTCCGTGACCAAGGGAAATAGGGATTCATGTTTTATGTTATAAGAAAAAGATTACCTACGGGAAACGACTTCGATGGCGCTATAATCAGCAACATATTATGTGACTATCACACCATGGATAGGCTCATACGTTGACTTTCGATTAGCAGAAATCACCAAGCCACCATAAAAACAATTCAAAGCTTAGAGTACAATGTACAAATAGACTTCCTTATCAGTTAAAGTGACTTCTTCCATGCAACATTTCATTAGAAACCGTAGTTAAAATCGTGCTGGTTTATTACCTCACTAACTACACACTCCAGTCGCTAATTTCATTGGACTAATTAATCAGCAATTATCCAAAACTCCCGCTGACCGAATCAATTCGCTTACATAACTAACAATCAGAGCATCATATTGCGAGCAGTCTAACCTGTCGGTAACTCGGTACACTGTGTAATGATGTCGAAACTTTAAACTGTAACAGTAGGTAAGGTATTACGTATGCTAATTTGACACACGTGGATTGTTTCGCTTCAGTGCTGGCTGAAGGACTGTTGTGAAACTGTCTGGCTTATTCAAGACTTATAGATCTAACTTAGGGACTTGTCGGCGCGTCTTGTCGAGGCGTCTAATCCCAGGGTTGGTAATTTCTTGTCCCTGCGGATTAGATAAGCTATCCAGCGTGGGACCGCTGCCACCGTTATGGGCACCATGCCGCGGGGGGCGGTGCTAACAACTTCTTGTTGCTTATGGTTTTAATTCTTTTTTTTTGCTATTTTGTGCTTTGATGTTTATTTAAAATGTTTGACTTGTTTTATTGAATAAGTAAATGGTTTTTATTTTGTTTTGACCCGATTGGTCTGACTTATAAGACTTATATAGGTCTGTTAAACATCCAGACCTTTGATCTCAACCATAACAGTAGATATGGCATCAGAAGGAAGACAGTTAAAACAAGCTGCTGAAGTCACGCTACCTCAAATTCAATGATACTTTTGATATTTTAAGCATCATTCATCATCTTCACCTTATCAGCCATTCATTTTTACGATAGACGTAATAATATTGTCAGTGCTGTGGCGACTTTATTTATTTCGCGTAAAGGGAACATGGAATATGCTTGAGACATCACCTCTAAGCTAAATATCTCAATGCTCAGACAAGATTGAAAACTGATGAGAAGGGCCTATCCCCTGTAGTCGGACAAAATAAGTTCCAAAATTAAAAACACCCACGTAAATTAATACGTAAATTAATAAATCCTTATTTTATACAACACAATTTCATAAAGGGAAACAAACAAAAATAAAGTTTTTATTTTTAGGGTTTCGTAGTAGGTAAATAAACAAAAGTCATGTCTGTCTGTCCGAGGCTTAGTTTATATTAGTTATGGGTAATCAATGAATTATTTTTGGAATATTGAGTTCCATGTTACGGATTATTTTTTCAAACATTACCAATTATTTAAGCAACATTAGTTTCTTTAAGTTTGTAATTTTTTCACGGTCAACTACCTCTGCCAATTCCTAACAAACATATCCATATAGTAAATAATAGTAAATGGAGAAGATGAAAGGTGTGGAGAAGAACTTTGCTTTCTAGATTTATTCCAACATTTTAGGAGATTTACGAGTATAATACTTGAAAATTACACCACTGAGTTATTTACTAATTATTACAAGTCAACTCAATTAATTACATATTAATTGTTAAACAACTTTAAAGTACGCTTCTAAACTTACACGATTTCCTTCCATCATTATTATTAGAACCATGAGTCTAGATCGGGTTTTAGATAATCATTGTTATTAATTACCTCGACATTTTGGCGAATGGGTTACACCGGCCGTGGTCGCGAGGTAATTAATAACAAGGATTATTTAAATCGCGATCTGGACCCGTTGTTCTAATAATAACATTAATATTAGTTTAGCAAGTCAATAGAAATTGTTAAAAACCGGAAATTTCACATAAAAAGTTCATCAACAAACACGCAAAAATGGAAAATTACTGCATTAATTTTACAGACATTCAAATAACATATTACGAACCAAGTAATTATGAGAATGTCAAACGTGCCTACAAAAGTTATTAACACATAATTAAACTTTTTTCATTTTAAATGAAGTATTTTCCGCCACAGCTAACCTAGCGTGTTTATTTCAGTTGTTAAAATTCAGCGACAAATTAAAAAAAATGCATTTCAAATTAACAATCTTTTTTGTTATGTGCTCGTAAGTACGTACCCACCTATTTATTTAGGTATTTATAGGTTAATTTTACAATCTCTAGATAAAAGATATTTGTCTAATACAATGTAACACCATCTAATAATAAAAAAGTCAAAAAAAGCTTTCTAAATTTATGAGCTTTCGATTTTGATCGACAAATCTGTTGATTGCAAAATCAACCCTAAATTAAATAACTAGAACAAAGGGAACGGTGTTTAAAAATCGTACCCACTATTGGAAAGGTTTCATCCAGTTAAGATTTACACGAGCCGACTTTCTTATTCAGATTACATTTGATCGGAGCCAAAGATCTTCAGTCTAGTTCATTGTTCACGCACTTTCATATTTATCTTTATTTATTTAAGACATATAACAGCATTACAGGTTTTACCTATTGCGCTATAACTGAATTACTAAACTTAAGGTTACAAAGTAAATATGATTGAATCCTATTTACACAGAAACTTATCTTAACGAGTGTGAACTAAAAACTAAGATAACTAAATAAGATTTGTAGTTGACTTCGTAACGTTAAAAGGTTATTAATTTTGATCATCAAAACTTATCTAAATGAATATCACAAAACTTACTTGATGTGTTTGATACTGCTGCGCTGCGACAACGCAGCTCACTGCTACCAACATAAAACATTGACTAAACATGTTGCACAACACACACAAACACTCGCGTGCAAAATAACGTATTGAGAAGTGCATTGGATACTCACTGCTTATATACGCACACCCCTTCTATGTGAGGGTGGGGTAATATGGAAAATAAACATTTCCAAAACTCATCCAGGGCTATTATTAAAAGAATACCTAGTCTTTCTCTATACAATTCGTTGTCTACGGTTTCCTCCCTGGATACAGACATTAGACCAAATATATTTATGCCATAAAACCTTTATCTGTATCATCATGACTGATATAGGTTATCTATGCCCCTATGTTTTGTTTTCTTTTTTCATCATAATCATCATTTTTCCTGACGAGTGTTGGTCTCAAGTAGGCAGCCGGTCGTAAAATTATAGTCAAGTCTACTTACAGTAGGAATAGTCAATGAAGACCCACCTACTGTATAATTTGGGATAAGGAAAGGAAGAAGAAGAGATACATATAGAAAATCCTGTCCAATTACAAACACTTGAGACTAAGATATCATTTCAAATTACAAATTTACAAATTGCATGGTGTCTACGCGAGATCTTTACATGTCCTTTTTTATGACATTGTAATTATTGTTATATCTGCTATCAAGAGGTTGCCAGCCTTCTGGGTACAATACCTCGGGGGAACGTACTGTAGTGGGTTTTGATTTGTGAGGGTTGTTTTAGATTAGATTACATAAAGTGGTATACTCTATATTGTACCAAATTTTACAAAGCACATTACATAATTGATTGTACTTTTCGGAACTCCATAACTACTCTGTAAAAGAATAATGAAAACTAAATATTATTCTTTTACAGAAAGCACATTACATAAATAAAAACTTACAGCTAGTTGAAATAAAGGTACAATGGGTGCCCCTATCGCTAAAAGCGAAAGCTCTTCCAGACAACCTTTGGATTGAAGGAGGGGTGGGATTTCATTGTCGTTTTATTGTATTTTGTGTTATTTAAGATGTATCAATTTACCCCCTTACTTATAAACGATGACTTACTTTATGTAATGTTTGTCTTTTACTGTGACATGAATATTTAAAATTAACAGTTACATAAACTTAGTCGCCGTTTATAAGTAAGGGGGTAAATCTTTAATTTAAAGTTAAATTATCAAAGTAGGTATTTGATTATTACTCAAATAAATTATACAACAAACGAAGAAATTTCTATTCAAAGTGAGCTTACTTTCATAACAAGATTGCTTTACCATTGAGTTTTGTATCGGAAGTTTATAACAGAATAATTTAGGATTTGCCTTCCTCTTAGCCAAGGAAGCTAGGAGAAAGGTTTACCTACTAATAATAATTATGACTAGGTACACACTAGTAGCAATGCTGTAGCAAGCAATGCAACTTCGATGCAATGCTAAACGGAGTGTTGGAAGACCACCTACTCGGTGGACCGACGATATTGTAGCGGTCGCGGGGAGTCGATGGATGAAGGCAGCTCGGGATCGCTATTTGTGGCGTCGTATGGGTGTGACCTTAGCCGTGTGGCCCCGGCATAGAATAGGGTTACCCCATCTCATCCCGTGGTTGTCGTAAAAGGCGAATAAGGGATTTGAGGGAGATTAGCAAACCTTAAATTCTCCCCGCGCGGTGGCGGATTAACTGCTTGATCCCTAAGAGGGTTGGTGTCAGGCAGGCGGCCGGACTTAAAAACATTGGCAAACCTAATTGCAGAAGGTATGGTCAATAATGACTTACCGACTGCGCCGACCCCAAATAAAAAAAAACAATTTGGGGTTCAGCGGACCCCGGGCTCCCGAGAGGGATGCAACCGGGAACATCACTTGGATGAGAAGTATGGGGGTGACCTATTTTCAGCAGTGGACGGACAAGGGCTGAAATCATGATGACAGACTTGTAGGTAATTGCGATGGCTGCTATGACTACATGGCGATATGGGATAAAATCCTGTTGTAAATTTGCCACTCACTGCACACAGGCCATAAATCATAATAGTAAGAGCATATTGCAATATCGATCATGACCCATGAGTGGGAAAGAGAGCGAATTAGTGACTGCACCCTGCACCCCTCTCAAGTTTTACACACAATTTATGAAACATGTATTCTTCCATACAAAAGACATCAACGAGATCCTTTTCGTAGTATTTTCATCGACTTCAACTTAACACCCGCAGCGATTGTCATTTTTTTAAACCGATAGACTTGATATTGTCTTGGCTGCAGTGATTTTTATTAGGTTAAAGTTCGTTTCAATTAGGCTATTCATACAAAATCCACGGTGCATTCTCTAAATAGGTGATTCGTGCGATTTATAATGGCTTTGGCCATGGATATTGTTAATGCCAACGTACTGTAGGATTCGTAAAATATCAATGCATTCACTTTTGAATCAATTGTGTTGTAATTATATGAAGATAGGTGCGTTTAGTTGGCCATGACTAATGCTTTAATCGGGTTGTCTTACCTCAGATTGTCCTAACTGTATTGCTACTGTTATCTGGGGGCACGGCGCAGTGCCCCCGCCAAGTCGAGCAACAAAGCGGCACGGCCATTGCCAAGTTAATCAATTTATTTAAAACATAACATTTTTTTAATATTGTTATTATGGTCTCTATAAGATGTTGTTAGATTAGCTTATTACGTAATAATAATTTAAGACAAAAGGTCCCCGACTTGGAATTACATACATGGATCTCACAACTTTTTACGGTAGAAGAACTGAGTTGCGAGACTTGCTTTTTTTACAATCATGTTTTTGATGGGATTTCAATAATGTGGACCCCACAATTCAATAAAGAGCTTACGCTTGCCTGACAAGCAAGCAACCTGTGTAATACATTGTAGTATTCGTACTTTGTTACGGGGAATTACATCATATGAGTAGCTTGGTACAGTTTTAACTTGTGTAGATTTCTTGTCAAATTAAAGACACTATCCAGTATGTGGTCTTGCGGGATTCTTTTTGAAGAGGAACAGAGGTTTGCAGAGAATAAAGAGAAGTTAGGCAGAAAGACTACAATGGATAGTGCAAGGTTATTCGCGCAATGATAAGGCTCGGCGAAGACGTGTTGTCATGGCATCGGTAAATCCCTTTTGTGACTATCGCCTATTCTGTGCTATATCAAAGAAATTCGAGAAATACTTTCAGTATTGTTCCAAAGCTCAATGTTTTAAGACCTTTACAGGTCTCTTCTTCAGGATTGATTGAAGTCAAGAGATATTGAACACCACGCGACAATACCCGAATATTGATGTTCATTTTCAATCTAACATCGCGAAAACAGAAGAAATGTCGAAATTCGTAATACCTATCTAACTAAAGTAAATTAAACTTTAACTGTAACTGATATTGTTGCTGCAAATAATATTCACGACGAGATTTCGTCAAGTACCTATGTGACTGGCTTAACGAAACAACGTGGTAAAAGGGTGGATACCTACGTTGGCGAAACTCTACAGTTGTTCTGTTTAATTATTTATTTATTTATTTTGGGAGAACCAACAGCTATTACACAAAAATAAGCATACATTATAGAAATGAAATAATAGGTTACCACGAATAAACAACAACGGAAACTAATGGTGTGAGAGATCGATCTTCGACACATACAACTACAGGGAAGCACAAACCATGGTAGTTATGATCGAAAAGAGGGAAATAAACTAACTAATCATTAATGAAAAACATATTACTCAACCGTCTTCTCGCTGAAGCCACGCTGGTACAGAATAGGTCCAAGTATGTAGGTACTCAGTTATAGTTATTTAAATGTAGACAGTACAATAAATACATTTCTGTTAGACATTTGACTTTCAGCAGGATGTTAGATAAGACAACATTTTAATACGCAAAGCAATATACCAAAACAATTCACTCACAATACTACAAATTAATTTTAAACCTTTCTATTAAACACAGTAGGTAGTACTTATCTTACGAGTCCATCTAGTTACGTGAGTTGTTAGGACTTATAAGAGATTTTATAGTAATGTAAAAATATAATGAGATTCACATTCAAATCACGGAAATAGTGACCTAATATGGCTCCTATGGGGAAAGGATAGATAGATTATAACTTTATTTGTACAACATAAGACAAGAACACCAGACACAAATACATAGAGTAAAGACACAGCTACCTATTACCCAAACCTACTTACTAATTCCTACCTATACCAACTATTTATGTATTCTGTGCCTATACCTACTCTTATCTCCATAAAAACTTTACAAACGTCAACTGTTTCCTCCCTGGCTAAAGACGTAATACCTATATCAGCCATGAATAAGGCCCCTACGTTTTGTTTTTATTTTTTATTCTATGTTTTGTTAATTTTATTTCTATTCTAATTAGAAAATGAAAAAAGAAATATATACAGGGTGTTTGGTGGAGGGTTAGACAAACCTGGTGGGCGTGTAGCTGGACCTATTTGTAAAAAACAATTTGAAGTAAAATACCCTAACTCTTCACATTTTTTTTATGATAATTTTTGAGATTTTTTATTTTTTTTCCCAAATTTTACCTCTTTACCCTTACAACTTTTTTTTGCACATGTTTTCGCTTTAACTTTTTATTCGATTTTGGTCCCAGATGTATCCTTGATCTATCGAAGGCATTGTTAATCCAAAATAATGAGAAAATAATTAGTTATGGGCTCTCAAAGTTAAGAAAATAAAAAAATGTTGTCCGAAAGGTCAACTAAACATCATTCTAAAAACAAAACTAATAGTGATCGAGGAGTTCAAATACTCATGGGCTCCACCTGTCGCGCACATTATGTATTGGAACTATGGGAGATGTTTTGGAACAAAATTCGTAATTAAAAAAAATAAAAATGTGTATTTTTTCCTTTGAATTTTCACTCCATTTTCCCCATAAGCCTTATTTTTGAAAAGTTGGTAGATTTTTATGCTACATTGAATTGTAATAAGGGATGTCAAGAGCAGTTTTTAAGAGTATTTGAACTCCTCGATCACTATTAGTTTTGTTTTTAGAATGATGTTTAGTTGATCTTTCGGACAACATTTTTTTATTTTCTTAACTTTGAGAGCCCATAACTAATTATTTTCTCATTATTTTGGACTAACAATGCCTTCGATAGATCAAGGATACATCTGGGGCCAAAATTGAATAAAAAGTTTAAGCGAAAACATGTACAAAAAAAAGTTGTAAGGGTAAAGAGGTAAAATTTGGGAAAAAAATAAAAAATCTCAAAAATTATCATAAAAAAAATGTGAAGAGTTAGGGTCTTTTCCTTCAAATTGTGTTTTACAAATAGGTCCAGCTACATGCCCACCAGGTTTGTCTAACTCTCCACCAAACACCCTGTATGTATGGGCATGGTCAATGGTCATGGGAGATTTAGGTTAACATTTTTGCTCTAACATTTTAGAATATTGTTAATTTTGCGATACCTAATTAACTTTAATAATAATAATTAAAACTACAAATAAACTACAATTAATTTGTGTTTAAATTAAATTTTTATTCACTGAAATATTTGCACGTCTGCTTGCAAACTGAATAGCTAGGTACATGTTCTATGTACTTTACCATGAGATCTTTATGTATTGTATTCTGGAAAGTAAATGATTTTATCTCTATTTCTCTTTATCTATCTAATGTCTTTATCCACGAAGGAAACAGTCGACTACGTTTGTATGAAGAAAGAGTATGTTGGTAAACTTTCCTCTTATGGACTTATTCAAGAATGAATAGACGATTTAAATAGAACCAATTCGATTATAAACAGTGGTTTCGGAAAGTAATTGGACTAAGGATAGTATAGTATCGTCCATCTTAAGTTAGTCATTACGGCATACATGGAGATGTAATAAAATATGTTGATAGGAAACACTTATGCGATAGCTTACTACTTTTGGATTTATATCATTTTAATTGGATTACTTCTAATACGTAATTAATCTTCTGACGATCGTCTGTGGCGCTTCGAGCTTTTATTAATTCTTAAAAAAAAATGTTTCTGGTCTGGGTCTGGGTTTTTGCCACACAAATTATCGGTCATCCATCCATGTAATGACCATATTAAAATGTGATGTGAATATACGTTATTTAAGTAGCTTGTATAAATATTCAATCAATCTATGAGTAATCACTTCCATAGTAGAGAAGAGATTTCTAATGCAATCAGATGCGTCGCAGGTCGTAGACTATCATATCCCACCTTGCTAATAAAGGTGAAACTTTGTGAGTACCTATGTTCGTTGCTCCTTCATGCAAAAGCCGCTGAACAGATTTTGATGAAACTTGGTATGTAGATTGCTAGAGACCTGGAATATGATCAAGGTTTATTTTATCCCGTTATTCTCACGGGGTCGGGGCTTACGCGAGTAGTACCGCTAGTAAATAAATAATAAATAGAAGGATTTTATCTCGGTCACAAATTTATTAAAACTACAAGTATAACGAGTATAAACCTAAGCAAAGAAATTAAAAGTTTAACAGAATAACTTATATAAAAACTGATTAAGTGCAAGTCAGACTCGCGTACGAAGGGTTCCGTACCATTGTCACAATAAAATGACGTTTTTTTGTATGGGGGCCCCACTTAAATACTTACTTTATTATGTTTTTAATATTTATTGTTATAGAAATACATTATCTGTGAACATTTCTAGTATCTAGATATCACTGTTCATTGAATACAGCTCAACCTAGTGATACACGGACAGATAGACAGCGGAGTCTCAGCAAGAGGGTCCCGTTTTTACCATTTGGGTACGGAACCCTAAAAAGTATCTTAACCTTAATAGCTTGGGAATTGAAACAGCCTCAAGGCGCATTCGCAAGTTCCGTCCAGTTTTTGTAACTGATAACCAGTCCTTTCACTGATAAACGATAACTTGATAACATGTAGGTGTTGCACATGTGGCTAGACCTACCTCCTAAAGACTGACCTAGATCGGGTTGTGTCTCAGTACTTGACATAGCTGAATAACTGCGGATGTAGTGTAATTTATGATGTTTGTTCTAGAACTTTACTAATACTGACAGCTTTGTAAGATTATGAAGCTGATGGGTTGGAAAATTCGAATTCAAAAAAAAAAAAATACTATCAACATAAAACAAGACGATCCCAATTATTAAAAATTTGAGAATTAACAGCTGTCAAACTTAAAATGCCATTAGAAAGTGCATCGTCCTTTCCATCACCTTCGAAACCCAGTCCATAGCATTGTAACTAACTAACGATAAACTGGGTTTTAAACTCAGCATTTGTAATTATTGCAGACGAACTTCATTTTTCCTCCATTATAGTTTCTTGATACTTGATTCTGTCCTTATTCCGTAGAGTTTCTACTTATCACAAAAGAAACCAATTTCTCCATTAATAACTTTAGCACTGGTATTCATAGTCAATTGTAAGTAATTACTTGTTTAAGTAATTAGTCAGTCACATTTACGCTGACGTTAAAAATCACTAATAAGAGCGAGACAGGGCATTACTTATAGCCAAAGTAATCACTTAGATTGGTCTATTAATACGGATGTAACAGAGCTAGATCTGTCGAAGGCGTTATAGTCCCTCGAGCTGTGTATATTAAAAAAACAGACGGACAGACGGACAGACGGACAGACGGACAGACGGACAGACGGACAGACGGACAGACGGACAGACGGACAGACGGACAGACGGACGGACGGACGGACGGACGGACGGACAGACGGACAGACGGACGGACGGACGGACGGACGGACGGACGGACGGACGGACGGACGGACGGACGGACGGACGGACGGACGGACGGACGGACGGACGGACGGACGGACGGACGGACGGACGGACGGACGGACGGACGGACGGACGGACGGACGGACGGAAGGACGGACGGACAGACAGCGAAATCTCAGTAATAGGGTCCCCTTTTTACCCTTTGGGTACGGAACCCTAAAAACAGCAAAGCGAAGGTCCATAACCCACTTAAATTGAGGGGACCAATTATCACAGGTCCAAATTATAAGTGTACTTACCATGTTTTCGCACCCTTTCACGCGATATTAAATTGTCTCCAAAGAGCATGAATATATCAATCTCATTATGAAATTACAACGGGGTCTTGCACCACTGAACTCTACGACTCAACCACGCCTGTCTTACGACATCGCACGGCATGTACGTTCATAATGTGTGATGTGGTTGTTAGTGGGCCTGATTGAATATCGGGTAGTGGATCTAGATTAGATTAGAAAAATAAGTATTCTTTAAAAATACTACAATTTTTTTAAAAACAGTATTTCCTAAGTGTGGTAAACACTTTAGAAAATAAAGTTTAGAAACTAACTGATACTAACATAAAATAATTAAAAATCCAGAAACTAGTCCCTATGCATACCTACCTAGGAACAAACAACCCTATCGTGAAAGAAATGTTTGTAGGTACATTCGACAAACATGGACATTTATTTCACGGCGACAATCGACTAAGCAGCATTCTGGGTCCAATATTATTATATCCGCTTTACTACACCTAGGCCATCATCTTTGTCACTATAGGATTCAACAATATTTTCTAGATATCAGAGTCTTAACTGTTTTAGGTCTTAACTAAATGTAACCTAGATAATTTCAGATCCGCATCGGAATACAGATCACGCAATGCCTAAATTAGGCATAATAAATTAAACTTAAGTTGCTCAAGTCTGTGACTTTTTATTTTATGATTTGTACGGTTGTTCTCACCGTAACAAGTAAATTGAAATACACACATCAACACCGTCTAGGGATATTCAGAATTTCTCAATTTACTCAAAAATTGTGTTCACTAACAAACAACATGTATATATTTTTGTAAAGCCTACTTATCAGACTATGATTTAGAATACAACAAAATATTGTTTTATGCTTAAATATTTTTTTATTTTAAAAAACGCTAAAAGTGAAATAATGTTAAATTTAAGATAAAATGTCTGTCTAAGGAAAAAAATAAAGTAAAACGAAATGATTAGGTTTTTTTATTTGAAGTTAAAATTAGTAGTCAGTGAAACCACCCATGACGTTAATCACGGCCCTGCAACGGTTTTTCATGCTTTGAATCAGGTTGTCAATATCTTGCTGCGGAATATTGTCCCAGGTCCTGCTAAGATGCAAAAAAAGTTGCTCTTCAGTCGCAACATTTGGAGGCAAATTCCTCAAAGCCCTTCTTTGAAGCATATCCCACGCGTGCTCTATGGGGTTTAGGTCTGGTGACTGCGCGGGCCAGTCTAAGACCGACACGTCGTGCTCCTCTAGCCAGCTGGTCACCACTCGCGCAGTGTGCGGACGGGCGTTGTCGTGCATGAGCGTGAAAACTTGGCCCATTTGCAGTCGATGGGGATAGATTATTGGTGCTAGCACCTGATTACGGTATTTTTCGGCAGTCATAGTGTTTCTGATCCAAACGAGGTCTGTTCTTCCACCAATACGAATTCCCGCCCAAACCATAATTGTTCCGCCATGGTATGGATGGACCTCCTGAGGGTGTTGCAGACGGTTGTCACGACCAGAAGCTCGCCATACGCGTACTCTACGTGAATCAGGATGAAATCCGAATCGGGACTCATCGGTAAACAACACTACCGACCACTCGATATCTTCCCAAGGCAAATGTTCTCTAGCCCACTGTAATCTTCGTCCACGATTTCCTCTGCGTAGTGCTAGAGTACGAAGCGGCCTGCGAGAATGAAGGTTAGCCTCGTGCAGTCTTCTCCTCACAGTTTGGTCACTGACAAGCACCTGGTGGTCTGACTGGAGCGTTTGAACCAACTGCATGGCCGTAACATTTGGTTGTCTTCTCGCGGCCACTTGCAAAAATCGGTCTTGTCTTTGGGTAGTTATCCGCTTTCCGCCTGGATGCCTTTCAGCCACTTCACCAGTAGCACGATAACGTGACCACAATCTTGATATCACGTTTTGTCTTGTTCCAATCTCCTCGGCAATACTCCGTTGAGTAGCCCCAGCTTGGAGCATTCCTACTGCCCTTAACATTTCGTTTCATGTTAAATGACGCCGCTGCATGATGCATACAGTTGTATTAAATTGTAATTAATCAAAAAAAAAAAATTAAAACTTCAATTTGTTTAAACAAAATGCTTAGAACTGCGTTATGTAAATTTAAACCTTCGAACTCGCTACAATAATTGCCGCGCTAATCTTGTTTTTAATTATTTTTTTTAAATTCAAATTTGGAATCATACAATAAGGCCTACACAATAAGGTTCCATTAAAATATTTTTAAATCGGCCAGTATTTTTTAAGTTTAAGAACTTTATATAAAATATCCCTAGACGATGTTGATGTGTGTATTATGTAGGCGGACGTTTTTAATTTGTTATTTATTAACAAATACTTACTTTTAATCGATTTAGCAATCCGTATTGGAAACAAACTTGTTGGTTAATGCGATTACGAGGACCCAATAAGAATTGCCTCATATAGGTAGTATATGATTCTATCGGCTCATAAGATTGACTTTAACTGTATCAAAGATCTTAATAGACCCACTTACTTATGAGTTGTGAATAAAGGATGGATACCTACCTAGTTGCAATTTTTTATCACCTTTCTGTAGGTCCGGGTTTTTAAGGTTCCGTATTTGTAATGACAATATGACAATAATGAAGATTCAGAGTTAACGTCGGCGGCCTTTGTCGACGGTCGGTAGAGGGTGCAATAGTGCAAGCTAAGCTTGCACTGTGGTTACTAGACAACAAATGCTTAGTTTGGGGCTTGATTGCGCTGTGTGTAAGGTCGTGTAATATTTATTTATTTATTTATTCTTTTTATTCCACTATTGTAGGTTCGATAGCATTAAGGATATTTTTATTCTTTGGACTGGCACTAGCTTTGTGTAACGATTTACTCCTTATTCATCGTATAGGTAAAGACAATGAATTTCAAAATAACACCACTGTCATAAAGCATAAACATTTTAATAAACCAACAAGACAACAATTAAATCTAGGATTAATATTAAATAAATTACAAAAGCGAACTCGAGCAGGTTACGACGAAAATTTGTCGCCGACATGGTGTCGTACTCCCCACTTGTAGTTTGCGTTCTTGTCTGTTTTCACAAAGGTGTGGACTGGACCTGTGATGCCGCTATGGCTTCGGTCATCGTCGTGACCATCATAATCGTGACCTCTCTTAGGACGCTCTCGCTGTTTGGGCTCGTGTTCGACTGGAAATTTGGAGAAAGAAATTTGTTAGACGCTTGATTTTTTTGTCAATGATGCCCATGCGCTACTAAAGTTTGTATAGGCATGTAAAGGTTTAATTAAACTCTTGTTTTCAGATTTTGCTAACAGTGCAGTGTCAAACTTGAAAAAATTGGACTTAGTAGTAAACAGTCTACTAAGTCCAATTTTTTCAAGTTTGACACTGCACTGTTAGCAAAATCAGAGTCACAAACACACTCTAAAATTTAGACCAAGTGATACAATTGATATACATACAGTACTGGACCAAAATTATAAAAACACAAAATTCGGCTAAGAGTGCAAAATAATTAACTGGTCCAGCATCACCTTCTTTGTTAGTCAAGTTTGTGTAATTTTTTTGGATAAGGGCAATTAACATTATATTTTTTTTATTAGCGAGCGTTTGACTACTATCTCACTAATTAGGCTTGATTCGACCAAAGTGGAATAAGTACCGGATAGCACTTCTGCCTTAGTAAATTGTACTAAGGCAGAATTGCTACCCATCAAGAAGATTATTATAGGTAGAAACATGGATCAGTGTCTTCTCTGTACACCATCTATGTTGAAGTCTTGCAGTTGTTAAGTTTTGTAAGTAAGTGATGTTTTACCTGGTATCCTATAAACCGGTGGTGGGGGAGGTGGAGCGTATCTCGTGATCCTCAATGGTGCTGTCGACCCCGGGTAGTATGGCAGAGACCACGCAGATATAGACATCACTAAGCACGATACTATCAACTGAAAAGAAAACACGGTCTAATAAGATAAAAACTCAAGCAGATTGAAGATAAAATAATTTCGTGGATCTTATTAGACTTGGGTAAAGAGCTAAGTTCTATATACTGCAAGTAAAAAATATAAGATAGACTAAGGCCGATAGTAGGCATCTCGCTACTAAATCGTTGGTTGTATAGTAGGAAAGATAGAGGCCAAAAAACCAAGACGCCTTTCAACTTCTTATTGGTAAGATTGAATTAAAATCTCCCTGGATTCCCTATACCGACTTTTTTGCGACAAGCCGAAGATACAAAGGTACAAAAGAGTCTTTGGAGGTTAGTCTTAACTCAAATGGTTAGTAGGTAATTAATAATTATTAAGAACTATGCCGATATGATATAACCAACAGGTCCTAATGAAATCACCTCATTTATGAGCATTTGGGAGTTAATTGATCCAGTTACTTTTACTTTATGTGTAGCAACTTTACACCTACTTGTACATAATAATATAATATTATCGTTTTTAATTTGTACCAAAATATTTATTAAGTAATTCCACCATAATAAGGTCACCTGGGGTAAGCGCGACTTTGCTGCTGTGGCAAGGATCAATTTACCCGAAACTAATAATTTATATTACCTACTAGCAGTGCCCGCGACTTCGTCCGCCTAATTTTTTAGAAAATACAATATAACCATATAGTCTTCTTCAATAAATGGACTATCCAACCATGAAATAATTTTTCAAATCGGACCAGCGAACGGTTCCTGAGATTAGCGCATTCAAACAAACAAACAAACTCTTCAGCTTTATAATATTACTAGGTATATATTATACGGATTCTCTTTTTAATATTCGTGTTAAAGTTTAACTTACCAAACTGAATTTTTCCATGTTAAAATCAAACTGCAAGTTTGTAAACCAAGAAAGCAATGACAATCAAAGTAAAGGTTTGTCTCTTAAATAAGAAAGAAAACGAATCTATAACACTTTCTACGTTGTCACGGACGGGTGGACATCGTCATGGTTAAATTCGATCATAATGTAACAATTTGTTCTCTTCCGATCATAGAATTTGGATTAGTACCACTATAACCGTGTATCCCCGGCATATAATACGGCTACTCTTCCCGTGGATGTAGTAAGAACGAAAAACATAAAATACTTGAATCTCAGTAGCACAATGGGCGGCCTTATCGCTTAATGCAATCTCTTCCAGGCACCATTTAGATAGAGAGGAGGACGATAAAAGGTAGGGATTTGCTGAAAGACTAATGAACCTAGTGTTCTTCCCGCGCGGTGGCGAGTAAACTGCTTGGTCGCTCTTTTCCATGCATAGCGTTCACTAGCTATCGACATGTTTTAATCTTTTTTTTTATTGAATTTGAATTTAAATTGACCCTTTTACTTGAATACGTATATATATTTTTTAATTTGACCTCATCTCACCTGATGGGAAGCGACTAAAACAGGGCTTCCCTAACTGGCGCGGCCGCGCCCCCCAGGGGGGGCGCGGCCGCGGGTCACCTGTGTAGTTAAGTTTAAAAACCTGCGATCGCTGGAAGAGTGCATTCCGCCTCGACTGACGGCTCGATACGACCAATGAAATTATTTGAAATTGACGCCTGTCAAGAACATAATATTGTTTCCTCAGAGCCAATGTTAGGATCATGTTAAGACCTTTTCATCCTCTACCTCCTCCCCACGGATGCTATCAAAGGTATTTGGTACAACTTGCTAAATACTTTTTGTATGACTTTGAAAACTTTAATGAGCTTATTTTGAACACTTTTTTATTCTGGCCTGATAATCTGGACTGGAAAAAAATCCGCCCTTCCGGGCGCGGATTTTTTTTACGGTCGAAAGGGGGCGCGTCTCAAATAAGTTAGGGAACCCCTAGACTAAAAGGTCGACGGTGTAACATGCTTACTTGCCTAGAAGAAACTTATTCACTCTAGACTTAAATAGCCTTATTCATAAACGTGGAGTAAAGTCAGAGTAGTGAGAATGCTTGTCACGGAAAAATACATGCTGTGTCTTTTTCCGTGACAAGAACTTTCAAAGTGGACAGAAACAAAAAGTGGCAAAATTAGTCCGAACTTAATCCACGTTTATTAATAAGGCTTAAAGACCTTAAAGTTGTTGTTAAGGTTTGATCAATTAGGTATTTAAACATTATTTCTTAGTGTTAATCCACACTTAGTTCGTTAGTTCGGATTACCAATAGTCGCGGGTTCGAATCCCGCCGGGTACTAAAGTTTTTGAAAGCATTTTTTCAAAAAGCAATTAGGTATTTGTTATTTATAATAATAAGTTGCAGTCTTCATCTACACACATTCTGGACTCTTTGGCTCTCTGTACGTTTTAGTTATAGGTCTTTCTGAGTTTTCTTATAACATTAGGTAGGTACATTTCTCCAGGAAATCTCTAATCGGACCATTCTATAATATTACGTGTATGATTTTACTCTACTACTCCACCGCCGCCGCCGCGCGCCGCTAGAATTAGTAAATTAGATAGAAGACTGTAATTATCAGCGTGTAAAATCTTTCTAATATGATGTTAAGAACTCATTAAGTGTTAGGTACACTTAACTAGCGCGCCATGTGGTTGCACCTGTTTAAGTCGTGATTATGTTATTATGATGTGTTCACCCAGATTAACAGCGATCTTTCCATTTATCCAGTTTTGTTACATACGTTGGAGTAATTTAGGAAATTTTGCAATACATCAAAAAGAAACACATTAGATCGACACGTTTTTTCACATTTATTTAAATTAATAATTAATTTTCATACACTCGCGTTGTCTTTACGAATCGAATGACACCTCATTCATATTCCAAAATCCATCAATACAAACCGTTCAGGCTACAAAGAGAAAATTCCAAATCTCGTAAAGAGTTGTTGTAGTATTGTTGACATAACAACGACGACTTGACTGCTTTCTAACCGCAAATAACAAGCAAATAGACACTATTATAAAATACTTAACATTTGATCATTCCCAAATGGTCTTCGAATGTAACAAGATCTGGACAAAAATGCATAAATATTTATGCATTAATTTAGACGCGAAAATTTATTAATATGCGACAATGTGAATCACATGATCACTCCAAAAATACCGCATGAGCTTTTTGGGTCTTCTCATTGGAGTTGTGAATATCTTATTGAATTAACTTATTTTCGAATTTGGAACGCATTTTTTTTCAGATCTAATTACGTGGTGTTTATTACTTTTAGCATTGTTTCGACGCTTAACGTTTCGAGACCTATACAGGTCCCTTCATCAGGATTCGCGGAAACAAAAGCAAAATCTCTTAACAGACGAGTAAATTTCGCAACTAAATTATTAGTGAGGGAGTATAATGACGTCCTCTTACATTAAAACTTACCGAATTAGGCATTTTTAAACAGTTCGTTAATTTTCATAGCACTAACTTGAATAAGAGAATTGTAAAACGTATTATAGTGTGCTTTAATAAATCAACATTACACGTAAGAGATTACGACATGGCAACCACAGATTGCAACCTACTGAAATTAAAATGAGTGAAAAGTACCTACAAGCTTATTCTATATAGCTGCGTCCTGTGGTTTCACACGCGTCAGTCCTGATTCCGTGGCAATATCGGAATCAAAAGTAGCCTATCAAAAGTTACTCCTCAATAATGTAGCTTTCTATTGGTAAAATATTTTTTGGAATCGGTTCAGTGGTTTCAGAGATTACCTGGAAAATACATGCATACATGTTTTGATTACACACCTCTTTATGGTATACAAGCAGAGTCCCGCGTTTCACTCGCGTAAGTCCCGACCCCGTTGGAATATCGGGGCCAAACAAAGTCTATGTTACTCCTTAATAATGTAGCTACTAGCTACCTATTGGTAAAATAATTTTTGAAATCGGTTTAGTAGTGTCAGAAATTACCCGGAAAATACATACATACCTATATACATAATTGTTACTAACGTTACCTCTTTATAATATCTATACTAATATCATAATAGTACATTATGATATAAGTGCGGTAAGTTGAAAATTACAGCCGAGGCGATATTGCTAGCCCGAGCCGTAGGCGAGGGCTACAAGAAAGCAGAGGCTGTAATTATCAAAGCGCACGTATGTCATACGACGTTTTATAACACATTTGCGAGGAAATAAATAAAACTCGGACTTTCTTAAACGAATAAATCTTTAATCACTTGTTAAAGCAGTTAGAAAAATTTGAACAATTTGTGAAATTGATTATTACGTTGCCAGTTGACAAATTAGCGATGCGCGGGCATCAGTGCTTTTTTTTTTAAGGCAACGGTACAAAAACAGCCAGTATTACTAATAAAGTAAATTAATATTTTTTTGTTTCTGTTACAGATGTAATTTACTGTCAAAATGAATTAAATTAAAGAATTAAATGTTTATTTTTTATATTTTATCTCCCAAAGTTAATTTTATTCATAAAATATTGACCACTTTTCTGACATAAAATCTTTTTGATTTGCTTTCTTTGCTTTTTTTTTCTTAAGATTTAAAAAACTACCGTTGGTTTTAGACGGAGCATGATAAACCGTACGTGTTACCTTATTAGAAATGAAATCGTGCGTTTTACTTTACGATTACGCACAAGTACGTAATGACATACATTACGATATTGAAATTGGTAAAAAAAGAGGCCCTTTACGAGCAAATGTGTTATAAATAATGTAATGTTTAACGTCTTTGGGGAATCTAATATATAAAATTTCCATGTCACAGTGTTAGTTACCGTACTCCTCCGAAACGGCTTCACCGATTTTTATGAAATTTTGTATACGTATTCAGTAGGTCTGAGAATCGGCTACTATCTATAATTTATAAGGCAAAACAACGTTTGCCGGGTCAGCTAGTAGGTATATAGAAATACGTAGAAGTCGGTTACCCAACATTTCAACGAATATTTACCTACCGAATTTATTTGATGGTTAAATTTATTGATTTGATGTTTATGTTGTAGGCACCTAACTTAATTGATAGGCAAGTTACCTATTCGTATCTAATTCTTCTTGTTTTAGATTACCTAGATGGTGGGTATTCTAACAACGACGTTTGAATTTTAATGCAGCTTTTGTTAAAGGTTTGAGAGGAGTAATTACCCGAACAGTTTGACTTTGAAACTGATGAAGCTCGTCCTTCACAGACGAGTTTGAAATGGATCAGGCAACCTTTCTCCTTCAGTCTCTAATAGGGGCAGGCCAGTTCTATGACTTCTTCAACAAAAATATCAGCGACAAATTGAGATACCTTACTTGAGTCGTTGTCCTAGTTGCACACCGAGATCAATTTCTTCAATGTATCTTAAATGATTGCCTGGAAGAAATCACTTTGAGTGTTAAGGCCGACGCCTATTTGGATCGCAATACCGCAATATTTGTTAAGTGTTTTTATATTTTTTATGTGCTGCTATTTGTTGTACTGATAAAGAATTAGTCTTCTACAAAAATATGTCAAAAAGTTGAAATTTTATTTAATCAGATATACATAAACAACTGAAATAGTTGTAGGAAGGTACTTACACACTTTTTAAATAGCTCGCAGCTCGCCGCTCCACTCTTCTCGGGACCACGGCCGGTGTAACCGGCTTGCCGAAACGTCGAGGTAATTAAATGCATAGTTATCTATAACGCGATCTAGACCTGAAGTTTTATAAATTAATAGGAAGGTACAATTCTAAGTACAGACAGGTGAGAAAAGTTTGTTGGTTCTAAATATACTTTAGAAAATCGGAAAACTACGCCGAATCTGCATTTGTAGTTGTACAGGCAGACAACACAAGTGCTTATCCACAGTAGGCTTGTCAATATTTATCACTTGTATTTAGCTAAACTAAGACCTTTACTAGTTCAAATTTTAAGACGACCCAAACTAGACTTTAAAGTAAAAATTGAATGAATGAATAAATGAATAATTGCTTTTTTGTAATTAACTAATATAAGTTTTCGGTAACTTATATTAAAACAAATATTACAAATACAAAAACCTTAAAACTGGTGTGGTACAAAGGGCGGCCTTATCGCCTAAAGGCGATCTCTTCCAGACAACCAATAAATGATCAAAATTCCCAGTTGCCACTGGGTAGTGACTGCGAAATTTATTCAGATTTCCACTTGGTGACTATCCACGGGGGCAATCGGGAATATTATATTCGCAGACAATCACTTTGGCAGCCAACTGTACCTACATTGTGTGTAACTTGTCATTATATTCAGTTCATTGCACTTATAATTACATTACAACGCACAATAAAATTGTAATTAAATTAATTGAACGACCACCCCATTTCCCACAAACAATAATTTAATATCACAACTTTGCCACTTGTATTGTAATGATTACACTCGGTGTACCACTGACCTGGACAAAGTTTAAGATAATCTAGAGTTACATAAGTGTACTGATTACACGGTTACCGAGTCTGCTTATTGTTTTTCTAATTGTAAATCTTTGTGTTCTATTATGGCCTTTCAAGCGATCAGTTTTTCATTGGTTTATTGCCTAACTTTTGACATAAAAATATTGCGTAAGTTTTTAACTACCTGTCTATTATTTCTTATGTTTTTATTAGTTAAGGCATTTTAAATAGAAATATTATAAGAAGAAATACATCATCGTAATTTCTCCCATGACAGGATTTGAAGCTATGCCCGGTATGACCCTCGCTTGCCGCGTGAGTGCCACACGGGAACCCAAGCACAATCAATTTTGATGATGTATTTCTCCTTGTAATATTTCTACCTATCTATTTTTATAAATTTCTTTGTTCTGACTGACTCACTGAGTGACTGATGTAATAATGTATACTGCCTAAGCCGCTGATAGTAGAGAGCTGAAATTTGGCATGTGTGTTGTTTATTATGATTTAGGCATCCGATAAAAAAGACATCAACGCGTGATGCTTTGCATTTAGCCTCTTTTTAGGGTTTCGTACCTCAAAAGGAACCCCGTATATGATCAAAATGCTCGTCTGTATGTCTATTGTTCTCGATGGTGGTAGGTACTTGTAATTTATAAGTTTAGTTAGCTAGTCAATCAAAAGGACAAGAATTTATACCTACCATATCATGTTTGTTTCTGGTTCTGGGTGTTTTCTATATGTATCATAATATGTAATAAGGTATTTACAAAAAAGAAAGTAAAATATTATGTAGTAAATCCGTTGCCCATAGACCAAGCCTAGTTGGGAGGTTATGGGCCTGATTATGACGTGTGCAATGTCCTGCAATATGTATTTACTTTTTAACGGACTAGCATAAAAAGGAGGAGGCTCTCATTCGTCACGTAGGTACCTATCATTAGTATAATAGTATATAAGTATTTTTACCTTTAAGCTGTTACCATTTGGCCTCAACAAACACATCTTTTACATCTATACTTCGTTTTTTAATTACAGACTACGATCTGACGTTTTGGTTCTTTGTACTTGACATTTTTTCTTTAGGAATATGTGTCAAATCATAGTCTACAATTAAAAAACGAAGTATATCTATTACTATCGAGCCATCAATGAAAACAAAACCAATAGAACTGTTGTCGACATCTGTGCTCAGCGAATTGTTACAGAATAGATAAATGAAGTAGCAGTCACGTTGTCCGCAAACCATCGACTGACCATCGCGATGTCACCACGTATTTTATCGGTACTGCTTTTTTATTTTAACAAGTGATATTTTATATTCTATTATTATTTTAAGTGCTTAAGCCTGCACTGAAGAGCACCGGGCTTTTATAGAACTATTTTGAAGGAAAACTACTTTTGCAAAAACATAACGCATGGTGAAATTTAGTTCAAAATTTTCTGATAAATACCTAAGATTTGTTTAACTAACTTTATTTAAATGAGTAACATTCTATATAGACTAGGCTTTTGAAGACCTACAGAGTAGATTAGTGTTAAATTAGCATCATGTAGCATCATAATTTTTATATTTACTTTTTGGCTTTTAAAAAATAGAAAAATTGGTGCATTGCAAGTGGATCAGACAAAATAATTAAAAAGTTTTAATTAGAATACAAAGGGCAAATTTTAGTGTTTCTTATATTATAATAGTAATATTTTGTGCGGTATCGATTACTTTGTGAGTTTGAGTTTTATAGTGCGAAAGAAAATTATGACCTTTAATAACTGAACTACCGACTTACCTATAAGAAAAAAAATAACCAACCAATTTAGACAATGTTGGGCAAATCCAAACATTGACTATAGTCACGTTAAAATCTTATTAGAATTTAAAATTACGATGAGGCTATAAAAAAAATGAAAACAGAAAAGCAGACATTTGCCTTCCATACCGTAGTATAGGATTTAATAGGCAATTTAAAAATAAAATAAAAACAAAATATCGTTATATTGTGAATTTTGCTTTACAGGAATGGTTTTGGTACCTGGTAGCAATTTACGCAGGCTCCTACTGGAGTCCAGTGCGATGCGTCTCCGTAAGGCAACCACCTAGCAATCCTTCCACAATCGAAGCACAAGCAAAGTTTTTCCAGTAAGTTTATTTATATTAACTAAGTAATACAACTAAACGTTATTTCTTAGTGTTTACCACACTAGGTAATAATGCTTTTTGAAAAAAGACTTTCGTTCTTTCGAGTCCCGCCGGGTACTAAAGTTTTTGAAAGCATTTTTTCAAAGGTCAAATAATTATTTGAAATTGGTCGGCTTGATCGATAATCGTTTATTATATTAATTTCCAGCATAACTGAAAATACTGCTACGGTTGAGCTGTAAAAGTAAATATGTTGCTCTCTGGGCATTTGTTTTAATTTAAAATTAAATTCATAATTCGGTTTTTTTTATGAAACATTGTTTTAATGCTCAACGTTTCGAAACTTTTACATGTCTATTTTATCCTAAGTTACCTATATTATTTTTCTGATTTCGCTATGTTGGATTAAAATTAAACTTATTTTTTGGTTTTAATAGCTTGGTGTTTAATACTTTTAGCATTGTTTCAATGGTCAACGTTTCGAAACCTTTACAGGTCACTTCTTCCGGACAAAAAAGACATATATAAAACAATACCAAAAAACTCCTTTATAAACCATTTTGCGAAAACAGATGAAAAATCAAAGTTAATTTAACTTAAAAATAACTTAACTGTTGGCTCAAAATTTTACGATAGAGACGTGTCGATTGTAATAACATCAGCTTTCTATTCAATTCAAAGCAAAAGATCTTGAATTGAATTTAAACCGTTCAAACATTAATTAATTTGACTACATACCATGAAGATTTTATATAATTTCTTGATTAAATAGCTAACGTATTTCTGAAACAGTTAATTAAAATCTTAAATTCAACCTCGCATCGAACCCTGGCCCAATTTGATAAGTTTTAAGTTTCACTACACTGATTGCATTATAGGGATTTTTTCTCAGTACAGTTGAGTCCATACAAGATAGAGTTCGGTCACGTCTGCGAGGACCCTAACACTTGGGAGCAGCGGTATGAGAAGAAAGATTTTAAGAACCACAGGGATATGGGAAAAGTAATTTGAAAAACTGATAAGCCTTGTTTTGTCTTTGTCTTGCTCTCTCTGTTCTTTATTAACATTTCTCTGCTGGCTGTTTGGGATTTGCAGGCTGGTAATCTGGAGGCCGTGAAAGCATACTACTTCAATACTACTAACATTTTCTGACTTGTAGTGTTGTATTTCTATTATCGATAATACGAGTGTCTACCGACTATCAATTAGAAGTGATAGCGACGTTATAAGATACCTACTCGAATCATCAGTGAAGCACATAAGGATTGTTTTATTTTAAGTGTCTTTTATCGATACAATTGTATTGATTGTATCTTTATTAATCTAACCATACTAAAGCAGAACTCTTCTTTTTTTTTCTTCCGTAAATTATTCCACTTTAAAAAGAGTCTTTTCTCCTTATAATCCTTATCGCGGTACTAAGACATTCGGCATAGGTACCTACTGTTCTGAAGGTAGGTACTCGAGATCCACTGACGGTCTCTGTGGGTCGGGTAAACCCCTGGCCACAGAAGGTTGCGGGTTCGATTCCCTCCAAGGACAAGTATTTATGCTGACTATTAATGTTTGTTTCTGGTTTTGGGTGTGTCTATGTCCTTATCTATCATTTATTATGTGTGTATTTATTAAAATAAAGTAGGGTAGTTCCGGGGGAGATGGCCGTGCGGGAGAGATGGCCAGTCGATAAAAGTACGACTTAAAACTATCAGACGGCTTTTATAACAATTTAGTTCGCTTCGAGACGTGACCGGCAACAAATGACGAATGATTTTTGGCGATTTTAATAAAAAAATAAGTAAAATCCACTTTGTATTTTTAATGCACATCTCTTATAAGATAAGGATTAACATTATTATGTGGTCACAACTTTTTATTACTTAGTCTATTTGTTTTTGAACTTTTATTGTAAAATAATTAACTTTCGTGGTATTCCAACCTCAAAATAATCAACAAGGGTACTTTATTCTTCCTAGAATTGATATGGCAATGTCACCTGTTTTTTTTTAAATACTTATAATTATTTTTTGGTTGATCATGAGACTGCTTGTTATTAAGTTTTTAAAAGAAATATAATTAAAGTTTATGAATGAAATGGTTGTTTTAATCATCATGGTTTCTCAGCATTATGTCATCAAAGTTAGTATGGCCATCTCCCCCTGATTTACCCTATAATAATATATGTCACGTCCTGCTATATTTATTTATTTAACTATCAACATAATGACGTCACTATAACTCTCTTGTCCTCTAACTTTCTGTGTTTCTCTCTTCCTCTCTGCTTCGCTTGGCTTGGCTGAAGGTATAGGCACTTGCCTACGCATGAAGACTTCGATCAGGGTCATCGGTTGGGCAGCGAACAGCACTTCACTGAGAGGCATGAGCGGTCAAGACCTTCTGCTGGATTGTTTTCTGCTAAAGTACGCTTTTCTCATGCTTTTTAATTTATTATGATTAGGTAGCAGGGTGATTTTGATTTACACAACTAAAACCGGATTTAAAACTGAGCTTCAGCTGTTATTCCGTTGTTTGGTATATACCTAGATCGATTACTAAAATCTGGTACAATACTCTAATTGTCATTTGTTACCTGTAGTACCTAACAATCAGTAGGTACCTACAACGTTTTCAATTTTTATAATAATGTATCGCTTTTTATAAGTTACGTATTATGTGACTAATTGTAATATTACATAATTGCCAATTTGTGTAAATGAAAATCAAATAATTCATACAACAATAAAAGTTTGTAACAAACATAACATTACCTAATTACGTTACGTTAGCGGACATTCAAGATAACATCGTGGTGCCTAACGCAAAAAGCAAACTGTCTCTAACTAATTTCAAATCTAACCAGTCTAACTGTAAATTTACTGTTGTGTTTAAAGAAAGTTTATTGTAACAGGTCCGTTGGGGAGATAAAAAAGGAGGATACGGTGAACATTACTGGGATCTGAACCATGCCGGTCACAATAATGATCACGATGACGGCTATGACAGAAGCCATCATGACGATGACGGATCCTACAATGATAACAATAACTCATACCATGACGATGGTAATGACAATGACCCCTACGACGAACCTAGTGAGAACACCCCATCTTATGGTGTAGAAGAATACGATCCAGAGAAATCAGGCTACGAAGACAATGGTCGAGCTAAAAGAGCTCATCCAAAAGTGAAAGTGGAAAGGAAGCCAGACGATGAACGTGTCGAACGTCCGAGGAAAAGAAAAAATACGGAGCAACAAACATCGGCTTCGCAACCAATTGATGACAAAAAGAAACCCGAATACAAAACCCATGAAGACGTACAAGAAAATGAGAGTAAAGAAAAGAAACAAGTAGTGTTGGTGCTAAGTCATAAAGACAGAGATACGGAGAAGCAGCAAAGTCGGGAGAAGCAGCAGAGTCGGGAAAAGCCGAAAAGACAGCAGCCTTCGAACAGTTTTGTTCCTTACGAAAATGGGGCGGGTGTAAGGGAGCACCAGCATCCTGAAGCTACCGTTGCTGCATCAGTCCCGCGGTTATTCCTAGAACCCTCTACTGGACACGTAGTGGACAGGGCTACGGGACAAGCCTACGTGCTTCAGCCTATCAGAAATCATTATAATATAGAAAGTTGATGGAGTTAGTTATAGTCATTAAGAATTGTTATTTATTTTCACTTACAAGTACTCTGAATTAAATGTTAGATTGTAAATTATATAAAGTTTTATTGATTTTTTCGTCAGTTAACAATTCCAATTTCAACTACAGCAATTAAGCGAGATAAATCGTCCAATGTTTAACGATTTCTCTCGCTTAGTAAGAGAAATCAAAATAGTGCCATCAATACTATTATTATTTTACAGAGTAAATAATGTTTCAGTTTTTTGTTTACTGTAATGATAAACTCTATATCTCTCTATAACATTAGGGCATTACAAAACTTGACTTGTATAGAAGTAGATAGATGAAGTCGTAAGAGCTACATTTTGCATAAACAAAGCAAAGTAAGTACCTATAGTACTACTAAAATATATGTAGGTAACTACTTAGTTATTTTTTAACAAACATCAACAGAAATCGCAGTTAGGTGAAGGTGAAGGTAACAAAAACGTGGCTACCCTTTACAAACAGACAAATACGTTATCAGAGTCATTGTCAATGCAAATCAGGGGTCAGTAGTTCCCACGACCCTTTGCCAAACAGGTTTCTATCTAACTCTATGATCAACAATTATTGTGCTTTGCTTGCCTATTCTGATTTACCGTTACTATTGCAGTGAAAGGGTTTAGGTACGCTTATGATGGCGTACTGGCAGTTTGGTAAACGGACACACCTGCCTAGTAAAGGTATAAAAGTATTGTTTATTTTATATGGACACATCAGAGACTCGATGAAAAAATACTTAGGTATTTAGAAAAAATCCTGCCTATTGCCTGTGAAACGGTACGATTCTAGAATACGTACCTAATCTAAATTTTATCATTTTAAGATCATCTGAAAGTAAGGACGTCCAATTTCAGAAAACTGAATCCAAAATCTAAGACGAAATTTTATTGACATCGGAAACGCATCCAACGTATTCCGATTCCGGTGTAAATCTTATTTTAGGCAAATTTAATTCTGATCCATAGTGCAGATTCTAATAAAATCGGCTAACATAATGCTTATAATTTTTCAAATAATTAGAGGATAGTATGTACACATTTAAATAGAAATTTAAATTCACAAACACAGGTCTTTTTTTACCCAGCATTCGGACCATTAGGGGGCCGTTTCTAAAGAGTTGGGGCTGCAAAGCGCGCACGCGACGAACATCTTACAAAAAATTAAGAAGGGCTGCTGTGGCTATTGTGAAATCTTTTGTGATGCATCTGGTCGGTAAGTATCTACTGATCTGTGGGGTAAAGATGTTTGTTTAAATTTCATATTTCGTCGCCTTTTTTAAAACGCTTTATTGAAAATGGTTGAAATGTTGGGACAATGTCGTGTGAAATTGAAGTCCTCATTTCTCAAGAGTTGGTGGTGAATGTGAACCGATAATGTGAGCAAAATCTTTGTACCGTATGGATACTAGGCAAGTCTAATATAAATAAATATTGCACTACTATTATTAATAACATCGCTCTTACGGTGAAGGAAAACATCGTGAGGAAATCGACGTGTCCTAGGACTCACTATGGTCCAAAGGCATGGGATATTCGAAAATCCGGATATGGCTCCCTTAGGCTGGAGGGGTTAGGCACTAAGACGCCAGTCTTAGTGCCTTAGTGCTCTAAGAAGAAGCCCTTGCCCTGAAGTGAAACAAATTAACGGGGTATTTTTTTTCACCTAGGTAGGTAAGTCAGAGCCTAAAGAACCTTAGAGAGCTTTTAAGAATAAAAATCAATATTAAGAATTCTTGTGTTTTTTTTTAAAGAACACCTTTTAAACACAAACCGTTACTTCCAACCAAACCAACATTCCCACACCAAATCCTTTCCTACGACCGACTGTCACGTTTCGCAACCACGGTCAGAGGGTGTCCTTAAACCCTGTCCACCCTTCGCCCAGTCAAACCAGTTTGACCGGCTTCTACGTGGGAATCTCAAGAAACCATTGTCCAGTGATTTGCGAACACCCCTTGATGCCCATTTCTTTGACGATGCTTTGTTAATGTCCTGCCATTTTGCATACACTTGTTGGTTCGTAGGGGTCGCGGTCGTATCTTTCTTTTGTGAGACACACGGATGGGTGAAATTATATTTTTATAGTGATATTTTTAAGTAAGTAAGTATGTTTTGATTTAAGATCTAGAAATTATATTAACATTTGAAAACTATTTTGTTGTAAATGAATTTAACTGTCATGTGTGCTATGTACTTTATTTATGCTACTACTTTAAAAATGTTTTAAGTTACCTACGGCTAAAGTTATGCAGTAGTGGGAATGATATCTTCCTTTCCTTTGGTCATTCTTAACTTCATAAAGTCACCATAAGATAAATCTACGCATGGATACACGCATACAGCACCTTTAACCAAGCATAGTATATTGAAAACAACATAGGTACCAATTATAGTTTTACCTAGATAGATAGGTACTACATTAAACATGAAAAAAAAAACTTAGGTACCCACGAAGTTAGGAATACCTTCCAGTCTACCTCAAAAACCGAAAGGCCATATTCTATGGTGAACTTCGTTTTATAACTGTTGACTAACTATATACGATTTGACACATCTTCCTGAAGAAAAAATATTAAATACTAGGAGCCAAAACGTCAGATTATAGCCTGAAATTAAAAAACGTACTAAAGGTAGGTTAATTCCTTAAAAAGTTCCCCACACTAAAAAACCGTGTGTTGTGTAAGTCACCCATCACATTGCACAACCCAACATGCAAATAAAAGGGTCATCATTTTCTCACAAGGAAGTGGTCAAACCAGTTTGTGGACGATCCCTTCAAGCAATCAAATGTAAGGACAGTGGTGTCTTCCTGGTCCATTGTCCAAACAAAACTAGTTGGACCAGCTTTGTTGTGTGAAAGTTGTGCTAAAATAATGGACTGCAGTTTAGAGAATAGGGCTTTGTTTAGGTTAGGTAAGTATTTAATAAAAAAATAACAGATAGTAAAAGATGTCTTAGCGTGTGTTAAATTGTAGAAAATTGAAATCCCTAGAATAGGGATAGAATAGGGTTACCCCAGCTCATCCCGTGGGTGTCGTAAACGGCGACTCCGGGATCTGAGGAAGAATAAGTTTTCCCCGCGCGGTGGCGGATACATTACTGCTTGGTTCCTTCCTAGGTTAGTTAGTGTCGGGCAGGCGGCCGGCCGTAAAAATATTGCCAAATCTATTTGTAGAAGGTCTAGCTAGAGCTCTAGAGTATGGTCAATGATGATGATTGATAAATGACTTAGGTACTTACTGCGCCGATCCCAAATAAAAAAATTAATTTAACATTATGAGGGTAACGTTTTCTGGGTTAACTCACGGGAAAGTCTTCATCCTAGCAATGTTGCCGGTTGAATCCCGCTCGGGAGCCCAAAAGCCGCTATAACCCCAAAATGATTTGGGGTCAGCACAGTGTAAGTCATCGATCATTGACCACACCTATAGTGCAAATAGATTTGGCAATATTTGTACAGCCGGCCGCTTGCGTGACAACAACCCTCCCTGGTACCAAGCAGCTTACCCGTCACCGCACGGGAACACTCAAAGTTTGCTAGTGTCACATAACTGGGTGAATTTCCATTAGTCGCCTTTTATTACTACAACCACCGGGAGACCGGGAACAACTCTTCAGGGACATCCTATTCTAAGCCAGGGCTGCTACTTCTATACATCTATACTAATATTATACCTAAAGCCGAAGAGTTTGTTTGTTTTTTTGTTTGTTTGTTTGAACGCGCTAATCTCAGGAACCACTGGTCCGATTTCAAAAAATCTTTCAGTGTTGGATAGTCCATTTATTGAGGAAGGCTATATTTTATTTCAAAAAAAAATAGGGATTTCCTAAAAGTCCAATAATGTAACACAAGGTGTGAAAAAAAATACCCAACAATTCTTTACATCGCGTGCGCTGCGAAAACTATTGGATAGAGGACAAAACTATGTACTACAACTTTGTAGAACATGTGATTGTCTACAAAAAACATCGGGATACCATATGTCTAACTATTGTAGTTATCTCACAATAAGTGTTTTTGTTATTTTTTTAATAATTAAAAAGCCGTCGCTTTAATAGCCTTTTATTTTGTACCTTGGTATTAATCCTTATCAAAATAAATTACTTCATATTCAAGACGAATTCAATACCTTTCTAGTACCTTTTGAATGATTCAATTCGGACATTTCATTAAAAAGATATCGCGATATTAAAAATGTAAGTATGTTGCAACCACTGACCTCCACGGTACAAGTCGCTGGACAGGGGATAGCGCACTGAATTCTGTGCCTATTTGATCTGCGTCATGTTGCGCTGTTTACTATTGATAGTGATGGTGTTTAGGTACTATTGAACGGGACTTACGCGGGTGAAACCGCGGGGCACTGCTAGTATATAATATTAAGAGATGATGGTAGGATTTTTTATAGACTAACTGTGGTTTCATCTAATCTCCTGCACTCAGTTCCCGCATAAGTCCTGATCCCGCACCGATCCCGTTTGATTAAAACTTTGAGTTTTTATTGATTGATTAGACCTCCTCCGCTACAAAACTTTTCGGTGAAGTGATTTCTTTTTCTGTAATCTGAAATTTTTTTGCAGATTACAGCCAGAGTTTTGCATTTATTACGTACTCCTTGGTTAAAACTGTTTTTTCTAAAGAAATTTAAAATTCCCGCCCGCCAGCTACATTACTTGTCTAATTTTGTGACGTAGTGCGATTTGCTATTATTATTTCCGAAGTTTTTTTTAGCTCATCAAAATGTACCTTTACTAATATTAGATTCCGTGCTCGTATATAATTATAATTATCACTTTCAACAATAAATAAATTAGTAAAAATATCATAAATATTCGTAAAATAAATATTATTTTAAAACCAGTGGCCCCTTTTCATAACGGCAAAATTTAAAACCGTTTAAAGAGCTGGAGTGTATTTTAGGAATCGATATCGATATTTTTTTTAGTTCCACAACAAAACTCAAAACAATAGTTAAAAGACTTGTCCCGAGTCTTAAGCCCTTCCTTATAAAATTTGTCTCTTGTTGCCTTCTTGCCCTTGTTCCGATACCGCCCCTCATAAAATAAAACACCATGCTCATTGGATACAGGGCGGAGACATCATCAACCCTTCCTGTTATCAAACAATACATTTCTGTCCCTTGAATGCTTCTTAAAAAATAGAGCTACAACGTAAGACAGTAATCAGCTGGTGCTTGTCACATACACTTCAATTAAAAGTTGTTTTCAAACGGGTACCTAGTTTTAAATAAAATTGCTTCAGTTCCGGCGATATTTTATTTCAAGAAATTTAAGTTACTCACAGTTTTTTAACAAGGTAAGATGTAAGTTGTTAATACTAATAAATTAAGTTACTTGGTGATTTTTTAAGTTGGTTAATTTAATAAGATGACGTTACATTTGCAAAATTCATGAAAACACAGATATTTTATTTTTTTGATGGAAGATTATTATAAGGTCTTAAGTTTTAGGATGACATTCAAGATTATAAATTGCTTCGTTACACTTTTTTTTTACTTTTAGTTTCAAATTTTTCAATTTTTTTTGGTATCGATTTATTTAGTTTATTCAGGTTCGTTCATCCTAAGACGAGCGAAGTCCTCGAAAACGATGTTGTCTTCTTCTTCATTGGTGTAGAGAGAGTTCTCATAACGGTGTCTCTCAATCGATTGCATTTTCTTCATGGCGTTGAAACGTTGACGCTCGACAGTTCCTGAAAAAATAACCATAAGTAGACAAAAATAATGTGAGCCGTCACAGGACGTCTGACATATTATGTGAAACATCGACTCGCTTCGTATAGTACATATTATAGCGTGGCGAGGCTTTGCCACGGCCTGTATCGCCATGACGAATTTTAGGTTTACCCTCGCCTTCAGATGTTTTACATTAGCTATGTTGAACAATGGGGCTGAAATAGTCTAACATTTAAATTTTTAGGCTTCTGAAGTTACTGTTTTCTTTTTCAACTCTTTACCTTCAGCTGGATGAAGCAATTTGAACGGCACATCAGTTACAAGCTCTCCGCCAAGTGTTCCACAGTTCAGCTTCACTCGTACGGAATACGACACGACAATACCAATAGCATCCGCAGGGCATTTGCCTTCCGCCACCATAGTAGAGCTGGCCAAATTCACGTCATCCTCTTTGAGGTGTCCATCCAGAGCCACACCTGATGGATAAAAAGTTGTCGTTTTAGTGATCTTACACATTGATAATTATGAGTATTATGATAGTCTAAATAATACCTACCTCGAATGTCCTTGTTGCTACGGGCCAAAGGCACCAAATAGAAAGTTTTGGAAAGGCTGGCTCCAGGAGTAACCGGGCAACCTTCACGACTTTCCAGCGAAGCCACGTGACGGCTAAATTGAGAATTAATCATGGTGATCTCAACATGCTGCACTACCATGCAACGAATGTTGCGTACGGATTTCCTGGAGTTGTTCGAAACTATTATGTTGGCGGCTAGTTTTTCACCATGGTAGTAAATCTCACGGTCCAAAGTTACTTCCAGGTTAATCTTGCCGTTACTGAACGTAAAGCCTTTGCTCACGAGAGAGCTTGGTAGACGACGGCCACGAGATGTAGGGGCATGTTGGAGCTGCATAAAAAAACAAAATTTTATTGTTCCCATCTAGTGTGTTCTTAAATTTTCAGGGAATGTGGAAGTTTCGTTCATTCAATTATGTATTATGTGCTTACCTTTTTAATAGCGAGAGTCACAGAGCTTCTTTTGTGGCTTTTCTGCTCTTCCTGTTCAGCGACGTAAGTTCGGACGCAATATTCAACGCCCATGGGCTTTCCCTGATCTTCTTCGGCTGGTTGCAGTGTTACCTGCATAAATTTCACGTATTGAAAAACTGTCGATAGGTTTTTACTTTATTTAGAGAGATTGGCTTACCGAGCTGGGAGCCATTTCAGGGAAATTGAAGGTAAATGGATATGCGTGGGAGCCAAGCTTCTTCAAAAGTTTTTCTTGAACGGAAGTCAGCTCCATTTTTGCATTGACCATGGGCACTACTTGCTCCTGACCAATCACCATTTCCTTTGAGAACTTCAATCCCATCACTTCATCTTCTTCCCTACCATAGCGGTAAGTTGCCACCAACTGCACAGAAATTGAAATCTTATTATCACAATCACTGGGTATATTTTAGGGTAAACACACTTCACTGTTAATATTATTAACCTGGCTGTAAACTTTTCTCCCTTTCAGATATTCGGGATCAACCACCACAATTCCATCCACAGGGTCACAGTTTTCCACATGATCAATGAAGTCGCGCTTGCCAAGGTAAACGGTTACTTTCCCGTTAGGTGTAGTTTTCTTAAAAACTTTTACGGCAACAACCATTTTGAAGGATTATTTTAAAGAATTCGGAATATGGATAATAAAATTTATGATCAGGAATAGAAGTAACTTTGGTAAAGGAGTAGGATTGCGTTTGAAAGCAAATGACTGTATTGGATTGTTCACCTGAAATGACAATAACGAGACCATTTTTCTTTTATATTGGAACGTGTGGGGTTTCCTGTAAAACATAATAACGCGCTAACAAGATTTACTTAGTTTGTAGGCGGGCTAATAAGATTAAAGTGACGCATAGGTACCCACATCGCTAGTCGCATCCATTGAAATCGTTTTATCGATATCACTAATCCGGTATTTAAAAATCCGCGCTTTCCCAACACTCTTTTGTCCTTGACGTAAATATGACCAAAATTGTTTTTGACATTGACGTTTGCAAAAAATCGGAAAAATTGTTCAAAAAGCTTGGTTTTCCAAAACATTTCTGGAAAATTCAATAAAATCTAAGAAAATACTTCTAAATATTCAATTTTGAGTGGTTTAAACGATGTGATACAGTGCTTACGTTTCCACGTAAGATTTTTTATTGCGTTCGCTTGGAAATTGATTAAAATGATGAGTGAGAAGATTGTATGTAAATTGGCTTATAATTTTTAGTTACACCATCAGTATGCCGACGTTCCTGACTCAAGGGCGTCACGGATACAGCGTCAGGTTTTCTCGGAGTCGGCCTGATGCCCTAGCAGTCGCTACAAGCCAGTACTACGGACTAGCCGGTGGAGGAACATTATTCTTCTTAGAACTTAGTCCTGATGGTAGCACACTGTTGGAAGTACAGAAATTGGAATGGAGTGATGGATTGTTCGATGTGGTGAGTTTTAGATAAACTTGTAGCTAATAACCACATCACAAACTAGGTTACTGCCCCAGAGTTAGAGGTAATTCTTCAGTCTAACAAGAATGTTGCCGAATGATCAAAAACTGAAGTGTTCAATTAAGAATTTCAATGACCCAAATGCAATCTTTCGAATGAATCCTTAGAATGCCTATCAAATGTTCAGCCAAGGATGGCAAAAATTGGGTCAAATGTTTGAAACTGGGCTAGCACTGCATAATTACATAAAAGATTATAATTGAAATACCTAGAATGAAGATGTAGATAATATAACTTATAAAGTTTTATGGCAAAAAGCTGATAGTAGTTGTGCCTTGATGGTAAAAACCCTACACCTTGTTTAACCCACATGATGGCCTCTGTGGCTTGCCGGGCGAAAGCAACTGCAATGCAGAAGGTTGGGGGCTCAATTTCCATTGGGTGCAAGTATTTATGCTTAGAATAAATACCCTATTTTGTCTGGTCTGGGTGTTTTCAATATATCAAATGCATGTATTTACAACAAAAAAAGGATTATTAATAAACCCATTGTCTGGTACCTAAAGTAAAAGCCTAGTGCTAGTTTGGGGGTAGATTGCGCTGTGTGTATCATCATGTCATATTTATTTATATTGCAACTAGCCTCAATAATTGCTGTGATAGATGCTCTTAGGTTGAAAAGAAGTTTGTATAGAAGAAATTTGTAAGACGGATTAAGACTAAGTACATATAAATTATACTGCCACTGTACCCACCTAATGCTAGGCACAGATGCACCATGCATTGTACACACCACTCTATCTTGGTAAAAAACATCGGAAAATTTGTATTGTTTGGGGGATTACCCCTTCCTTTGTCTGCTGTGCCCGGTAGGTATATGCGTGCCAGCGAAAAAAACACAATGTTGTGTGCATACTACACTGGCAAACATAGTAAAAACACATATGTTGTGTTTAGAGCAGTTGAAGATTTAAAGAAATAAATTCTTAGGTTGTATAATGTTTCATTCCTTATAAGTCTACTACAATGTTTCAAATACATTTACATAAGTACCCATATTCATAGAAATGTTCATGAAAATCCATTTCACTTAAACCTATGATGTGAAGCCATATTTGCACATATCTACCTACCGTGTTTATGAGTTGTTTACATCAGCAGCTAATAAGATTAGTGGTTACATGCTTTATTTATAGGCAATTGACTTAAATCACCTCATGTTTTGTTCTACGTAGATGACTTTAGTAGGTACCTAATTAACTGGCCAAAATCCTCTCTTACTTAATAACCTATAAAACTAAAAGTGGTATATTCTGGTAAAGAAAGATTCAGTTATTAATTCAAAATGAATGTGAAGTTCATTGGTTCAGGGCTTACTGAAAATCGAACCTCAGGTAGATTTATCTGTTGGCACAACATGTTTGTGTAAGATCTCGTCAATATGCAACCTTACATGATCCTAGAAGATTTAGTTTGCCACATGTGTGTCATTGTGGGTTGTGTGACCACCAAGTACATTTCGTTTATTAGGCGCCTTTTTTTTTTTGTATTAACTTATATTGTCCCACTGCTGAGCAAAGGTCTCCCTAACATCCTTCCAAGCAGTCCGGTCCTGGGCCAGGTTTAGCCAATCTCCGTCAAATGCATCAAGATCGTCACGCCACCGTTTTTGGGGTCTGCCTCGATTCCGACGTCCGTCTTCTGGCACCCATTGCGTGACGATCCTAGCCCATCGGTCGGGATGCATACGACTGACGTGCGCGATTAGGCGCCTAACATTTTATTTTAAAAGTGCTCTGGCCGCGTACCTAGAGCGCTTTTTATGGGAAGTCCCTAAAAGTGTGGGACTGATGTTTTTAAAATTTGAAATCTAATTTTCTTTCTTTATTATTATTACAGACATGGTCCGGCACAACAGATAATACTGCAGCTTGTGGTGCGGGCGACGGTGCTGTGATTGTTTGGCGCGTCGGATGCGCTGCTCCACTGCGTGTTCTCAGAGCTCATACGAGCGAAGTCTGCTCGGTTGACTGGCCGAGGGCTCATTTGTTAAGCGCTAGTTGGGATACTACTGTTAAATTGGTTAGTTAAACATATCTCTGCTTTGTAATATTCCGGTTATTTAAAAAATATTCTCTAACTAGCCTGAAGTTTCACCTGTGTATAAGTCCCGATCCCGTAATAATATCGGGAACCTATCTTACTCCTCAATAATGTAGGTAGCTTTCTATTGGTGCAAAAGCGGCGCCATTAAAACTGGTAAAATTAAAAACTAAACTCATTTTTCGATTTTAATTGCGTGTGTTTACTACTTTTAGCACTGTTTTAATGCTCAACGTTTCGAGACCTTTACAGGTCTCTTCCTCAGGATGACGTTGAGCATTGAAACAATGCTAAAATTAACAAACACCATGCGATTAAAACCGAAAAAGGAGTTTAATTTCAATCCAACTTTGCGAAAACAGAACAAAAATCTAGTAAAATTAGTTTAATTTCAATTGAAATTTGTGTTTTCCAGTGGGATCCAGAATCCGAGATCTGTCTCAGCACCTTCGCAGGCCATTCCCAACTAGTATACACAGCTGCATTCTCTCCTCATTCTCCAGCCACATTCGCCTCAGTGTCGGGCGATGGACATTTAAAACTGTGGACTTGTAATGAGCAAGCGAGGCCAGCTGCCGTTGTGAAGGCCCATGATGCTGAGGTTAGTTCCAGATAGATAGATTAATGCCTTTTTGTACAGTCAGATTACCAATTAAGTATCCAGCACGCAAAATTATCATGCGTGCTGTATACTTAATTGGTGATCTGACTGTACATAACTTAATAATTTATATAACCTACATTTACCCCCTTACATAAATGATGGCTAAGTTTAACAATTAACTATACAGCACAAATAATATTTTTGCGTGTTGGATTCTTAATTGGTAATCTGACTGTACCTACAAAAAAATTACAAAAGAATCACAAACTGAGTCTTAGTCAGGGAAAAAAACAAGCAAAAAATATTTTACAGGGAGAAATGCATCTTTAAAATTTCTCTCGTGACAGGATTAGAACCTGTGCCCCTCGCTTGCCGGGCGAGTGCGCTAACCGCTGCGCCACACGGAACCCATGTTGATTCACCCTGTTTATTTATTATTCATTAAATTTTATTTATTTGTAATCTTTTCAAGACTCTCAAGAAACAGGATTCGTATAATTACTATTATTTGTGGCGTCTACAATCCACATCCACTTTTCATGAAAAGAGGTTTTGATCTATATGGATTTATTTTAAACTTATAATATAAGTAACCAACTCAACAAACTATTTATGTTGCATCTTGAATTAACCATTTGATGCTAAAATCGTGATTTTTAAATAATCCTTTACTTACAAATATCAATCACCACCACATCAATAATTGACCAGAGAATCGGATGTAGCGGAGTTGGATTTTAGACGACAAATTTGTCATATCTAATTCTATGTTTGTACCGTACAGGTATTATCCTGCGACTGGAGCAGAACAGAAACGCATGCGATCGCGACCGCCGGGTCCGACGGGCTCGTCAAAGGATGGGATTTGAGACGGATGACCTCACCTATGTTTACTTTAAAAGGTACGTAGTTATTACATTTTGGTCCCCATTAGGTGTTTAAATTATCAGCCCCGTTTTTGTCCCCTCGTTACCAAGCCCATTGTAACATGGTTGAAACGTCGAGGTAAGAGAAGTAAAATGTAAAAATCAGAAAAAAAAACATGGATAAATGCGCGCATTCAAAAATTATAAATATCAAGCGATTATGACCTGGGAAAATATAAAATGATAAGTTCCCATTGTGTTAGTTTATAAACATCAAGTTTCTGAGCCAACACGATAAAAACATGTTAAGCAAATTAAGACTTTCGCAAAAACTTGTAAGTACCAAAATGTTCCCACCTACTATATTTTTTAACTTTTTTTTATATTTCGAAATTTTCCCTTAACTTGCGCTGTAACCTTGTTTTTAACGAAAATGACAAATCTAGGTCAACCGAAGGTGCGATTCGCAATTAACCGTTTTTTTTTTGCAAATCGGGTCATTAAACTATTTATTATCTATTAAAAATTGACATTGGCTATATAAACAAGTCGTGCAAAGCCTTAAATCTATACTAATATTATAAAGAGGTAACGTTGGTAACATGTATGTATGTATGTATATTGGGGGTAATCTCCGAAACTACTGGACCGATTTCAAAAATTCTTTCACCATTAGAAAGCTATATTCACCCTGAGTAACATAGGCTACTTTTGATCCCGATATTCCCACGGGATCGGGACTTACGCGGGTGAAACCGCGGGAATCTGCTAGTTTAAAATAAAATCATGTTTATCTACAGGTTGTGAATGTGCAGTAAGAAGAGTACAGTTTTCGCCACACGCTCCGTCGGTTTTAGCAGCTGTATCTTACGATTTTACTACAAGGTATGTATTAAAAAACTCCATCTAAAACTCGCCACCGTCGATTCATCACAGGTTACGTGTATAATTCTAGTTTAGTTTTCCTACCTGACTCTTTTGCGTAAAAATGCTATCAATTATACCTAAAAATGTTACAAAATAAAATTCGCCACACGTGGCGAATGTTTTATAGTGAGTACTATGAAAAATATACTTGTCCATTTCGTCACTTTCGATTTTCTTTCTATTTATGTAAGTATTTCGTGCTCTAACTTTTTAGTAGGCAGACACCATAAAATTCAACTGTCAATACCTAAGAATCTTTACGACTAAAATTCGCCGCGTATGGTGAATTAAGTATATTTATTGTAACATTACAACTATAACTGAGTAAATTATGGGCAGCTGGGGCGCGGATTAAATGATGGTAACTGAGATATGTGGTAATTCTCTAGGTACAAAACCTACCTACCATTCAAACTGTTACAGTTCTATTCCA
Organism: Idaea biselata; assembly: GCA_958496205.1. NCBI lineage: Eukaryota > Metazoa > Arthropoda > Insecta > Lepidoptera > Geometridae > Idaea > Idaea biselata. The sequence goes on along the minus strand of OY292399.1, from coordinate 27,574,603 downwards.
ACCAAAGGTTGGCTGGAAGAAACCGCTTCCAGCGATAAGGCCGCCCATTTGTAAAACTTAATTAAAAGCTTTTTTTTACTTTTGTAAATGTGTTTTTTTTGTGTATATGAAACACAGTCTTGTTGGGCAAATAAAGATATCTATCTATGTATAATAAATTAATCACACGTGGCGAATTTTTTTTCTTCAACAATTACTAAAATAACGTTTGTTATTTCAGAATATGGGACTTGAAGCGTGGTTGTGAACCTTTGGAGACGATTCGCCACCACTCCGAGTTCACGTACGGACTCGATTGGAACACTCTGAGGCCGCATCAGTTAGCCGATTGCGGCTGGGATTCGTTGGTACACGTGTTTATGCCAAGATCTCTCTCTTGTCTATAGCTGGTGAGTTGTTTTTTTTAGTTTTAGGGCTAAAATGATGAAATCTTAAAATGTTAAATTTCCCGAAATGTTGAATTTCCCAAAATTTTGAATTCTCAAAATGTAAAATTTCGATTTTCTAGGCCTTGATTGATGCATTGATTAACGCTTCTACGCAAAAAACAAATAACATTTAATACAGAAAATATCTTTAAATAAGGTGGCATAATGGACGGCCTTATCGCCTTAGGGCGATTCTTATAGTATAAAACATCAAGGTAGGTACATATACGGTTTCAATGAAACTTTTAGGTAAATAATATTGATAAGTAAATAAAATAATTAAGCCTGGTATTAACACATACATAACATACATTACGAAATCGAAACTATTATGGTACCGACCGATTATGTTGTTTTTTTTTCTTTAAACGTGTTTTTTTTTTTATTTCCAGAAAAGAAACAAATAATAAATGAAGACGCAGGCTGTGTAATATGTAATATATTGTGCCAAAATAGTTGGTACGTAGTCAATCTTATAGTCATCAGGGTTTAAGGGCTAGCTCAGACAGCAAAAGTGCTTAAAACAGTATAAAAAATTTGGCCCCATGTGTCGAATTTGTCAAACGAGTCGTAACCATCTAATTTTTGTATAGTTTTGTAGAAACTGTGACCCCATTACCTTACTCACTTAATTTAAAATTCGCCACATGTGTCCAATTTCCCTAACTTGTCAAAACCGCCAAATTTGAATATAATTTAGCAGAAACTGTTATCAGATTATCTAATTCACTTAGTTTTGAAATTCGCCACGCGTGTCGAATCCGTAAAACGTCTGGACTAGTCTTTGTAGATGCCAATGGTGCAAGGAAAGTAACAGGGAACATAATGGTTGGACGAATTATTAGCGGTGATGGATGTTAAATTGTTATACTAAGTAGATTATTGTAGATATACGTACTTATTATACATGTTTGAACGTAGGTTGGCGCGTGTTTGTATGTATCAGTACCGGACGAATACTGAAAAGTTACCTAAAATTTAAATAATTCAGCAGCTTCGAAATTCTAAATTATAGTATGGGAAATTTTGAATTTAGGAGGTGTTTTCATAATCATAATCTTAAAATTTTGAAAATTTTGAAAACGCCTGCATAAGTACTTATAATATACTTATACAAGCTTTTAAGCAGCCACGCGCTAACCCGAGTCCAAGCATGTATAAATAGTTAGGGTACCTACTGCTTTGCCGTTCGAAGCTTACACTGAGGAGTGCATTCAGGGTACCTATTCTACAACAAAAAAGTCTCAAGTATGTCTCAACTCTGTTCATCTTTTTAAAAAAAACGTATGTTTCTTTTTTTTTAATTTTGCAAGGTTTCGCAATATTGCAAATCTTTTAGAGCGTTTTAAAATAAATCTTATATAAAATAAATTTGCTAGATTGACCCGTCCCTGAGATGATCAGGTGACACACAGAGAGATATACAGACGGACAGAAGGACATAAAGTGATCTTATAAGAGTTCCTTTTTTCCCTTTCAAGGTACGGAACCCTAAAGAACAGAGCTGAGGCATAGTTGATACAATTTAGTTATAGAATAGGTATTCTTATTGTGTACTTACCGTTGGCACGTACTTTGTTACTTGTATGTATTTAAGTAAGTGGTATTTATTTTTATAAAGTGTTTAAAGTCGTTATTTGCATGCAATTTTAAAACGGACGAGATAGCCTTCGATTGATTACTGGCGAAATATCGAGCGATGTAAAAACAAATTAAAACAAAGTTAAAACAATCAAACAAATCAAACAAAACAAATTTTTTAAGTCGGTTAAAAACGGGGTATCGTTTTTAACCGACTTAAAAAAAAGAAGGAGGTCCTTAATTCGACCCGTATATTGTTTGTGTATATTACGTTCACACGCCGTACTCTATGAAGTCTGATTGCGATAATTCTTTTTTAAATAATGTGTGACGTTTACAGAATTTATTTATTTATTTAAACTAGCCGCGCCGGGCAGTCTGAATTGTACATAGGGAAGAAAATTTTGTTCCCTCTTTGGGAAAAAATGGTTAAAAAATCCTTAAATTTTTCAGTTAGAAAATTGATCTCTATTTCTAATTTTATGTATGAAACTGTAGCATTCCAAATGATCACCTATCGTGTTTAAATAAACCTTTAAGAGGACAGTCTACCTACTCTTTCTCCATACGAACGTAGTGTAGTCGACAGTTTCCTCCTTGGATAAGAACATTAGAGCAAATATGTTTATGCCATAAAACCTATATCTGACATGACCATGCTGCTACGTTTTGTTTTTTTTTTCGTTTTCTAATTAGAATAGAAATACAATTCAGAAGAAATAGAAAATGAAAAAATAACAAAACGTAGGGTTTAAATGTTCGTGGCTGATGTGTGTATAACTTATGGCAAAAACATATATTTTCTAATATCTTTATTCAGGAGGAAACAGTCGACTATGTTTGTATAGTTTGTATGGACAAAATAATATGTAGGTTGTCCCCTTAACCTTTGTTAAGAGGTGGAAAAGATGTTTTTTTAACCTCTTTGTATGTATGGACAAGTAGGGCAGATGGACCCGGTTGTGACCACTGATCCCTTTGTGATCTTCTGGGATTTAAAAGAATTGTAATGAAGGCATAGGCAACTATGATATCCGGTCCGGATGAAATGTGTCTTTGACAACAACTGCCTACCTATTGTACTGATTGTTTTTTTTTTTTTTTATTATTTTGTAAATATGTCTGTAAATAGGAATATATTACGAACTAAGCCGTAGACGGAGGAACAGAAATGGACGAGACACTATTTGGCAATAAATAACAAAGAGAGAGATGGATTGATTCGAAATTAAACAAGAGGGAGCAAGACGAATAACAAGTCTTTATTCGCGTATTGGTTGTCTCAAGTCAAATTAATCTAAAAAAGCAATATAATTGACATAATGAGGTCAAGTTCAGTACAGTCTATTGCTGTTCCTTCGTCTATGAATTAAGCTGACTAGGTACGAAAAAGCTTGTTGTCTATTATAATTTACCTATAGAAAATTGTTATACTGTTCAATCTTTAATACTAATAGAAATAATATAACTTGCATTTTGTATATTTTCTATATTTATCCAAAATTAAACTATAAAATATACTATTACAATCAAATTTATACGATTTTTAATTTATATTTTACAAGACGAACAAAACGCAATTAAAATAATTAAAAACAACGCCATCTGTTAACGGATGTTGTTGTTAATTCGCCGAATACGCCCTTCTATGGCGGAAAGCATGAAGTAGATGGATTTTAGGTTCTCTTTGTCGTATCTACAAATATCGGTTAAACTGACTGCTTGGGACAAAACTCCGGTTGATTTTACAGCTTTTACGACAGGGTATTTGAAGGTTTGGCAGCCAAATTCTTCTCGGGCGCTAGGTTTCATGGTACAGGCCTCGTTACAGAGTCGCTGTTGAGTGTACACGTAAGGTATTTGATACGAGTAGTTCGCATAGTTCGCGTAGTTGTGGCTTGCCGCTAGATGGCGTGTTACTGAAAAATAAAAAACGCGCACTTGACCGGTGTTTTTACAAAATGCTTTGTGTTCATCTCTATAATATAAAGAGAGGAGAGATAGGACGAAATTAAATAAGTATTGCATTACTAACAGTTCTCCTTGACTTTGTCCAGTTGCTTCGTTAGTAGTTTACTGTAGTAGCGGCAAGATGTCATCAATTGAGTCTTACAATCATCTAGAACAAAAGTGTTCTGTCAGGCTGTTTCTCTATAGGTACCTACTTTCATGTTATAAGTTGCTGACATTTTGTGCAGGTGGGCCCTAAACGATGGTCTGGCGAAGTAGCTATCTGAACAATTACTAGAAAAAGATTATTTATCAGGCAATCGACAGGGATTACTAAAGAAAGACGCTTGTGCCTGATTGCATACCAGGGGTCACGAGGTCTCCAATAAGGAGACCAACTGAGAAGAGAACATTATTTCTTCGTGTTAAACTACACTTAGGAAATACTGTTTTTTTTTTAAGAAATGCTTTTAAAAACTTTAGTACCCGGCGCGTCGGGATCGAACCCGCGACTATTAGTAATCCGAAACAACGCGTTTGACCGCTTCGCCACGGGTAACCCTCCGCCAAGCCGAAATCAAGAAAGCAGCTCTTCGTGTTCTTGCGAGTAAAAGTTGAACTGCAAAGTTCGCCGGTAGCTGTCACTACGATGCTTTACTACTAGGAGGTGCTTTCTTAATTTCGGCTCGGCGGGAGGGTTACCCGTGGCGAAGCGGTCAAACGCTTTGGTTCGGATTACCAATAGTCGCGGGTTCGAATACCGCCGGGTAGGTACCTACTAAAGTTTTTGAAAACCAGGGATAAGGAACTTGAGAAATATATGACTTGGTTGACTCACTTATAGACGGGATGTAACAGTCTAGCGGCGAATAGGTCCTGTTAAATTCTTACCTTCACCGTCCCGTGTCGGCAAATCTAACACTCTAGCGCGATAGGTGCTGTAGTTGCTGTGCATGCAGTTCTGGTTTGTTTGAAAAGGGAATAAAAGTTCGCCGTTAGGTAAGTCACAAATCTGTTCCGTTTGGGGTTCTCCTGAAATTAGAACATGAAGTAGGTAAAACAGAAAAACAAAAATATGAATATTTTACGAGGAGAAATGCATCATCAAAAAATCTTCCGTGACTGGATTCGAACCGCTTACCGGCCGAGTGCGTTAACCACTGCGCCACACAAGAACCCACATGACACGGTAAATCGAATATACTTTCTCCCTGTTTTCGTTTTACCGACTAAGGCTCGGTTTGAACGGGAAAATTTTTGATGATGCATCTCCTTGTTAAATATTTCTAGTATGTAAGTACTTATAATGACTTAAGCAATAAAGACATAAGAAATATTGAATGAAAGTACCTAAGTATATTAAAAAAACAATAAAGGATAGTAGGTATAAGAATAGTTGCGGTCCTCACACTAGCTAGACTAAAATTGTTTGTACTGTTGTATATTTTACATTAGTTAATTAGTTAAAGGTACCTACCTAGTTAGTTATAACAAAGCGAGTAGGTACTAAGTATTTATAGCTAATAAAATAACATTAGACAGACCATTAAGAAAAAATAAGGTCCCAAAGTAAATAAATGGTTACGAGATTTGACAAGTCCATTTTGGAACATTGCCCGCATTCATTCTATTCGAGATTTATCACTGCTTTCAACAAATAAATTAATTACTAAGCAACCCTACCATGTTTGCTGGTTTGGACATTTTGTGAGTGACATTTTTTGTTAAATGGTCGTAACTTATAGAAATAGAAATCGCCAGCGATGGTCTAGTCATGGTAAAAAGGTAGGTAAAACTACAGATGCTGAAAGTTTTAGCATACTACCTAAGTAGGTATAATATAATATGTAGGTACCTATATCTGATGCGACTTAACTTTAGGGAGGTACTTTGGTCGTCTATTTGTTTCTACTTTGATAGTATTTTGTATCTGATTGGAAGGTATATCTATACTATACAAAGACTTATAAATAAATAAATTAAAGATTTATTGTTTAAAATAATATTTTTAAGGTTCTGTATTCAAGGATAAAAACGGGACGGGGATAAGTATTAGGACGCGACGGGTGTCTTTGACCAGACTATATCTCAATATATCCTGGTGAAATACGTAATTCAAGAAATTTATAGCTATCACGGTTTAAGGGTAGCTATACCGCGATAGCTAGACAGTTGAAATTTTCACAGAAGATGTATTTTCGTAACATACTTACTACATATATTCACCTGGTATGTGAAGTAACTCGCTGCACTGCACGCTTACAGGTTGATTGTTCCGTGAAGTTACAACAGTAACACTCCTGACTTCGGGCTTCGTAAGGAGTAGTGCTTCCACCTCTAAAACGTTGTTATCCTTAGAAAAAACTGATTCTGATCTTAGTCTATTTAACTAGCAGAATGAAACATGACGAAGGAAAAAAACTGAAGTTAAAGATGAAAAGAACCAAGATTATCTTTTATTTGTATCAATGAAAGCTTTGCCCTAACCAGGGGCTGAAAGTAATAATAATAATAAAAAAATAAAAAGTTTATTTACTAAAAAAAACTTTACAGACTTTACCTTAGCTTTGGTCCCCGCACAAGGAAAATCCTGAATCGCGGGAGACCGAAATACAATTTTGATTTAAATATTTGTTCAGTATAACTATTACAAAATAAATGCATTCTGAGTACCTACGCCGCGGCGGTCTTACTTCTGACCATGGTGTATTGTGTGTATGTGTTTGTGCATAAGTGCGGATGTCCAAAAGAAGAGGTGAGTAGTTGTATAAGACAAGTATCGTAGTAAAGTGGTAAAGGTAAATAGTCATTCAAAACGGCAACTTTATAATTTTGTTTTAGTGCCATGATGTTGTACCTTGGGAGAGTTGTGTATATTACTACTTTCACTACTTTGATCTAGGTTGTATCGTTTTCCTGAAAATTGGAAAGAACTGTAAAACGGGATACTTTTCAAGGGGGGAAGGGTGTAGCAGTTTGGGGGCGGGAGAGTTGTGTATTATAATGTACTCATATATAAAGGTACAACATAGCGACACTAAAACTAAGTTATAAATTTTGCCGCAAAAAATCTAGAATGAATAGACTAAAAGGGCATGGTACCAGTCTACCAGTATAGAATAACGGTACCGTTTCGATTGAAAGGTAGAACAATAATGGTTTGGTATATTATTAACTAGTAATTTTATTCATGTTTCAATAGGTGAAACATAATAATATGTAGGTGTGTCATATCGAGATTATTTACTTGCCTTTATGGGCTTTGGTAATGTGGTTGCTGCTAATTATGCTAGGTGATTTGTTTTTAAACCGTTCTTCACTTGTTTTAGTGTGTTCTACACTTGGTGTGATTATGTTAGATGGTTCTGCACTCGGAGTATTTATTTTAGATGCTTCTGCACTTGGTGTACCCGTATTCGATGGTTCTGCACTCGCTTTACATTGTTCTTCGCTTGGTGTACTCACTTTAGAGGGTTCTATACTTGGTGTGGGTATTTTGGAAAAATCACCCAACTGTACCACTCCACTTGGTAAATATGGGTTAGTGTGTTCTACACTTGGTGTGCGTATTTTAGATGGTTCTACACTTAGTGCGCTAATTTTAGATTGTTCTGCACTTGGTGTGCTTATTTTAGACGGTTCTGAACTTGGTGTTCGCATATTCGACTCATGTGCCATTAATTTCGATGTTTCATACAGAGCTTCATAAACTGAAAAAGGTCTCTTGTAACATTAATGATTTTTGTTTATTTTATTCTATTTGAAAGGAAAAGGTTATAGTAATAATACATAAATCTAACTTTACATCCGGTAATAAAGCCTGATTTAGTCATGGGCGGCTTAAATCCCACCCTTCACTCAGGTTTAATAAGGTATTTTTTTAACTTTAGAATCCTTCGTTACGCTCTGGATTCAATATGACGCCCTCTACATAAGACAGGACTTTAGTACCTTGAAACAACTGAACCGATTTCGGCGAAACTTAATCCTCAATATAAAAGCCAAAATGATATACATAGGTAACGAAAGCTGCGGCAAATGACAAACCTTTAGGGGGTAGCAATTCTCTATAGCTAGTGTGCTTGTGGCAACGAGAGGTTTTCATATCGAAACATGATGTCAGTAAGCTAACTGAACGTAGATATAACTCTTGGAGTAACACCTCTGAAAAATAAACCGTAGAGTGAGAATACAGTACGTAAATACGAAGGTTGGTAAGTTACCTACGTAACTACTGGCGAAATTTTTCATAATATGGGCTGTTTTGATTGCACTAACTGCCGATACGAAAGGTAAAATAAATATATTAATTTTTAACCCTACAACGAAATATATTTGTTTTACATTTTTAAGATTTTTCATCTGTTCTGTTTTGTTCCGTTCTTTACATTTTTTTCAGTGGTAGTTTTTTCAGTCAAATGGTAAAAGGTAAAACCGGGACCCTTTTACTATGAATCCACTGTCCTTACTTATGAACCGGTTTAGTTAGACAGTTGAAAAATTGACGGATAAGTATTATGTATGTAGCCGCTATCACAACTATAGAATATAAAATAAATATTTAAGTGGGGCTCCTATACAACAAACGCGTTTTTTTTGTGATAATGATACGGAACCTCTAGTGCGCGAGTCCGACTCGCACTCGGCCGGTTTCTTTAAATTGTTTCAGTCATAATGATAAGTATGCTATTTTAAATTCTAAAACTGTTCTGTTTACCGGAAGGAACTTGGCACGCAAACTTCTGAGGTGTAATATGTTTGTGGTAACTATGTTGAGAAGATCGGGATGAACTGATTTGTACAGCAGCGTCATTCTCATCTTGCTTATGGACTATACATTTCGGTACACCGTAAACAAAAACACAATCTGAAATAATATTAAAGGTCAATGAAACAGTGTGACAGCAGGATATAAGACTAGGATATATGCAATCGCTAAACGTGATAATTTTATCATGTAAGTAGCGCTCCAGCGAATTCTCTACCTTTTATGTAGGTACCTACTTGTGAAAAAGAAGGAGGAAACAGTCTGTCCAATACCGAAGTTTGAGGTCTCTATATCTGTCTGTAGCATCATAGCTCACGAACAGATAAAGCGATTTTGATAATAGCTTTTTTGTATTTGTACCTATTTTGTTTCTGTGTGTTTGTCCAAATAAATCTTTCTTACTCATTAGTTTACCTGTGGTTTATCGATTGTCCTTCTTCTGTTCGTATAGTTGTGTGGCTCACCTAGTGTTAGAGTTGTCAGGTTTCACTAAGGCTTCTAACTTTACCTAACGATGGCTATCAGAGTTAACAACTGGGACCAACTGCTTAAAGTGCCCTCCGAAACACGGAAGAGCTCGAGAAAATGATTGTTTGCCAATCCTAGTAATGATCGCACCAAGCGTTGCTTAACCCGCGATCGTTCAAGATCGGAAGGCCAATGAGCTCCTCGATTGTGTAAGTTGTGTTTTATTTTTTGTGGTAAAGTTGCCTAGTTTTCAGTTTAGCCAGCTGCTGAACTAAATTTAACTTAGGTATATTTGCTTCATTTCAAAGTGCATGAACTGTAACTGCATCTGTAAATATCTATAGTAAAAGTTTACCTTGAGAAAAGCACCCATTGCATTTTAAATGTTGACAACCACAACGAGAGGCAGGCGGTAGGATACATCGGGATGTAAATACACATTCAGATTTCTGTTCTGTCAACGGTTTGATGCAGTCGGTAGCTGAAATAGAAGTTGTTCTAAATCATTAAAGAGAGATCACATCAAAGGTTTTGACAAAGCGTACCGTTTGGACTACTCTGAAGTTATTTAGTATCGAGATGTAGAGATCACACCGTGGATCACACCAAAGGTTTTGACAAAGCGTAATACTTTTGGACGACTCTGAACTCAGTATCGAGAGATATATTATAAAATAATTTTATTATAAGATCTCTTGGAAGGCATCTAATATGTTATTCATATTTTCAGAGAAATCAAAAAGTTTATTAATGAAATGTATATTTCCTACCTATTGTCCCCTTTTCGGTTTCGAAATATCAATAGTGATGACGCATCTACTTTTGATACTACTGTTCAATTTGAGCATAATGCTGAATTTGGGTTCTGCCTTCATCGTACGCGTGGGCACTAGGGATAAACATCAGAAGCTGTAAATTCTTTCCATTTTAGCTATAAATATATTTCCAACATTATCGTAATTACCTGCTTCACTAGTATCAGGGGTTACTTGTAGAGTTGTCTCTCTTATTTCTTTTTTAATTGTTTCATCTACAACAGATATTTGTATTTTGAGTTCTAACCTTTAAGAGGATCGTCTCCATTCTCTTTCTCCATACAAACGTAGTTTAAATTTTCCTCCCTGGATAAAGACATTAGAGCAAATATGTTTATGCCATAAAACTTATATCTGTCATGACTATGCATCTAGGTACCTTTTTATTTTTTTCAATATATTATTTTTTCATTTTTTATTATTATTTTAATTAGAAAAAAAATAAAAAGGTAGATGCATTGTCATGACAGATACAGGTTTTATGGCATAAACATATTTGCTCTAATGTCTTTATCCAGGGAGGATAATTTAAACTACGTTTGTATGGAGAAAGAGAATGGAGACTGTCCTCTTAATAATCAAGATTTCATTCTGTTAGCTTATCTATTTATTACTGACCTGAAGTCATATTATCGACCATAGCCACAAGTTGCTGTTGCGAGAAATTGGTAGTCGGAACTAAATCAACGGTATCCAAGTTTTTAACACTTTGCATATGTGCCGTAGTTTGAGTTAGTAATAAATCTGCAACAATTAATGAACTTCATAGTTTCTCATTCTTTAGTCCGATAAATGCTTTAATAATTACTTAGGGTCCATATTCACCTTTAATATCGGGTTGTTTGAATGAAGGGGCAACGATAACTTCAGATTTGTTTTCTACTTTTCCTTCTGCAACCAGGTTTTCAACTACTTCTGGTTCCTGTTCTTGTCTCTCGCTTACATTAGCTGTTTCTACGTCCAAATGCGATTGATATCCTGTATGTAGGTAAATTAAATGAAATTATTACTTCATAAATTATTGTACTAACAAATAGGTATTTGTGGCGTATATCTACAGTTTTTTTTATCGGAAATTATTTTTACCTCTTTCCATGCACGATTTGAGCCATTTATCAGCATCCAGATCGCTGGACACAGCAACGCCGGTGTTGAAATTAAGACTTGATTCCATCTTAGAACTGGATTCACCTCTGATCTCGCTTCTATGCATTGTAGGACTTGTGTTGTCTGTCATTACAATAATTATTTTTATGAAAATCATGCTCAGGTTTAGTTATTTTAGTAAAAGAGACATGATTTGTCTCTTATGATGAATAAAATGTTAATGATCATAAAATATGAGCAGAATGTTATAGTATAAAATTTATAAAAAAAATACCATCTTTATTTTGAGGAGGCATAACATCAACACCACAAGTCGCTGTAATTATCGGCACAGGTAGAGTATAATGGGAGGTAAACACTGATTGATCTGTGCATGTATCTGGACTACGAATGGGACCTGTACAGAAAATGATATCGTCTAAGAAACACAAAGTAGGTAATCTAAGTAAGCTGGGTATCTGAAACTCATCGATATCACCACTATATTAACATGTTGTTTAGTTTCTATATTAAGTACTAACTAACCTATAAAATTTTATATTAATTTATATAGTAATTTAATAATTTATTTTATATAGTAAAAATTATAATTCTCACGGACTCTGTAATAAATTCATTATTTTCAACTTCAAAAATAACCTACTTTTGAAAGCATTAACGCCTATCAGTATTCTGCCCTCGTACAGCTTAGTTCCAACTAAAATCCATGCCAAAAATATACCCCAAAAGTGATATTTTCCACGAGAGAGTGAAGAATAACTGTCGTAAATGTATATTAGGTCATGTCTTCCGTACAATCTCGATGTTTCCATGCCATTAGGTGCAATTGTAAAGAATTTTGTGAATAAAGGCTGTGAAATCACCCTCAGCTCTTTCGTACTCGTAAAGTTGCGTGAACTCGTTGCTTGTTCGTATAAAGTTTTGTTCACCCACAGTTTATAGACAACATGGGTTTGTTAAAAAAAACTATATTAAACTTGTGTGGAAAAGCTTATCGTTCTATGGGCTGTATGATAAGTTCTAGTGTTTGCCGTTAGAGAGCACTACTTCACTGGAACCTACCTACTTATCAGTTCTCGTAATTTACATAATCATCATTTTAAATGTATATTATTTTATAAAAACGGTTATGCAAATTTATCATTGCTTACCATCATCGAATCGAACTGGATCAGTTTGTACGTAAATCTCATTTGCGTTCACACCAAGGGTACGCACAGAAAGCAAACGACTTTGTCCCATTCTATCACAGCGGGATAATATTGAATCTGTAAAATAAATAAAAATAACCTTGAACTACTCAATAATTCTATGTTTCTAATATATGTAGTAACATTAGAATAGTAAGAGTAGATGTAAAAGTGTGATATAATACTTATGTTAAAAGTACGTTAGAGTGCAGAATAATGTGCACATTAACTAGGTAATCTGCAGATTACCTCATACGATCCGTTATATTGCGAAATTTTACTTTAAAAAGCTGTTTATCGCACCTTACCTGGGTATTTTCCATAATAACGGATAGTACTCCGGTAAAGTGCGAAAGATAATGAAAAAACAATTATTGTTCTGGGTGGTTTAAAAAAAAGAACTTCGAGAAGGTTGAAAAAAAAGAGCTCGCTTCGCTCATTTCTGTTACAGCGAGGATCTTTTTATGCACTTTACCGTATGCACAGTCGTTAATCAGATTATCTAATGAAACTATGCAGATTACCTAGATAATGTAGATAACCTACACTCTTAACTGCTTAACGCAAATTAGCGGTAATACTTACACCTATGAATTTATTGGTTAGACTTTAAACATTGTGTATATGACTTTAGAAACAGATTTTTCTTTCGAAGATGGTTTACGTTTCTACCCATAACGCTTTTCTTAGATAATAACAATGTGTTTACAAAATGAAACAGGCGTGTGTAATGTTCTTGAATTTATAAATGTGGAGAGCTAATGTAGAGCTAATAAATATACTGTTCCTCTTTAAGGGGCAAACAAGACCTAAAGTTCTTCTTTTCGTGTAGACTGTGGGTTGGCTGACCTAGCGGTAGAGCTTTTCAGGTCGAGATAAGGCCTCTAACTTGACCTAATGTCGCTATCAGAAATAATAACCAGGACCAAATGCTTAACGTGTCTTTCGAAGCACGGAGAAGCTTTTCCTAAACTGAAAATCCCCGTCCTTGTTTTTTGAATTTTTTCGTTTGAAGCGTTTGTAGATGACATTATTTCCTAAATTTTGGTGTAGTTTCAAGACAAACACTAATTAATGTTTCGAAACCTCAGCACATTTTAGACAAAAAGATTTTTGTTGACTACGACAGCAATTTTTAATTTAGGTCTTGTTTGCCCTTTAAGTTGTTAGGTCAACTTTAGCTTCATCCTCATAATGAGGACAAGGTTGGTGTAATAATTAACTTTGGCCTTTTCAGACGAAATTTAACAAAACCCTATTTCAGAAACTTAGATCAAAAGTGTAAACAAAAATCTCATATTTTATTTGAAAGTGGCATCTCTTTATTTACATTTCCCTTTAGAAAATCGACAGTAAAGTTCTTTTTCACATTTTTGATAAGTTTCTGAACTAGAGTATATAAGAAACTAACCTCTAGTCACGTCGATATTACTGTACTGAGTACTAGTATTGGTCAAATTATCATTAAATGAATTAAATCTTCTTAAACCAGCGTTGCTTTGTACTACAGATTTTGTTTCCTGCTCCACATGAGTGTTTACATCAATAGACTTCTTGCTGTACAAGTTTACGTCAGGCGTACTCTGTTCTGTAGATTCCGTTACCCTCTCTATATTAATAGCGCTAATATTCATAGATTTTTTGACTATGTCATTGTTCTGTTCTAAAGATCTCGTTTCTTTTCTTACATTTAATACACTATTGGTATTTATCGAGTATTTACTGTAAGCTTCAATCTCAGCACTCGGAGCGATGTTTTTTGTTTCATTATCAGCGCTATGGGAACTAAAATTGTTAAATCTGGGTTGGTCCTTGGTAATTTCTAATACTGGTATGCTTTGAGTTACAGATTTATCTTTCTCGACGTAATAAGCGTTTATGCTTTTAACGCGCTTAGAAGTGCTTGGAGAAAAAATGATGTTGTTGATTTCGGCGCTGGAGACTGTGTCTTTTTCAGGTTCGAATGTGCTTAGATTGACTGATCGTTTCATTATAATGGATGAAGGTTTCATTACGCATTGCTGTGAGGGGCAGCCGCAAGTACAAACAGTTAAAGTTTGCGTAGGATTATTCTCTGGAAATTGTAATAAAAAAAATTGTTTTTAGTATACACAAATTAGGGAGTTTTAAAGAATACGAAACATTTTAGTTTTTAGAAAAAATGATTTTGTTCCAAACTTCAATTTTCCCTGAAGGACTTGAACTCACAACAGGTTGTTTAGACAACAGTTGGTAGTTCGTCCGGCTAAGTAACACGCCGTTGCTTAGCCGGGCGAACTAACCAACTTACGGCTAACTTAGGGCATTTGAATAATTTAATTTTAAAACAAGCATTTTTTTCTAAATAGATTGTAATCAAATAATAAACACAGTTATCCTAAACACAATTAAAAAAGACAAAAAGTATTTGTTCTATTATCATAACAATGACTGGCATTTGAAAGCGAGACACAAGACAATTGCAGAATGGCTCAACATTTTCGGAACAAGGTGCCCTCGCAATAATTTCCGTATATAAACCTACAAAACAAGATTAATTTCTACGATTTATTTATCGCACGCCCGTCTCATCTCAAACATGAATAGACTGAATACGAACCTTTTTCCGTCTCTATGGCGGAATCTTTCAATTGTATATTTGTACAAGTAGCAATATTAGCCATGTTCTTATTTCCAATCGAATTCGTGTCTAAAGAAATAATAATACATCAGTCAATAACGTTATTATTACACATATCAAATAAAAACATTTTGGACCAAATATACAGGGTGTTTGGCGCATGAACCGACAGGCACATTACCAACGAACGGTACAAGAACATTTGGATAATTTATTTCCTAACTCGTGGATTGGTAGAGCTGGCCACAATAGGATTTAAAGGCAAGTTTCAGGTGATTTAAAAAAAGAAATAAAAAATCACACATCTAAACAACCGCGACACTTAGGACCGACAAAAACTAACGCATGACCTCCCCACCCCCCCAAAAAGTCCTGTCGGTTCATGCGCCAAACACCCTGTATATAATACTTATTCAAGTCGTCACCGGGTCAGATCAAAAAATGTTCCGATATGATTTTCTATGGGAAACACCGTACTATTTATTTTGTGACGTGGAAATATGAGTGACACCTGAATAGGTAAATAGAATGAAGTCTCTGAGATAAATTATTATGAATGAGAACACTGGGGAAACTAGAACATTTGTTAGGAAATATTTTTAATATTAGCAGCGCCCCGCGGTTTTAGCTCCGTAATTCCCGATCCCGTAAAAATATTGGGATAAAAAGCAATCTATGTAATATTTTAGATCTCAAGCTATCACTTTACCGAGTTTCATTGCAATCGGTTGAGGGTTTTATGTATGAAGGAGCTACAAACTTTCACCTTTATAATTATAATATTAGCAGGATGGGCTTTTTCATACCTATGCTGACGGACGATTTTGGTACATTTCTATACAAAGCATCTTCTACTAAAGTATTGACTAACATTCCTGAAATAAAATGTATAACCAATATGATTATCAATACAACAGAAAGAAAACAAGTGGTAGACATTGATGGGACCAACTCGAAAGAGTGTCATCTCACCTGTGGGATTCCACAAGGTTCCATTCTGGGGCCTCTGTTCTTCTTAATCTACGTTAATGACATTAGTAATAGTATTAAACATATTGACGACGTGGACATTTTTATGTTCGCTGATGACATATCATTAATTATTAAATCGAAAACTATTGACCAAATAACTATTAAACTGAAAACCACTATAGATAACATCACAGAATGGTTTGAGTGCAATAACCTATTACTAAACTTAAACAAAACAAACTTAGTCAATTTTTTCTTGGGCACTAATAATGTAACAAGGGAAAAAATTGGAGAAATCTTAAAAGAAGAATGTGGGATGAACCTTGTGAATGACATCTCTTTCCTAGGCCTTAAAGTTGACTCTAAGTTAACATGGAACACGCAAACGAATGCACTAGCGAATAGGTTAAGCTCCGCTTGCTACGCAATTAAAAAAGTTAAAGAGCTGTGTGGTTATGATGCGGCTATGTCTGTGTACTATGGGTATTTCCACAGTCTAATGTCTTACGGTATACTTGTCTGGGGCAATGCCACTGGTGCGCGTAGGATATTTCTACTCCAGAAACGAGCAGTACGTCATTTACTTGGTTTGAGGTTTAGGGACTCCTGTAGGGGAGCTTTTAGACACTTAAACATATTGACACTCGTGGGAGCCTACATAATGGAATGCTTACTATATATAAAAAAGAACCTGGAAGAATTTCCCACTTTGGGTAGCAAGCATTCATTTCCAACTAGACATGGTGGCAACATTGCTTATCCAAAGTGCAGACTTGCTAAAATGTCTAAAAGTTATTTGTGTGCATGTGTCTTGCTAGCAAATAAACTTTCTGCGGAAACAAGAAATTTAAGCATTTCAAAGTTTAAAGCCACTATTAAAAAATTGTTAATAAAAAATGAATATTACTCATTAGACGAAGCTCTGGCAGATAAGGACTGGAAGGATGGAGTAGATGGGTAAATTTTTTTTTTCTTTTTTTTTTCCCGTTTATTGTGTTGTTTTTAGTTTAGGTGATTGATTATTTGTATAAATTGACATTGCAAATTTGACTAAGCCCCTTTACAGCTGCAAATATAATTATTATCGACTATTTTATTATAATTATTACTTTTTTTTCAATCTCATTTGTGACATAGTACATTACCTATTAATTTTAATTTTATATTCCTTCTTTTATTTACTGACATAGCCCTTTTACAGCTGCAAATAGGTATAGTGACTTACTCAATTAATTAATATAATAATGTGACATGTTTTCTTCTGTATTTTTATGATTATTTTTTATAATAGGTATTCAAGCGTGCCCTAATTGTGATCTCAATTTTTGTGTTGTTCTATTTAATGTAATCTTAGTGGTAATTTGACCTCAGCCCTTGTACAGCTGCAAATAACTTCATTTACTGACATTATTTTTCATTTGTAAACTTTATTTTTATTCATTGGACTTGTTTATTATTATTAATTAATATTATTATTCTGACAATGCCCGTTTACAGCAGCAACACCGATACTCAGTTTATATCTTTTTTTTTTTTTTTTTAATTCAATTATGTACCAATGATGTATCAATTTATGTTATATCTCTATTTTATTAATTTTGACGTGACTAAGTGTTCCAGAAATAATAACTAATTATTGTAGTGTTCCTATGGTCTGAATAAATGAGTATGAGTATGAGTATGAGATTATAGGTAATACCTAATAGTTGACTCATTAGAGAAATATTTTTTATTCATTTAGTAGGCACATGACGGCACATCACAATACCTACTGTATTAAATCTCAAACTTAAATGAAATTAGACTTAAAAGAAACAAATACCAATTAAAATAACTACCAATTAAAAACTAAATGGTGACAGTTAACTAAACTAAAATACGTGAAACTTCTAATATGATCAAATTTACCAGTATTAAAATATGTATCCAACTTGGTCTGCATGCTTGACGTTGTAGTCTTACATGGTTCCGTACCTTTTGAATAAAAAATTAATCATTAAATAGCTTTATCTACATCCAATGGTATAAACCCCTATAATGCGTTCAGAAATCGCAAATTAAGTAGGTATGTGCTTTAAACTATTTTGTTATAACTTTAAAAACGTTTTTTAAATATCTGTAGTAACGTTATTATTTCCATTAAATAATCGTATTCAATGTTATATTTGAATTACGATTATCTTGAAAAAAAAAAACTACGCTTGCTTGATGTGCTTGAGAAGTTTTTTATTTTATTTTTTTACCGCTACTTTGTAGACTTTTAATTTCTTTCGTCATTCAAAATTAAATAAAGTTTTAGTGTTGTTTGTATTATTTATTTATTTTTCACCTTTTATATTGTTTTCTTTTTGTATGTTGTGTTTTTTGAATAAATGAACTATTAAGATAGATAGATAGATAGATAGATAGATAGATAGATAGATAGATAGATAGATAGATAGATAGATAGATAGATAGATAGATAGATAGATAGATAGATAGATAGATAGATAGATAGATAGATAGATAGATAGATAGATAGATAGATAGATAGATAGATAGATAGATAGATAGATAGATAGATAGATAGATAGATAGATAGATAGATAGATAGATAGATAGATAGATAGATAGATAGATAGATAGATAGATAGATAGATAGATAGATAGATAGATAGATAGATAGATAGATAGATAGATAGATAGATAGATAGATAGATAGATAGATAGATAGATAGATAGATAGATAGATAGATAGATAGATAGATAGATAGATAGATAGATAGATAGATAGATAGATAGATAGATAGATAGATAGATAGATAGATAGATAGATAGATAGATAGATAGATAGATAGATAGATAGATAGATAGATAGATAGATAGATAGATAGATAGATAGATAGATAGATAGATAGATAGATAGATAGATAGATAGATAGATAGATAGATAGATAGATAGATAGATAGATAGATAGATAGATAGATAGATAGATAGATAGATAGATAGATAGATAGATAGATAGATAGATAGATAGATAGATAGATAGATAGATAGATAGATAGATAGATAGATAGATAGATAGATAGATAGATAGATAGATAGATAGATAGATAGATAGATAGATAGATAGATAGATAGATAGATAGATAGATAGATAGATAGATAGATAGATAGATAGATAGATAGATAGATAGATAGATAGATAGATAGATAGATAGATAGATAGATAGATAGATAGATAGATAGATAGATAGATAGATAGATAGATAGATAGATAGATAGATAGATAGATAGATAGATAGATAGATAGATAGATAGATAGATAGATAGATAGATAGATAGATAGATAGATAGATAGATAGATAGATAGATAGATAGATAGATAGATAGATAGATAGATAGATAGATAGATAGATAGATAGATAGATAGATAGATAGATAGATAGATAGATAGATAGATAGATAGATAGATAGATAGATAGATAGATAGATAGATAGATAGATAGATAGATAGATAGATAGATAGATAGATAGATAGATAGATAGATAGATAGATAGATAGATAGATAGATAGATAGATAGATAGATAGATAGATAGATAGATAGATAGATAGATAGATAGATAGATAGATAGATAGATAGATAGATAGATAGATAGATAGATAGATAGATAGATAGATAGATAGATAGATAGATAGATAGATAGATAGATAGATAGATAGATAGATAGATAGATAGATAGATAGACAGACAGACAGACAGACAGACAGACAGACAGACAGACAGACAGACAGACAGACAGACAGACAGACAGACAGACAGACAGACAGACAGACAGACAGACAGACAGACAGACAGACAGACAGACAGACAGACAGACAGACAGACAGACAGACAGACAGACAGACAGACAGACAGACAGACAGACAGACAGACAGACAGACAGACAGACAGACAGACAGACAGACAGACAGACAGACAGACAGACAGACAGACAGACAGACAGACAGACAGACAGACAGACAGACAGACAGACAGACAGACAGACAGACAGACAGACAGACAGACAGACAGACAGACAGACAGACAGACAGACAGACAGACAGACAGACAGACAGACAGACAGACAGACAGACAGACAGACAGACAGACAGACAGACAGACAGACAGACAGACAGACAGACAGACAGACAGACAGACAGACAGACAGACAGACAGACAGACAGACAGACAGACAGACAGACAGACAGACAGACAGACAGACAGACAGACAGACAGACAGACAGACAGACAGACAGACAGACAGACAGACAGACAGACAGACAGACAGACAGACAGACAGACAGACAGACAGACAGACAGACAGACAGACAGACAGACAGACAGACAGACAGACAGACAGACAGACAGACAGACAGACAGACAGACAGACAGACAGACAGACAGACAGACAGACAGACAGACAGACAGACAGACAGACAGACAGACAGACAGACAGACAGACAGACAGACAGACAGACAGACAGACAGACAGACAGACAGACAGACAGACAGACAGACAGACAGACAGACAGACAGACAGACAGACAGACAGACAGACAGACAGACAGACAGACAGACAGACAGACAGACAGACAGACAGACAGACAGACAGACAGACAGACAGACAGACAGACAGACAGACAGACAGACAGACAGACAGACAGACAGACAGACAGACAGACAGACAGACAGACAGACAGACAGACAGACAGACAGACAGACAGACAGACAGACAGACAGACAGACAGACAGACAGACAGACAGACAGACAGACAGACAGACAGACAGACAGACAGACAGACAGACAGACAGACAGACAGACAGACAGACAGACAGACAGACAGACAGACAGACAGACAGACAGACAGACAGACAGACAGACAGACAGACAGACAGACAGACAGACAGACAGACAGACAGACAGACAGACAGACAGACAGACAGACAGACAGACAGACAGACAGACAGACAGACAGACAGACAGACAGACAGACAGACAGACAGACAGACAGACAGACAGACAGACAGACAGACAGACAGACAGACAGACAGACAGACAGACAGACAGACAGACAGACAGACAGACAGACAGACAGACAGACAGACAGACAGACAGACAGACAGACAGACAGACAGACAGACAGACAGACAGACAGACAGACAGACAGACAGACAGACAGACAGACAGACAGACAGACAGACAGACAGACAGACAGACAGACAGACAGACAGACAGACAGACAGACAGACAGACAGACAGACAGACAGACAGACAGACAGACAGACAGACAGACAGACAGACAGACAGACAGACAGACAGACAGACAGACAGACAGACAGACAGACAGACAGACAGACAGACAGACAGACAGACAGACAGACAGACAGACAGACAGACAGACAGACAGACAGACAGACAGACAGACAGACAGACAGACAGACAGACAGACAGACAGACAGACAGACAGACAGACAGACAGACAGACAGACAGACAGACAGACAGACAGACAGACAGACAGACAGACAGACAGACAGACAGACAGACAGACAGACAGACAGACAGACAGACAGACAGACAGACAGACAGACAGACAGACAGACAGACAGACAGACAGACAGACAGACAGACAGACAGACAGACAGACAGACAGACAGACAGACAGACAGACAGACAGACAGACAGACAGACAGACAGACAGACAGACAGACAGACAGACAGACAGACAGACAGACAGACAGACAGACAGACAGACAGACAGACAGACAGACAGACAGACAGACAGACAGACAGACAGACAGACAGACAGACAGACAGACAGACAGACAGACAGACAGACAGACAGACAGACAGACAGACAGACAGACAGACAGACAGACAGACAGACAGACAGACAGACAGACAGACAGACAGACAGACAGACAGACAGACAGACAGACAGACAGACAGACAGACAGACAGACAGACAGACAGACAGACAGACAGACAGACAGACAGACAGACAGACAGACAGACAGACAGACAGACAGACAGACAGACAGACAGACAGACAGACAGACAGACAGACAGACAGACAGACAGACAGACAGACAGACAGACAGACAGACAGACAGACAGACAGACAGACAGACAGACAGACAGACAGACAGACAGACAGACAGACAGACAGACAGACAGACAGACAGACAGACAGACAGACAGACAGACAGACAGACAGACAGACAGACAGACAGACAGACAGACAGACAGACAGACAGACAGACAGACAGACAGACAGACAGACAGACAGACAGACAGACAGACAGACAGACAGACAGACAGACAGACAGACAGACAGACAGACAGACAGACAGACAGACAGACAGACAGACAGACAGACAGACAGACAGACAGACAGACAGACAGACAGACAGACAGACAGACAGACAGACAGACAGACAGACAGACAGACAGACAGACAGACAGACAGACAGACAGACAGACAGACAGACAGACAGACAGACAGACAGACAGACAGACAGACAGACAGACAGACAGACAGACAGACAGACAGACAGACAGACAGACAGACAGACAGACAGACAGACAGACAGACAGACAGACAGACAGACAGACAGACAGACAGACAGACAGACAGACAGACAGACAGACAGACAGACAGACAGACAGACAGACAGACAGACAGACAGACAGACAGACAGACAGACAGACAGACAGACAGACAGACAGACAGACAGACAGACAGACAGACAGACAGACAGACAGACAGACAGACAGACAGACAGACAGACAGACAGACAGACAGACAGACAGACAGACAGACAGACAGACAGACAGACAGACAGACAGACAGACAGACAGACAGACAGACAGACAGACAGACAGACAGACAGACAGACAGACAGACAGACAGACAGACAGACAGACAGACAGACAGACAGACAGACAGACAGACAGACAGACAGACAGACAGACAGACAGACAGACAGACAGACAGACAGACAGACAGACAGACAGACAGACAGACAGACAGACAGACAGACAGACAGACAGACAGACAGACAGACAGACAGACAGACAGACAGACAGACAGACAGACAGACAGACAGACAGACAGACAGACAGACAGACAGACAGACAGACAGACAGACAGACAGACAGACAGACAGACAGACAGACAGACAGACAGACAGACAGACAGACAGACAGACAGACAGACAGACAGACAGACAGACAGACAGACAGACAGACAGACAGACAGACAGACAGACAGACAGACAGACAGACAGACAGACAGACAGACAGACAGACAGACAGACAGACAGACAGACAGACAGACAGACAGACAGACAGACAGACAGACAGACAGACAGACAGACAGACAGACAGACAGACAGACAGACAGACAGACAGACAGACAGACAGACAGACAGACAGACAGACAGACAGACAGACAGACAGACAGACAGACAGACAGACAGACAGACAGACAGACAGACAGACAGACAGACAGACAGACAGACAGACAGACAGACAGACAGACAGACAGACAGACAGACAGACAGACAGACAGACAGACAGACAGACAGACAGACAGACAGACAGACAGACAGACAGACAGACAGACAGACAGACAGACAGACAGACAGACAGACAGACAGACAGACAGACAGACAGACAGACAGACAGACAGACAGACAGACAGACAGACAGACAGACAGACAGACAGACAGACAGACAGACAGACAGACAGACAGACAGACAGACAGACAGACAGACAGACAGACAGACAGACAGACAGACAGACAGACAGACAGACAGACAGACAGACAGACAGACAGACAGACAGACAGACAGACAGACAGACAGACAGACAGACAGACAGACAGACAGACAGACAGACAGACAGACAGACAGACAGACAGACAGACAGACAGACAGACAGACAGACAGACAGACAGACAGACAGACAGACAGACAGACAGACAGACAGACAGACAGACAGACAGACAGACAGACAGACAGACAGACAGACAGACAGACAGACAGACAGACAGACAGACAGACAGACAGACAGACAGACAGACAGACAGACAGACAGACAGACAGACAGACAGACAGACAGACAGACAGACAGACAGACAGACAGACAGACAGACAGACAGATAGATAGATAGATAGATTCCGCAACAAAAAAGCACACTAGTAGGTACAACGGTGTAGATAATAAAAAGCAAAACACTGATTTTCAGCAGTAACCCCAAAGTAAGGACGCTGCTTTGCATGGACCAGTATTTAATATAGTAAATTATAAATATAAATATAGTGTAATGTAATCGATACATATACGTATGACATATATGACATATAAAAATACAATATCCATAAATAAAGTAAGGACCTACACATGTATAAAAATAAAATAAAATAAACTATAATGAATTATAAGTATTATGAATTATAAAATAGTATACGAAAAAATAAAAAATACAATTAAATAAGAAGTACTCGTAAAAGAAAGATAAGATCGAGTTACCACTACCACCACTTTTTATAGCTTTCTGGAATACCGATTTTTTGCTCACTTAGCACATGTAGACGTAAAATATTTTTGAATTTGAACATAGTCGATGCATGCCTAATAGGAGGCGGTATATCGTTCCAGCATTTTGTAGCATGGTAGCGGAAACTGCCCTCAAAAGCAACCAATTTATGCTTGTGCTGCAACAATTGTGGCTTAACAAACCTTAAATCGTTTGACTTTGAAAATTTTAGTTTTGTAGATAGATATTCCGGTCTATGGTTTTTCATAATACCAAACATAAGACTGGCTAAATGCAATTTACGTCGTGATTCCATACTTAGCATATTGGCGTTGTTGATATAGGGAGTAATATGCGTTCTTGGTGGAATAGCGAAGCAAAAACGACAGCATGCATTTTGTACTCTTTGAATTAAGTTCTTGGTTTTAACCAGCAAACGGGGACCATAGACCAGATCTCCATAGTTTAGTCTTGAAAGGATGAGGGTTTCACAAAGCCTAATGCGTGTTTGTTCGCTTAAAAATGACCGTATTTTATATAAAATTTTTAGACGATAGAAACAATTTCGTACGATATTCTGTACGTGTGTTTCAAATCTAAGGCAACTATCGAAAACGATACCTAAATTTTTAGCTTCATCTACCCGTTCTATATAAACGCCATCAATATTGATTTCAGGATTATTTGCAACAATTTTACCAATTTGATTTTCTGTGCCAAACACAATAAAGCTAGTTTTAGAAGGATTCAGCAAAAGCGAATTTCTCCTTGACCATTCCTGTATTCTATCCAAGTCTGCGTTCATTTTAAGGACCGCAAACTCAACATCATTAGGCTTTGTGGAAATATAAAGCTGTACATCATCAGCGTAACAATGATACCTGCAGTCCCTAATATTTCTTGCTAGATCAGCCGAGTAAATAATAAACAACAATGGACCAAGGATCGATCCTTGAGGCACACCTTTTACCAAAGATCTGGGATCTGAATAGTAAGTACCCTCTAGTTTTTGCACCCTGACAACCTGCGATCTCTCCCTAAGATAGCTGTCAAACCATCTAACTGCTTGACAGATTAATGTAAATTAAATAAATAAATATTGCACGACATTACACACAGCGCAATCTAGCCCCAAACCCCTCCATCGCAACTGGACGGATTCGCAACTGGACAGATTCTCAGCTGGACAGATTCTCAGCTGGACAGATTATCAACTGGACAGATTCTCAACTGGACAGTTTAGCAACTGGACAGAATGTGTACAGTCCATGACATAATTAAAGTTAATTTTTATTGGTCTGAATTTGATGGAGACCATAACATGCAAACAAAATGAATACTGTACATAATACTATACTAGCTGTGTTCCGCGGGTTTAACCGTGTAGTTCCCTAAAACTATATGTTAGTCCACAATATAAACTACCCGCATGCCAAATTTCGGCAAAATCCGTTCAGCCGTTTGAGCGTGAACAAACACACAAACTTTGCATTTATAATATTAGTGTGATGTGATTGAAGGAGTATTCGCTTTTTATTAACCATTCAAAAATTGTGTTGTGAAAAGGAAATGTACCTGAATGCAATCTATTTATCTGCGTAATGCAAACTGTTTCATAACAACAAATTATATGATTAATAAATTGATGGCTTTGACATTGAATGTCATCAATAGCATACATACATAGTTGCATCATTTTATTTTGTAACAAAGCGTTTAATTAATAAATTAATTAATTACTTGGTAAAATGGAGATTGCTGGTCCGAGTCGGACAAAACCTGAGCTAGTCTTTGTAGATGGACAAAGAAAAAGAGGGAAAGACCCGCTACATGGAACTGTTTTGTTACATGCTGGGCATCGGTATAATTTCGCAAAGCGGAATAAATCGAACTGTACCAATTGGAGATGCAGCAAGAAACGTGAGTGTAGTACGTCTATTACATTAAATACAGACAATGATATAATAAAAGAAGGCAAACACTCGTGTGCTCCAAACTTTGAGCGGAATAGAAACGAGAAACTTTTAAATGAATGTAAAAAGGAAGTATGTAATAATATGGAGCCAATACAAAGAATATTTGAAAAACATTTTTTAGAAAAAAATGATTCTGATTCACTAAATTTATCAGATCACTCATTACCATCATTTAATACCAAAAAGGATACATTATACAGATGTCGCAATAAATTTCTTTGTGTAGAAAAGTGCAAAAGCGACAAGCTCGAAGATGTTAAAATACCTGAATGTCTAGTCAAAGACTTCTTTTTATACGATGATGGTCAAACAGACAAAATAATTGTGTTTGGCAGCCAAGCAGCAAGAGATTTAATAAAAAATACAGACATATATTATGGGGACGGTACATTTAAAATTGCACCAAAACCCTTTTACCAGCTTTTCTCACTACATGTCGACATAACCAAGGGTGGCGATTGTGTTAACTTTGTGCCAGTACTGTTCATTCTTTTACCAAATAAGTGTCAGGAAACGTATACAAGAATGTTTAGAATTTTGAAAGAGCAATTGTCTGTTAATATTACGCAGTTCAAGTGCGACTATGAACTAGCAATCGCACAAGCTTTACAATGTGTCTATCCAGATGTCACTGTCAAAGGCTGCTTTTATCATTTTCAGAATGCAGTGTGGAAAAAATCTAAAGAATTAAAATTTACATCTACTGCAAATGGTCGGAAATTGACACAATTGTGTACGCAATTAGCACTTTTGCCAATTACTTTAATACCTGAAGGCTTTTTGGCAATAAATGAAATGGGTACAGATGATGGAGAATGTAAAGCGTTTTTCAATTATTTCACAAATTATTGGATGATGAAAATTACGAATGAACAATTATCCTGTTACGGAGAAAGATTTAGGACCACTAACGCAATAGAGGGTTGGCATCGGCGAATTAATGCCAAGATACCGAAAAAACCATCCCTTTTTTTGTTCCTGCAGTTATTAAAAAAGGAATCGAAAATCAGTGATAACAAAATCAATAGAAGTTACTTTCACTGTGAGGAAACAAAACGTCGGCCAAAACAAATTTTGATTGATACGCAGATACAAAATATTATATCGGACTGCATTAATGAAAAAATTCCTGTCAGAACATGCTTGGAACGGCTACGGTCGCTAAAATTATCTAGCTAAATTAGTAGCTTTTGCGTGAAAGAGGAATAAACTTCCATCCATCGGCTTATTCCCAGTCGCCCTCACCGCCAAATGCACTGGAGTCAACTGGGAAATCATTGACTTTGCATTTCGTTTGATTCTAAGTATAGAAATGATAGATCTCATCGAGATCTACATTTCGGATGTCAGCTATCGAACTTAAACTTTATGCATCTTCGAAAATATTGGTCCAAGAGTAAAGTTTCTTCACAGAAGTGATAGAAGCAAAAACTTCGTTTCTGAGATATTTCAAGTTTGACAGCTGTCATCCGAAATGTAGATCTTAATGAAATCTATCACTTCTGTAAAGGAACTGGTACTCTAGGATCAATAATCTCTTAGATATAGTCATTTTAAGTTTGACAGCTGTCATTTGAAATACAGATCAAGTGGGGGAGCTGGAACGTTTCAAAATTTAAAAATTATGCTCCCAGTTGGCCCTTCAAAAGGGGGCAACTGGTATATATTTTATTACGAATTCCCAGTAACTCCCAGTGGGGGCGATGCCAGTGGGGGCGACTGGGAATAACCGCATCCATCCATTCATCTATCCCATCAAACATTGACATTAACAATTAAACTATTTGTAAAATATTCGTCTTATTCTATTGTGGTGCCTTTGTGTTATATTGTTACAGTTTTCTTGAATAAACACTAAAAATTTAATCCCTATGTTTTTAGTTTATATTATTTTTTTCCAGACTGTACTCTGTCCAGTTGCTAAACTGTCCAGTTGAGAATCTGTCCAGTTGATAATCTGTCCAGCTGAGAATCTGTCCAGCTGAGAATCTGTCCAGTTGCGAATCCGTCCAGTTGCGATGGAGGGCCCCAAACTAAGCACTAGGCTTGTACTATGGGTACTAGACAACGGATATACTACATACAATATTTTTCTTTTGTAAATAAATACTTAATAATATGATACATAGAAAATACCCAGACCAGAAACAAATATTTATTTTTTAAGCATAAATATTTGCACCCGGCGGGAATCGAACCCGCACCCTTCTGCACTGCAGTCGGGCGCTCCCCCGACTCCCGACACGCCACAGAGGTCGTCAATGTAACTGAAAGTAGTGTATGAATCTGTTCCTAATTAGCATTAAAACAATCGTGTGATATAATTACGAAACGTTTATTATGAACCAGTTCCATAAACTACTATTACAATAACTTTTCAAAAGGACCACATCTTGAGAAGTTATTAAAAGTACAAAGTATCTTAAGTTTTTTATTTCTCGCTACATTGAATCTACTTTATTTTTTATAGAAAACTTGTGGAAGGATTCCATGCAGGATCGAAAACAGATTAAGTGTTAAACAAAAACTATTTTATCTTGCAATTTGTCTAGACTCAGATTGTTTTCAACTTTTTTTATTTGGGACATATTTCAAGCCAGTTCAGAAAGTATAGATAAAACTTTCCTTTTTATTATAAAGCAGGTTTTTTTTTGATAAATTGAGGGAAAAAATAATAATTTATAATGCAGTAGAAGAAGAGTTTTATGACAAGACGTAACACGTAGAGCTATTTTAAGACTACATGCACATTAAAGAGCTAAGCTAGACAAAATAATAATAATTATTATTATTATTTTTAGCCTATCTTGTCCCACTGCAGGGCAAAGGCCTCCCTCCCTTCTCTCCACTCTTCTCTGTCCAGTGCTAGTTGGGCCCAGTCCCTATTGTGCGAGTCCAACTCGTCCCGCCATCTCCTCCTGGGCCTGCCGCGGGGTCGCCTGCTATTCGGTGCCCAGTCCGTGGTGGTTTGAGCCCACATGACAGACAAAATAATTAAAAAATATATATTTTAGAATAAATCAAAAATAATTTCACGTTGGGTAGGTACCGAACCTGGACAAAAATCACATCGGGGCAGGACCGGGTGTGATTTTTAAGTGGAGTAGCACGTTAATATGTATGTAGCGATTTTTACTGTATGAATTAACCATTAACATCAACCGTTGAACCAATTAGTCTACCATTTTTTTTGTCCAAAAAAAATGCATAACCTAAAATAATGATCCGTGGTATATCTAGTGCACATTTTGTGCGAAGCAATGCTAAAGAGCTAAAGAATGCTAAGACGGCTTAAGGTATACCGAACGTTTTCCTAGGTCTGACATTGCAGGTGGACATTTGCCCACAACATTACACAGGACGTCAATAAAATCACTAGGTATCTCAATGCTCTCCACTGTTACTTCACTATGGCTCGGTAGCCAACGTATTTCATAGTTTCTGGTATCGTATCGGTAGTCAAATCAAAACAAACAAGATTTATGTCAGTCATTGCAATTTTCTTGAGATGTTTACAAGTTTCTTATTGGTGTAGTATAAAATTTAGTGGCGCAGTTTTGCTCGCGTGGTCCCTTTTTGATTAATACCCGAAAGAGGGTACGGCGTCGTTTGAATAGTGTATTCTGGTGACTGCATATTGTGATTTGGTCTACTTTATCTATAAACTAGCAGTGCCCCGCGGTTTCAACCGCGTAAGTCCCGACCTCGCGAGAATATCGTTAAAAAGGTAGCCTTATTTAGCCTATCTTGTCCCACTGCAGGGCAAAGGCCTCCCTCCCTTCTCTCCACTCTTCTCTGTCCAGTGCTAGTTGGGCCCAGTCCCTATTGTGCGAGTCCAACTCGTCCCGCCATCTCCTCCTGGGCCTGCCGCGGGGTCGCCTGCTATTCGGTGCCCAGTCCGTGGTGGTTTGAGCCCACATGACAGACAAAATAATTAAAAAATATATATTTTAGAATAAATCAAAAATAATTTCACGTTGGGTAGGTACCGAACCTGGACAAAAATCACATCGGGGCAGGACCGGGTGTGATTTTTAAGTGGAGTAGCACGTTAATATGTATGTAGCGATTTTTACTGTATGAATTAACCATTAACATCAACCGTTGAACCAATTAGTCTACCATTTTTTTTTGTCCAAAAAAAATGCATAACCTAAAATAATGATCCGTGGTATATCTAGTGCACATTTTGTGCGAAGCAATGCTAAAGAGCTAAATAATGCTAAGACGGCTTAAGGTATACCGAACGTTTTCCTAGGTCTGACATTGCAGGTGGACATTTGCCCACAACATTACACAGGACGTCAATAAAATCACTAGGTATCTCAATGCTCTCCACTGTTACTTCACTATGGCTCGGTAGCCAACGTATTTCATAGTTTCTGGTATCGTATCGGTAGTCAAATCAAAACAAACAAGATTTATGTCAGTCATTGCAATTTTCTTGAGATGTTTACAAGTTTCTTATTGGTGTAGTATAAAATTTAGTGGCGCAGTTTTGCTCGCGTGGTCCCTTTTTGATTAATACCCGAAAGAGGGTACGGCGTAGTTTGAATAGTGAAATCTGGTGACTGCTTATTGTGATTTGGTCAACTTTATCTGTAAGCTAGCAGTGCCCCGCAGTTTTAACCGCGTAAGTCGATCCCGCTAGAATATCTGGATTAATGGTAACCTAATGAATCCATAGGCTACCTTTTATCCTGATATGCTGAAATAAAAATTCCCGGTGACTATATTCCAAGATCAGATCTGTATAGTCTGATCTGTGTAGTTTTTGGGTGAAAGAGTAACAAAGTCACATACATGGTTTCACATTTATAACATTAGTAGAAAGCAGGATTACCTTTAATTCATTTAGTTAAATCAACGTATATATGTACCTAATACATACAAATCAACGTAAATTGAATGATTTTATACTTACCCCGCGACATCACATCGATCTGAGAACATCGGCAAACTTGTATTGGGTCGTTTTTGTTTCCGCTCTCTACTTTTACAAACTGATTTGCGGATACTTCTGCAAATTAATAATATTATTCATTTGAAATTTGACTGAGTTTCTCACGCTTCACTCACGTAAACAAGTTTCTTCTAATAGCTATTCCAATATATAATTTAAGACAAGTTAAATAAAAGCATTTAAAAATGTAACCTGTATTAGAAAATTCTTTATTCGAGACATTTCTCGACTTAGCAGTTTCTTGTCCTGAAGCAGGTGACTGATTTCCTGAAAAATAGAAAACTAGATAAAGTTGAAATTCAGAGGCAGATTCTATTAAAGAATGAAAGAAAAGGGATAACCACCTTGAAATTGAAAACAAGATATGTGTTGTGATACTTGATTTGCGAAGTCAATTTCTGTAACCATAAAATGAAGTTGTTAGTGAAATATAGGTATACCTACATTATAATACTTAGGCCAAATTAGAGTAAATGAATGACAATTCTCCGCAAAAATCGTCACTTTTTCGATTGAACAGCTCGAGATTTACGCGAAATGCATGCATATGATTTTTTATGCATAGAAATGCATAAAAAATCTCCCATGACAGGATTTGAACCTGTGTCCCTCGCTTGCCGGGCAAACCGAGCCATAGTCGGCAAACAAAACAGTGAGAAAGGAATAATCGTTGATTCACCGTGACACGTGCGCAGTGGTTAGCGCACTCGCCCGGCAAGCGAGGGGCACAGGTGCGAATGTTGTCACGGGAGAATTTTTAATGATGCATTTCTCCTTGTAAAATATTTTTAGTTTGATATCAGAATAAACTCGCTTTTGCGTTACTGTACTTACTCCATTCTCAAACCGAACTATTGACGGATCCCAAATGAGTTTTAACTTACCATCCCTAGGCCCATTATAATGTATACGATCTTATGCAAAATTGCATATAAATTATAAAGATCTTACTCGGAACATCATTATTTTCAACGAACTTCCAACATTTAGAAGTGACTACTGATTTAGATATTTTGTTTACTGACATCTTGGGAGTCACTTGTGTGCCTGAAATTTTCAATGTGGTAAACATTATTATCACTCCCATGGTTTCCTTTCTTCTATTTAGGTAGATGCCAAGCCGAAATGAAGAAAGCACCTCTTCGTGTTCTTGTAAGTAAGGCCTCGTAGTTACCCGTGGTGTAGTGGCTATCGCTCTGGTTCGTATTACCAGTAGTCGTAGGTTCGAGTACCGCCGGGTACTAACATTTTTGAAACCATTTTTTTTAAAAGCAGTATTTCGTAAGTGTGGGTAACACTAAGAAATAATGTTTACTTAGATTAAGTTAGGTATATAAAATTAGACTTACTAAAATGATTTAGTGTTTTCTTAGGTTCTATCGATGTCATTACGTTTACTGATTGTTTAGTAAATGTTTCTGAAAGATAATAAATCATCTTTAGTGATATGTAAGTGTAAAGACGGACTTACTGACAAACTGACAACGCACTATAAATATAATTGAAAACGCTATAAATAATCTAAAATTCAACATTTGACACAGAGATTTCGCGTTTTAAGCGAGTACATACAGTTGATTTTCAGACGGCTTCTGTGGCCCGACTGCAATGCAAAAGGTTGCGGGTTCGATTCCCACCGGTTGCAAGTATTTATGCTTAAAATAAAAGTATTTGTTTCTGTCTAGGTGTTTTTTATGTATCATATGTAGGCACGACGCACCACAGAGAACGTCAAGGAACAGAACTGCAAGATCGCTAGTCTTCCTCAAATCCATAAAGCGTCTTTTACGAAACCCACAAGAAGAAATGGTAATTTTATTATATGCCGGAAACTACACGACTTAGATATAAAAACATACTGTCTACTGAATAAGTTGCAGAAGACTGCTCTGCATTTATAGCTCCGTCCTGATTTTCATCATTATATATAGAAGTGGTAGCGTTCGACTGCGACCTATCTGCACTTGGGAAACGAACGTCGGTTTCTAAAACACAAAAAAATCAAATGTAATGAAATACTTCTTAATGCTTTTAAATATCGATAATTTTAAAAATACTATTTTTTTAAATCAATCAGGAGTAACGCTTATTTATTATAGATGAGTCGAAACACTTTCGATAGCTGAAGTAGTTGTATCGGTCTACGTATTGTAACACGTTTGGCGCTACGACTTAACCATGGAGCACGTTCGCGAAATCAAAATTTGCACTCCGCGCCGACGCTGCGCCGTTATTTAAAATTTTAATTTAGAAACCCTTAAAAAGGCAAACTATATTGTATATTAATCGCAAAGTCAAGGTTGAGGTCAGTACAGGTCCCGGGTTAAACGGCTGTCGACGGAAAATTACTTTTCTTTCTAATAGCCCTAGTGGATTATAAAGACAGGGACATAGGCCACTGCGTAGTATGGTAACAGGCCGCTACAGAAACCCCTTTTGGTCGCTTCCATACGTTGCTACGGTTTCGCAGCCATACGCTGCTACGGTTTTGGCAGCCATACGTTGCTACGATTTCGCATCCATACGTTGCTACGGTTTCGCATCCATACGTTGCTACGGTTTTGCAGCCATACGTTGCCACGGTTTCGCAGCCATACGTTGGTACGGTTTCGCATCCATACGTTGCTAAGGTTGTTTCGCAGCCATACGTAGCTACGGTTTGGCATTCATACTTTGCTACGGTTTCGCATCCATACGTTGCTACGGTTTCGCAGCCAACGACTGCTACGGTTTGGCAGCAGCGTGCTACAGTTTCGTAGCTAAATTCTGTTACGTTAAACGTGTGGAAGCACTACCGGTCCACTTTCCTTAGTAGCTGCATCGACATAAATATCGGAGCACGCTTGGCGCTATCTATGACTTAAATGCCGCTGCGTTGTATGGTAACAGGCCGCGACAGAAACCCCAAATGGTCGCCTACGTTACTACGACGCTGCTATGATTTTGTAGCCATATGTTGCTCCGGTTTCACAGTCATATGTAGCTACGGTTTCACAGTCATACGTTGTTACGGTTTCGCTACCAACTGCAGCTACGGAATCGTAGCCATACACTCCTACGATTTCGTAGCCATATTCTGCTACGGCATTTAAGACCCAGGAAACAGAAATAAAGATAAAAATAGATCGGTAATTACCAGCATTATTACAGACGATGCACATCTGCGTATGCGCGTGCCGCGGTTGTACGTTCACAACCTTGATGCTGTCCAAATGTATGAAAGTACTCGTTACTTTGTCTGTCATTTGAGGGGTGCATAAACTATCTTCGGTACCTTATGGATGAAAACCAAAAATAATACAATCCTGTTAACAATGATAGCTCAGTTTCTTTAGTTCTTGTTTAGAGCTATATATAACAACCAAGTAAACGACTAATTAATATGAGCCAGAAAAGTATTTCATATTATTATTTATTCTATTATTTATTGGGCGGGTCACGTCAGTCGTATACATCCCAACCGATGGGCTAGGATCGTCACGCAATGGGTGCCAGAAGACGGACGTCGGAATCGAGGCAGACCCCGAAAACGGTGGCGTGACGATCTTGATGCATTTGACGGAGATTGGCTAAACCTGGCCCAGGACCGGACTGCTTGAAAGGATTGTAGGGAGACCTTTGCTCAGCAGCGGGACAATATAGGTTAATACAAAAAAAAAACAAAAATTCTAAGATATAATTTTATAGTGTTACCAATTCAGGGTAAAATTGTATGTCGAAAAAATGCTTTTTGTTACACTATTCAATGCTCCTTGCGAGACTCGAACCTACGACTTCCAATTCTCTGGCGGGGCGCGCTAACCAACTGCACCAAGTGAGCTCAAGCGTCAGGGTTGAATATAAGGAACGCATAATTCTTATTTTTCGAGTTAGAGAAGGGGAGACCGTGGGTTCAAAAATAAAAAAAAATCTTTTAATTTTGCGATTTGGATTGCAATTAAACTCCTTTTCCGGTTTTAATCGCGATGCGTTTATTATTTTTTAGTATTTTATCAATGCGATAAAGATAGTTTACCTTATAATCTCGAAAAGTAGGTGAAATGCTTTAAATTATAAAGGCAAGTGAATAAAACCAGAAACTGATTTTAATTTCAAAAAATGTTTTGGTTTTATTCTTACATGTACTCTTCTCGTGGACAACGATTTCCGATATTTCGACCAAACTGACAGAGTCCGTGAGTGAATGATGATCGATAGCTTTGTCGTTCGTTTCTAAAAGCAAAAAAGGTAAAAAAATCAGGAAACCAGGGAATATTTTTGTATACGTACAGTTGGGTTTAAAATTGTTACTTATACTTACCAATTTTCCTACAATTACCCGTCCCCGTAAATATTGTGCGACTTTATTAAAACTACGCCATACAATTTTTTCTCATCCGAGCGATGTTCCCGGTTGCATCCCTCTCGGGAGCCCGGGGTCCGCTAAACCCGAAACTAATTTGGGGTCGACGCAGTAGGTAAGTCATCATTGACCATACCTTCTGCAAATATATTTGGCAATATTTTTACGGCCGACCGCCTGCCTGACACCAACCCTCCTAGGGACCAAGCAGTTTATCCGCCACCGCGCGGAGAGAACTTAAGGTTTGCTAGCCTCCCTCAGTTCCCTTAGACACCTTTTACGACACCCACGGGAAGAGATGAGGTAGCCCTATTCTATGCCGAAGCTACACGGCTAACTACGCCATACGAATAAATAAGCAAAATTTCGCTGGCCAACTGAAATAAATACAAAAAACAACCTTCTCACCTTTGAACAACATACTGTCCTTTGTTTGAACATCGATTGTTTCCGAGCTGAAGTACTGTCTTTGACTGCAGTTCGAGCAAAGATTCTCATGAATTTTCTTTTTCAACGTCGAACGTTTTGATATTCCTGCAATTTCTTTTCTAGGTTTATTTCTATTGAAGATTGCAATGTTTAAGATAAAAACACACTGAGCCCACGTACGCACCGCATTCTGTTTCAGTGTTACTATTTCAGAACACACACAATATTATATTCGACCTCCATCTCAATGCTTATACATATACATACAGCCTCCTTGCGCAAAAAATACTCGATACGAACTCCTTGGGCAAAGAATACTTGACATACAAACTCTTTTATTTTTCTCGTAGTCATTGAATATATTATAGTACTATGCAACTCTTGAATAAAGTACGGATATACTTTGAGGGCCATGAATCACTCGCGTCGCTCAGGATTACAACACTTGATTCACTCCCTACGGTCATGATTCATTCGTTAGAATCCTGCACTTGTTCGTGATTTATATATGGCCCTCGCTTTAAATCCGTCCTTTATTCACTAATTGCGTAAACTACTATTAGTTAACTTACTTGAATTGCGAAAGAAAGGGAACATAGACGGCCCCATGTTGGAATGCCTGTGTCTAGAGGTTACAACTGAACTCATTGGAGTTACTGATGATCCTGTAAAATACAAACAACAATCTTTGCACCTGGACAATAACCGAAATCAAAACAAATGATGATCGAAACGAAAACAAAATAATAATAATCAAAACCGAAATAGAGGACGATCGAAACAGAAAAAGAAACAATAGACAGTTGTTAATGGTTCGATCGTCTTTTGTTTTTGTTTTCTTAATCGTCTTTCTTGTTAATTTTTGATCGTGTTATGATATCATCTTTGCACTTATACCCGTTTCAGAAACTAAGATCAAAAAGGTAAACAAAGAACTGTTTATTTTTAATAAAAAAAATGAAGAGCTGTCACTTTATGTCAAATGTATGGAATTTTTGTATACGTTTTTGATCTAAGTTTCTGAAACAGGGTGAAATACAAGTGTATAATATCCATTTACATACACTTGTTTACGGTATTATTTTTAAGGTTGTAATTTTAATATTAAATTTACCTGATTCGTCTCTCCTACAAGCCAAACAACTAGCTCCGAAGAAAACAGCAGAAATACAAGCAGATTTCTGTTCCTTCAATACACTATCTGTGCCTAAAAGCAAAACTGTGTCAGTAGGAAATAGTTACCCGGATTTATGAGGGGTACTCGAGACTGAGCCTTGGAAAAATCATGGGAAATCAAGCATAAATTAACATTGGGCCCTTTAGACCTTTGTCTGCGTTACGCCAGATTTATTATCTGTACAGTGAAGTATGAGAGAAGAATTTTGCATTAAAAAGGGATGTTCTTTTATGGGATATCCGCCTTGATTGATTAGGTTTTTTTGTGTTGGAGCTCGTAGTCGAATATTTCATTAGATTCTATGTAAAAATCATAATGTAACAGGTACTGAATAAAGACACTTCAGCATCCTTCGGTTTTTCGATTTTTTTTCATTTTATATGAACTAACTGGGTCCCGCGCTTTCACCTGCGTAAGTCCCGATCTCGTGGAAGTTTTGAAAAATCCTTTTTAGGGTTCCGTAGCCAAATGGCAAAAAACGGAACCCTTATAGATTCGTCATGTCTGTCTGTCTGTCCGTCCGTCCGTATGTCACAGCCACTTTTCTCCGAAACTATAAGAGCTATACTGTTGAAACTTGATATAGATGTATTCTGTAAACCGCATAAAGATTTTCACACAAAAATAGAAAAAAATAATAAATTTTTGGGGTTCCACATACTAAGAACTGAAACTCAATTTTTTTTTTTTTCATCAAAACTATACATGTGGGGTATCTATGGATAGGTCTTCAAAAATGATATGATAAGGTTTCTAATATCATTTTTTTCTAAACTGAATAGTTTGCGCGAGAGACACTTCCAAAGTGGTAAAATGTTGGTTAAATTAAAATTTCCATTATTTTAGAAGTTACAGGGGGGGGGGGGTCTGTAACTTCTAAAATAATGGAATGATAAGGCTAAAAAGTATATGATGTCCACTACTATTCAAACTTCCAATGAAAATTGGTTTGAACGAGATCTAGTAAGTAGTTTTTTTTAAAACGTCATAAATCGTAAACTGCAATTTACCTTTCAAAACAAAATTTGTTGTATAGATAATGGTACGGAACCCTTCGTGCGCGAGTCCGACTCGCACTTGACCGGTTTTTTAACCAGATGCCTCCATCATATAAAGAACACACTTTCCAAATTTCAGCTCACTACTATCAGCAGTTTATAGGCTGTGCGTTGATCAGTCAGTCACTCAGGACAAAGCATTTTGTAGAAGCTGTTATCTATAAAATGCTTTGCTAGGGAGCAGCTCGCACGCTAACTCGCACTGTATATTATAAACAAGCTTATAAGTATAAGTTACCGGTTTCTGTATAAACGAACACGTGTGTCTGAACATCGGCGTCCTCCCAGATATGAGTACGATGTAAATAGTTCATCATACGAGCTGAAAAATATTTTGGGTATGAAAATGGTATTCATTTTCAGCGTATTCACTAAACTAGATTCGATTGGGTGAAAGTGAGAAGGGTTTTCAATTTAGAGTTATGAAATAAATGTATCAGTCCAGAAGCTAAGCTAGGCTAGAGCAAGTTTGGTAAATTTCAAACTAGAATCCGACGTTTAGCCTTTGCATTTTCGACCATGATCGGTCGTGCCGGTTAAGCAACGCTTGGCGCGATCATTACTCGCATGGGTGACTAATAATTTGTGTAAATTAATAATTTGACAAATAAATTCACTTTCTAGTGCTTCGTTAAGCAGTGGGTCTCGGTCGTTAGGGGGCGTCCATAAATTACGTGAGGTGTTTTTTGAAATTTTCTGTCCCTCCCTCCCCCCCTGGTGAGATGTCGTGAGATTGTATTCAACCCCCTCCCCCATCCTCCAATCTCACGTGAGATTTTTCAAAATGTGGGTTTCTTACGTAAACGCGTTGGATTGTTATTGTAAAAAGAAAGAATAAATTGCTTCAGAGTGTGTTCAGTTACTGGAGCAGTAAAATACAGCTCCGGTAGCAGAATGTTTTTTCAGTGTGTACAATCTGGATTAAATGGACCAAAATAGTATAATTTTTTTTTGTTTCAATCAGAAAAAAAATTGCGTGGTATTTGCCGAGACCCTCCCTCTCACCAACGTAAGATTAGATGAGATTTGACTCGACCCCCTCCCCCCCTTAAACATCTCACGTAATTTATGGACGCCCCCTTATCTCAGATAGCACTGCAGTCGTTAGGTCAAGTTAGAGGCCTTAAGGCGACCTGACAACTCTAACACCAGGTGAGCCACACCACTATATGAAAAGAACAAGAAGAACATACCTTTTCGTATCCTATGGGGTGATTTTGACCAAACGGACCACCTCTCAGTGGTCTTCTTCCAAACTCTGTTTAACCTTCGGCGGCAATGGTGAATCGATAAACGTCTCCGAAGTGATGACAACGTTTTTGGACCTAAAAATAATTATAATACACTAGCTGCGTCCCGCGGTTTCACCCGCATAAGTCCCAATCTCGTGGAAATATTGGGATAAAAAGTAGCCTATGTTACTCTTCGATAATGTAGCTTTTTTTGTTTGGTAAAAGATTTTTTGAAATCGGTCCAGTAGTTTTGAATTTATTTACGACACACACACACACACGCACACACCCACACACTAAAAACATACAAATCTTTCCTCTTTATAATATTAGTGTAGATAACTTTTATTTGTTAAAGAAAATTATGGCTACAGTATCCTCTGGCCGTCGTAAAAGGTTTCATAGAAGCTTCGGCCGCGGCTTTTTGCCGCCAACTGGCCTAACTCGAAGCGCCAAGCGGACTCGTCCGTGTTCCGATACGCAGACAGACACTAAGGAAGACGCGGCGGATCTCGGATCACTGCCGTCTTCCTAAATTTTAATTGAGCGTGCTAAGTACTTACATCTCAGGCCATAATTATCATCACTTCCTTTTTTTACTTTTACTGTGTGTTTCCGTAACTAGCCCTAGAACTGGGCCTTTTTGCGTGACTTTAAGCCGTAGGTTTCCCCACGATGTTTTCCTTCACCGTAAGAGCGATGTTAATTATAGCCCACTTATTTTTTTCTTAAAGAAAAAGTCATTGGTTCGCGGTCGGCCAGGATTCGAAACCACGACCTTCGGAATGAAAGTCGCAGTATCTACCACTAGAACAACACCCCTCTTCATATCATTACTTAGTATCGTCACAATAATAGTCAAACGATTATTTATAAAAATCCGATAGGCGCTATTTAGGT
Source organism: Idaea biselata (assembly GCA_958496205.1). Classification (NCBI taxonomy): domain Eukaryota; kingdom Metazoa; phylum Arthropoda; class Insecta; order Lepidoptera; family Geometridae; genus Idaea; species Idaea biselata. The sequence continues at coordinate 27,534,060 of OY292399.1, read as the reverse complement.
CTGCTATTTACAAAAGTGCAAATAGAACCTATGGAAGTCTAACTTAAATAGATTTACAATGAATCCCTTCTATTGTGCCGGTTATTCTATAAATAAGGTAAGACATTTTATCTTATTTATAGAATAACAGCGTTGGAATTTTCCTCACGCAGTCTACACGAGGCTTAATAACAATCAATTAACTATGATGGATAACTAACATCGATATCTCGTACTTGGAAATTTCCTATATCTTTGACACTTCTCGCACTTTCTTGAGTTATCGCCTTGGAACCCTCTCCAGCATGTATGATGATCTATAACACAGTAGGAACTTATTAAATTTTTGATGAGGTTTAAAAGGTAGTGTTTGAACTTTACTTGGTTGATAATAATTATCGTTGTCAGTCACCAGCGCGCTTACAATCTATTTCTATACTCTATACCTTCAATCATATATAAACTATAGATGCACGGTCGCCGCTCTAGAAATGGAGCCGTCAAAACAAGGCATACTTCAGCCGATATGCCTTGTTGCGCTGTCAGTCGTGCATAAGTGTTTTACAACCTTATTGCCCAGTGATTAAGGTTTACATTAAACTGTACTATGTCCGTATAAGTAAGCGTTGAAGTAGTGCCGATTTTTGATTTCGATTTTGTATGGGACCGTGTATCTATAGTTTATATATGATCGAAGCTCTATACCTACTAATATTATAAAGAGGAAAGATTAGTATTTTTATGTGTGTGTGTTTGTCTGTATGTTTGTTATGAATAAACTTAAAAACTACTGGGCCGATTTCAAAACTTCTTTATCCAATAGAAAGCTACATTCACCCTGAATAATATAGGCTACTTTCAATCCCGATATTCCCACGCGATCGGGACCTACGCGGGTAAAACCTAAAATAGAAGGCTTTGTCCCGAGTGACTGATCATCGCACAGCCTTAACCACTGATAGCAGAGGGCTGAAAATTAAAGAGTGTGTTTTTATTCGATGTAAACATCCCATAAGATACAGCTAGTTTTCAATAAAATGTTCCTTAAAGAACACCGTTTTCAATAAAAAAATTGTCATTAAAGTTACAAGTGCAGTCCCGTAATATTCATTATTTGAAATTGAAAGTTAATGAAAATCACATCTGTTTGTCTAGTTCCGATGGTAAAATAGAGATAGTAAGATAGGATTGTGCAATACAAAACGGTTCTTTAGTTTTTGCGAGATTTAATCACAAACATCCAAACAAACAAACATCTAAACTTGCTAATTTGTAATCTTATTATTTATTATATTATTATAATTATATTATAAAGAGGAAATATTTATTTGTTTGTTTGTTTGTAAATAATAGGCTCCGAAACAACTGGGCCGATTTCAAAAACTCTTTCGCCAATTACAAAGCTACATAATCGAGGATCCCAATATTCACACAGGATCGGAACATACGCGGGTGAAACCGCGGGACACGGCTAGTATTATATAAAGTGGGATTATGGCCACACACGAGCCACAAACGCCGTCATTTGTCACTAGATACGTTTTGAAGCATGTGGCGACCAACAGGTGTCAACTTATTTACTCAAAATCACCATATAAATGCTTAACTAGGAGCCCAACATTAGCATCATCATCCAGGAGTGTACACAGCAACGAGTCAGCGGTACTGGTCGTTTCAGACTCGAGTTTTTCACAAGTGTCACATGACTTGCATTGTGAACACCAATCCGTATGGTCATCGTGCTCCATTGTGAAGTGACTGGAAAGGTTGTCGCGACACTCGAGCTCAAGGTCTGCTACGCTACTAATGGTAGGCGGAGTCTCACATCCTGAAAGAATTTGAGCAAAATATAGACAAACCTATATAACGAACCTATCCTGTCTATCGGTAACCTTCCATAAATGGTTACAACCTGGCAATGCAATTTGCAGTTTTTTAATTCTGTTTTTACGATATTTACAGTAGACATTTAAAGGTGTCTTCTTCAGGTCTTTTCATTCAAAATAAGCTTAATTTCAATGAACTATGTTTTGCTACGCTAACACTGAATTTAGTAAAAACGGGGACAATGTAAATCATTTAATAATGCACCATCCCTCCAGTGACGAGGTTCGAACTCGGGAGCGGATATATATATTAACGTTTAAATCTACACTAATATTATAAATATTTGTGTATGTGTGTGTGTGTGTATGCTTGTAATGAATAAACTCAAAAACTACTGCAACGATTTCAAAAATTCATTCACCAAAAAAAGCTACATTATCGAGGAGTAATATACATTTGGTCCCGATATCCCCACAGGATCGGGACTTACGCGGTTAAAACCGCAGGGCGCAGCTAGTATAAAATGTATTCAAAGATATACCTACCGTCACCCTCAAAGTTCGTAGTCTTCTGTAAAACTTCAGATGGACAGTCCACGTAAGACGGTACAGGCGCGTGTTGACTTTGACCATCCGTCGTAGTCTCGCAGGCTACGTTCGATGGGTACTGGCAGTTCTTACTGAAATCTTTTGGACACAAATAATAGATAAGTAACAGAGCTAAATAAATCAATTTAACAGCACTTCTTTTTAACCGACTTCTAAAAAAGGAGGAGGTACCTACTCAATTCTACTACATTATTTTGTCCCATTGCTAGGCAATAACCGTTACAATGAAATAAGCGAGGGATTGGACGAAATAATCCACAACGCTTGTTTGTTTATGTCTCTAACGCGAGTTGGAGGATTCTTAGTAAGTAACTTCCCAACACTTCTACAAGACCTTAGATAGGTTTAGAAATAGGGATGTAATGGGCTATTCTTATCTGGAACCAACGCTGATATAAACAGCCCCACGCGGTTTTTATCAGCGTTGGTCGCGTGGGACGCAGCAGCGCCCCGCGGTTTTCCAACCCCATACAAATATCTGGATAAAAAGAAGCCTATGTATTATTCCAGGTTCTTAGCTATCTACATACCGATTTTCATCGCAATCGGTAGAGTGGTTTTTGCATGAAAGAGCAACAAACACACACGAAATTTCATATTTATAGTAGGAAGTTGGACAGGATTAGTAGGATTTTATTGTGAAATAAAACGCTTAGTAGGGGTCTCGGGAACCTCCAACGTGAACTGGTAAATCCGTACCTAACCTAAAACTATCATTTGGCAAGGAATTAAAAATAATCTAGTGATATTCACGACGATACGATTAAAAAAAATCTAATAAAAACAGCTGTAAAAAGACATTCATACTAAATCATGTATTCAGTTTGTACCTACATATAAATTGGAAATAAATCAAGAGCCTCCCATGACCTAGAAAGTGATACCAAATCAAATTTCGCACACTGTTCCGTGTTATGCCTATAATATCCATCATTCAAGATTTTTTTCTCAGAACAAATATTGACTGGGATCTTCTGTTTGTCTTCGGTTAGACAAATAGTCTCATAGGACCTACCAATTTGATAATCAAGTGCTAAGGAAGTTTAGGGGTTATTTATTCCTTGATTTAGTAGTCTTTTGTCAGCCTGATGATCGAGATTTTTCCGGCGAGTTCATAATAAAACCGGTCGAATAGAAAAAGCAATATCATTAGGTCGTCATGAAAAATATGTTTAGATGTGGGTTAGGTCTTAAATTATTTACTTAATGAAAAAAATATCAAAACTAAATCCCATTCACTATAATCATCATTTAGTTACGTTCATTATAATAATGTATGTGTATAGGTACATATACCTACCTACAAATCATATAACTTTATCTACTACTAGCTGCGTTCCGCGGTTTCACCCGCGTAAGTCCCGATCCCGGAATATCGGGATAAAAAGTAGCCTATGTATTATTCCAGGTCTCCAGCTATCTACATACCAAGTTTCATGGTAATCGGTTCAGCGGTTTTTACGTGATTGAGTAACAAACCCACACACATACATACATACTCACAAACTTTTGCTATAGAATATTAGTAGGATAGTAGGATGATATATCATTTATTCTATAAGGCATTTAATTTATTGAATTATCACTCTAATCTAAATCAAGCAATTGTTTTAAAAACACTTTAAAAAGAAAAAACCATGAGCTTAAAAGTCTAAAAAATATAGCGACAGAACCCTATGCCCGGCGTAAAAAGTGACTAAAAGGGGTTTTTTTGGTGGAAGGCTTCAGCAGCGGCTTATTACCACCAAACGGTCTAAGTCGTAGTGCTAAGCGAACTCGTCGGTGTTCCGATACGTAGACCGGTGAAGCCACTAAGGAAGACGGATCGTATCTTGTTCTATTGCTATCTACCGTCTTCTAGATGAGTGTGCTACATCTTAGACCATATCATCACTTTCCATAAATTGAGATAGTTGTCAAAAGCTAATCTTCTATACATATAAAATACAAAGTCCTGACTGATCTATATATCAACGCAGAGTCCAAACCCCTGGTCCTAGAGACATGAAATTTGGATTGTGTTTTTTTGTGGTGTGCAGGATTTTTTGGAAAATCCCGCGGGATCTGCTAGACATCAATAAAAAAATCATAATGACAAAAGTTAATTTACCTTCACTGACTTCTGTGGTGCATTCTGTAGTTTTCTCTAAAACAATGGCATTATAATTCGTAATCGCTGAAACATCTGTTTTGGTTATAATCTTCGTGGGTTGCTCTTTGATTTGACAAACAAGAGCTGAAATATAAATCGGTAACTAAGTGAGGATCTTGAGAAAGTGCTTTCATTTCAAACTTTGAAACACTTTAAACGTTTGGCCGAAACAATTCGTTTTCCTAAAACTATACTGTGTTCAAGTAACCGGACATTCGATGAGACATAAGCTTTTAGCACCGTAAAATAACTTCAATAAACATTAAACTCCATTTAGAACATCAGAGAATACAGGGTTTGAAAGAGTTTTCTTACGTTTAGTTATACACCGAATAGGTAGTCTAATAAATAAATAAATCACATTTTGCTAATTACATACTTATAAGTTCTTTTTGTGTCATCGTTTTTATGAAATGGTTTATAAATAAAAATTAAAAAATTTTTTTTGGTTTTAGATCTATAACAAATGTAGGAAACAATGCCCCCTATGATCTTTATAAACTTAAATGTTCAATTACATTGCGTCAGTCATAATCAACAATAATATTTTTTGATGAACTCGACAAGCATTATCACCCTTATTAATAAACGTGGAGTAAGATCGGATTACTGAGATCATATTTTATCTTTTTCCATGACAAGAACTTTCAAAGTTGACAAACAGAAAAAAAAATGGTATATCCAATCCGACCTTATTCCACCTTTATTAATAAGAGAGTATGAGTTTAGGTCTTTTAAATAGAAACTAGCCCCCTTATTTATAAACAATGACGAAATTTAAAACGTTTGTCCCTGTCTGTCAACTATGAAACTTTATATCACAGTAAAATACAAACGATACATAGTTTATGCAGCTGTTTTTAAGTAAGGGGATTAATTTTTAAGTACTTAGTGTAATATTGTACTTACGAGCACATTTATTCGTAGCAGAACGTGTATCAATAGAATTATTTTTAGGCATAGATTTCTGAGTATTGCTTGTTAGTACATCTTTTTCTGTCTCTTTAATTTCTGGTCCATTTTTAACAATATCCGCGACGGAAACCTTTGATTCCTTCGATTTCATATCCTTGGGCTTGTAAGTATCGGGGCTCATTGAGCGATATCCTGAAATTGAATTTTCCACGTAATTGAGTACGAATTGCTTCGAAAATAGTATTTTCCTCATATCTAATGTAGGTTATCTAACCTTTATATTTCATTTTATCACATTAAATTTTATGATTCCGTGTAAATCCTATCCTACTTATATTATAAATGTGAAAGTTTGTGAGGATGGATGTTTGTTACTCTTTCACGCAAAAAATACTGAACCGATTGCGTTGAAACTTGGAATATAGATAGCTGGACACCTAGAATAACACATAGGCTACTTTTATCCCGTAATTCCCGCGGGATCGGGACTTACGCGGGTGAAACCGCGGGGCGCAGCTAGTATATACATATATACAAGTGCTTAAATTAAGCGGGGTAAGGTTTTGCGAGCGCTGCTTATTCTGTAGGTGTCTATTAAAAACAAACAGACTATCTTGGCTTGGCCAATGGCCATGTCCAAATTGTCCAACCCTGACGGTAAATGCAGGATCGAAAGGCCCAAGCTTAGGAGGATGGATGGAGTTATCCAAGACCTTAAAACTCTTGGCTTTAGAAACTGGAAGAGAGCGGCGTTGGATAGAGATGGATGGAAGAAAGCGTTGAAGAAGGCTCGGGCCCACAAAGGGCTGTACAGCCATTGATGATGATGATATCATCACGACGACCTCTGTGGCGCGTCGTGCGAAAGCGCTACTGCAATGCAGAAGGTTGCGGATTCGATTCCCGCCGGGTGCAAGTATTTATGCTTAAAAAATAAATATGTGTGTCTGGTCTGGGTGTCCCTCTATGTACCTATAATATTACAAAAGTAATATTATAGGTAAGTATTTGTATTTACAAAAGAAAAATAAATATAAGTATTATATATCCGTTGTCTAGTCACCGTAACACAAGCTTAGTCGCTTACTACTGGGCTAGATGGCGCTGTGTGTCGTTCACAGAATTTATTTATTTTATTTATTTTTTATTTATATTAAATCTATTTTTAGATTTATAAGGGTAATTATTTAATTACTTAACTAACCAGATTCATTATCTCTTGTAGGATATTCAATGTCGGTTGCCAGCCATTCGCTCATGTTCTCATCAGGTCTACATAGCCTTCGAGCAGTAGTATTTTCAAAAACTTCCACGTTGTTAGATAAGTTTGTGTTTGTGGTTTTTAAACCTGCAATATGTCGATTGATTTTCATAATATTATTTGAAAATTATCTTCATTTAAGTACTAATTATTGTCTGTTATACGTCCAGTACACGGGGGTATGGAGCCCAGGACTTTTGGAAGGCGTGCGTTGAGCCGAAGCCAACACGTAGTGGCCCTTTTCAATAACAATATTAGTCGCAAACTTGGAAGTGGACACCAAGCCGGCGATTATCCCTGTCAGCACTATCAAATGCAGCTAAGGACAACCACCGGATCAGATAGAACTATTGAGAAATCTACGGATGAAAACAACATGGGCTATTAGTGATGTGATGGTAGTGGATTGGCTACTGGAGGAACTATGGAGATTATAGCGCTTGCCGTAACAATGTCCAATAAACACTTAAAAATAGCAGACGAAGACTCGACAAAACACTGACTGGGCCACTCTAATCAGCTGAGCTAAGTAATAATCATTGTTGTAGTTTATTAATAAAATTGAAAATTAAAAGCACTTTTATCGACATAACCGTGCACATAAACATCAATTTATATTGAGTCCTATGATAGGCTTTATTCTAGAGGTAAATATTCTATTCTACAAAATAAAATAAGAGTTTTACCATATCGATTGCTAGTTCCGCTGCTGAGCTCGCATGCAAACGTATTCGAATCCATCGAATTCGCAGGCGTGTCCAATTCCACAAACCAATCTGGTCACAGAGAAAATGTTAGTTAATTAAGACAGCGATTATGATTTTTTTAAGGAGAAGCCTTGAGAAAGAAAGCCTGTTCCTATGTGGAGACAATATAATATACCATCTTCCTACACTAATATTATAAAGAGGAAAGATTTGTATTTTTGTGTGTCTGTATGTTTGTAATGAATAAACTCAAAAACTACCGCGCCGATTTTAAAAAATCTTTCATTCTACAGCTATTCAAAGCTACAAACATTACCCTGAGTAACATAGGCTACTTTTAATCCCGGGACTTACGCGGGTGAAACCGCGGGACGCAGCTAGTTAATAATAATTTTTGAACTCTGAAATTTTCAGCCCTATTCCTTATTTTCTGTACCTATTGCCGATCTGGGCATGTCTCTCATTATTCAATAGTTTTTTTTGTTGTAAAATTATAGTTATTTTAATTTAAAAAGCAGTTTCAAATACCTTGAATTCATATTAAGTCTTACCATTCGACCTTTCTGAATGTATGTTGTCTATGTTGTTCCTTGCATATATTTGTCCGAGTGTGGGAATGGGTCGTGTACAGGCAATGGAGACAGCCTTTTGTTTTTCGTCTGGCCTGATTGCTTTTGTAAACAAATAAATAAATATGGCAGGACGTTGCACACATCGCCATCTAGCCCCAAAATAAGCAACTAGGCTTATACTATGGGTACTAGGAAACGTATACAGTTACTACATATTTTACTTTTTTTGTAAATACATAGGTACATATTATGATACATATAGGCACACTCAGAACCAGAAACAAACGTTTATGGTCAGCACAAATACATTATTGTAATCGTTATACTTACAGGGGTAAGTATAAGGATTACAATAATGTAAATACAATTATTTGCAATAAACTACATCTGATTAGTAGAACCGCGTAAGTCTTGTTATGCTTGATCTACCTTTTCTATCCTGGGAAAAGTAATGGCCTAAGTACGAGTACATTTAGGCTACATTTGGAGCCCTTTATTTTTACTTTTCTTATTCCTGCCAGCAGTAGTCTTTTTGTATCACTAACATTCTAAAGCCCAGATTTAGAAGTCTGAAATAAACGTCGATCAAGCTCCTCTGTTCTTTTGAAGGCATGTTACGCAGGTGGTTCCAGCTCAGGTGGTACCAGTTGTTATCTCTGATAGCAGTAGTTAGATCAAGTTAGATGCCTTAGGGTAACCCGAAAATTCTAATTTCTAGGTGAGCTATACGAAAAGAACAAGAGCTAGGTACCTTGATTAATTAACAAATGAACTCTTTGAACATTTCTTGAGTCTCCAAGAAAACTTGGACTGTTTTTCGGCGTAGCACACTTTTCTCGATCGGTAAGCGATCCACTTTTCCTTCGAGGTATGTGACTCGGTTTGAATTTCTCAACTAAACATAAAAAATAGGTATTACTGCTACGTAAGTCAAACTCTAGCATAGAATTTTATTAGCCGCAAGCTTAACTCTATCAAAGCTTAAGTTTGCTAAGTGAGTGCTGCTTTAAAAATCTAGCCTAGTTAGTTGGAAATTGCAATGGTTAATTTGTACAAAATGATAAATCACAAACGAAAGTTGTGAAAGAAATAAACTTTGATTAAAATGTTGGGTAAAAGCAATTAAATAATAGTTAATTACTTATTTGTACTTCATTTAATAATAATGCACAGAAGGAAATTTCTACGCAAAATCATGATATACTTAAAAAAAAAATTGGCTGAACCCATAAAAATAATAATCAAAATCAAATAAAAATAATCGGAAGAACAAAGTTAAAAGAACAAACATAAGAACCATTAATACGCAGTGAGATACTCTTTAGGCATTTAAAATTAGTCAAAGGGTAACATTAAATTAAATTAAGAGTATAGTCTCCATTCTCTTTCTCCATACAAACGTAGTTTACATTTTCCTCCCTGGATAAAGACATTAGAGCAAATATGTTAATGCCATAAAACCTATATCTGTCATGACAATGCATATACCTTTTCATTTTTTATTTATTTTCTAATTAAAATAATAATTTAAAAAAAATGAAACAAAAAAGGTAGATGCATAATCATGACAGATATAAGTTTTATGGCATAAACATATTTGCTCTAATGTCTTTATCCAGGGAGGAAAATGTAAACTACGTTTGTATGGAGAAAGAGAATGGAGACTATCCTCTTAAATGTGTGTATAACCGATGATACGTTTGTTAAAAATGGAATTGAGTTTTTCTGTTAAGAGGATAATCTCCATTCTCTTTCTCCATACAAACGTAGTTTACATTTTCCTCCCTGGATAAATACATTAGAGCAAATATGTTTATGCCGTAAAACCTATATCTGTCATGACAATGAAAATGTAAACTACGTTTGTATGGAGAAAGAGAATGGAGACTGTCCTCTTAAAAACTATTCCTACTAATATTATAAAGCTAAAAGATTGTGTGCATCACAAAGAAACCGCTGAACCGATAGCCTCGGACTCGACTCGGTATGAAAATAGCTGAAGACCTAAAATATTATTATGCTACTTTATATTCCCACGGAATCGGAACTTACGCGTGTAAAACCGAGAGACGCTGCTAGTTAATTTATAAACTCATTAAATATCTCACATGCCAGCTCCTTTGGGGACGTCAGATTACTTGTACCAGCCTTGTTATCGCCTACAAAATTAATTGTTGGAATATAAATCGGTATTGGGTATGTTTTTATCTTGTCCAATAGTTATTGGTTTATTTAGCCAAATTACCTGAATCGTCCAGTTTTCCTTCAATTCCAAACGTTTTTACATTAGTCAGAGGTGTTCTCGCAGCTTTTGGAACTCTACTGAATTTATTACGTGGATGACAAATGCATGACGATTTATCTGAATAATCATAATTTACACATTATGCTACAAAATTACTAGTATGTAAATTATATTAAAGAAAAATTTAGATACTAAGCTTCTATTATAAAGATAAGTCTTTATAAAACGAATAATCTACATTAAAACAACCCCAATTCTTTCCTTAATGTAAAAATGATAATTGAATTAACGAAAAACGGCAATAAAAATTAGATTACCGTGTTTAATGTTCAATAGAAGAGTGAGAGTTATGATAATTACCAACCGTTAAGCAATTTGTCTTTTGATTTACTGTGAATTGGTCTGTATTGATGACCTAGCCCCGGGGTCCTTTTCAGAGGTTTTAAGTCGGCTTCTTTGGCATCCATCGATCCTATAGATATCAATAGGTAGGTAAAACTTAGCACTTCATGTCATTTTCTCATCCGAGAGATGTTCCCGGTTGCATCCCTCTCGGGAGCCCGGGGTCCGCTAAACCCCAAATTATTATTAAATTTGGGATCGGCGCAGTAGGTAAGTCATCATTGACCAAACCTTCTGCAAATAGATTTGGCAATATTTTTACGGCCGGCCGCCTGCCTGACACCAACCCTCCTAGGGACCAAGCAGTTTATCCGCCACCGCGCGGGGAGAACTTAAGGTTTGATAGTCTCCCTTTAGATCCCTTAGTCGCCTTTAACTACACCCACGGGAAGAGAAGAGGTAGCCCTATTCTATGCCGGGGCTACACGGCTGACAGAAAAAATAATGATGGTCTGCTAAATTGTCCTACGTAGGGCAAGGTCATCTTTATAGAGGGATTAGTTAAATAAATAATCACTTACTTTAACTATTTCTCTCGAGACAAAAAATAACAAATATCTTGACCAGATATTGAAATACGTCACCATTTATTTGCCACAAATCCTGTGTACATTACAATACTATAGTAGTTATTAAACTAAAATTTTGATAGAAATTGAAATTGCACAAATAATTTCAAGTTTTTATTTCATTACTAAAATTTTTGTTGGTAATTATTGACAGAAGATTTTCACTTTGACAAATTATTAGTGGTCGGTTTTGACAGAAGAGGTTTTATTCCGTTATTTTTTCGGTTTACTGTGCTTGCTGTTCTTCCTTGAACTGTTGGGCCAGCTTTTGTAATCGTTGTTCTTCTCGTATTTCATCAAGCTTCTTTATTAAATCTTCTTGCACGCTGTCGACTATCTCTTTCAAGTTTTTAGCTATAAGGAAATAAAGAAAATAATCGTTCATTGTATTGTTATAATCCATCATTCCTAGCGAGGCTCGTCGTGGTGCGACTCAACGTAAACCGTCGAGTCTTTCTGCCCTGCCTGTCGATACCTATCGAGAGTAATTCCTATTTTTTAATCCCCGACGACGGATAAAGAGGACGGATAAACGTTTGATGGATAAGCCCGTTGTATCCCATTGTTGGACAAAGACCTCTTTTTCCAACACCTTCTCGACTCTTCGATGCCTGGGTTCTCACGGGCGGCACGAAAAGCCAGCTGATGATGCAATACATGAAACGATCAAAGCGCAGTCGATTCTTGGGTTTATTTAGACGCTGCGTCGCGCCGTCGACTGATCGACCCAGTGGATTTTCACCATAAATGCGAAAGTAACTTTGTGTGTCTGTTACGCTTTCGTGTCTACACCGCCGAACCGATTTTGAAGAATTTTGGTACTTAGGTATAGAGATAGGTGGAACCTTGGAGAATGATATGTTTAATCCCAATATTCTCGCAGGATCGGTACTTAAGCTTAGTCGCTCAGCACGGGGCTAGATGGCGCTGTGTGTTGTTCACAGAATTTATTTATTTATTTAAGGAAAACTTTATCAAATTTTTTTATAATCATTAAATCGAATGCGCTTAGCCCATAGATTGTGCGAATTAGGTTTTTTAAGATAATAATATTATTATATGATCTAGCATGGATATAAAGTCTGTTCCATCTTACCAGTTTTCTGATTAAATTCTTCTGCTATAAGAGATATCCGCTTTAGAGTGCCAACGTGCTTAACTATCTCAGTCGCCATGTCGTGTTCTACACAGGTATTAACAGAAGCATCCTGCATCAAAGCCCTTCTCCTTTTCTCAGCAGCAACTTTTATAACTTCACTGCTGACTACAGGCATTCTAGGCATTTTGAAGCTTAGCTTATCTTCTGGTATCATTGTTTCCATGATTTCTTCTGGTTCTGGTTGTGGATGTGGAATATCCAGCACATCATTTGGCAACAGTTCTGGTGCGTATGATTGTAAAGTTTCTATTTTCATTGGAGATTCCTTCTTCTCCGGTGATTTCCTCGAAAATTTGAATGGCAGAGCGTTGGTGATGCTGTCTATTATTGTTTCTGTAATAATAATGTTATTAAATTTTATCAGTTCTGTAGTTGGGTTATTTTTATTATAAATTTTATTAGCAGTGTAATTTTAGTTGGTAACTTACGAACAACACCCTTAGGTGATTCCTCTTCCTGCCGACGTTTTACAGCCAGTTTCTTTGTAAGTTCAGCAAGAAACATAGAACATGTTGGTCCTGAAAAAGGAGTCTCTTTCAATTATTGGGACTTATTCAAAATTTATTTCATTCAAACAGTAGTAATAAGATACAAACCGTCATTCTTCTTCTTTTTCGGAGTTTTTTGTTTCGGTGATGAAGATTTTTTATTTTTTGGCTTGTAACGTGCTGGTTTGTCCATGTCTGTGAAAATGTAAAATTAAGTTTTAAAATTTCATAAAAGTAGATTACAACTTCATATTATTATACATATAAATGCAGCTTTATAAACTAACATTTATCTTCGACAATAAGAAAAATATACCGGGAAAGATCGTCGCGAAATATGAAATTGTTTTACTAGCTATAAAATCGCCATTAAAGTCCAAGCCTTGTTGCTTAGTGAGATATAGGTAAGTATAATAAGTTAACATTGGCATGGAGTTGATTGATTTGATGATTTGATTTTAAAATTATTTATTTAACAAAATAACTTTACAAATAGGTTACAAAAGATCTTATTCATTTTGTATACACAAACAGTAGCTTATAATGAATATAAGACTATGAAACGTCTCTAAAACATATATTTTCCTAATTTAAACACAGTTGAGTTGCACTAGAAAACCTAAATAAAACAAGTAATTTTGTAAAGGTAAAACATTAAAATGTGCACGTTTCAGGGTGGACTCACATTATATTTTAATGTATTTCATAAACTAGTAAACTAGTACAGTAATGTACTTACGAGTACAAAGAATAAATAGTAATTGATACGTAATTCTAATTGAATTTTCGGTAGATGTAAACAGAAAAATGTGGGTAGGTATGCGAATGAAGAGGAATCAAGCGGTACGCACGATACCTCGTCGTGGCATGGAGTTAAACTCTTTGATAGCATGACTAAAATCACTAAACACTAAGTTGCGATACTTTTCTAATTTTAACTATTTCTCAAGAACCAGAGCTGTCCAATATTAGCAGGATCAGACTCACTTGATCTTTTGTTACGTTTCCAATACGCGGACGACTTGGATTCGGTCGAAGCTTCGCTCAAACTAGACGGAGATCGTCTTCGCTTACTCGGTCGACGACGCAAACGTCGATCATCATCAGAACCCATTGGTACTTATATTAACTCTCAATGGAAAACCCTCTGAAAAGAGGAAATGTGTATATAGCATGACTTTCCACAACAACCATGAGAGAGGAGCGTTTGAAAGAGTTCGAGCAACTTAGATCATTTACCTTTTGTCTTGTCAGTCCAGTAAGGGTTACACCATCTTAGCAACTAACCTACATAGAGACAGTTATAGAGAAATTAGTGATTTTAATCACGCAATCAATTATTTTTACGTTCATCGCGCGTGTAAACATCTATGAGAGAGAGGAACAAGGCATGGGAGAACGCTCGATTACACAGTGCGAGCTGAATCAGCTTGCCGAGTAGGTGCACTGCTCTAACTCGCACTGATTGACTATAACGTAAGAGTCACTCGTACTGCGAGTGCTACGTATTATGTAGTCAGATAAGGCGAACCGAGTTTCTGGCGATTAGCCGTCTACTGTTTAGGGAGCAGCTCGCACTGTGTAAAAAAGCTATAAGATGAAGTTGGTACTTTCACTGAGCTACGCTATGGAGTAAGGTAGAAAGTTTATATACATTCATACAGTTTTAATAAATAAGCAATTTTAGATTCATAATGGTTTTACTTACCGAAAATAGGGGACGCCCCGAAAACGGGACTCCCAAAAAAGTGAACCTAATTTTTTCACCAAATCACTCCTAATTTTTTTCCGAAAGTTTTTATCAGTCAAGTCAACCATTGTCAACCAATCACTTATTTGTCAACTGTCAATTTGACATTGCTGTTTATGACAAATTATCTTACCATTGGGCCATGACATTGCCATGTTGGCTAGGCTAGTCGCAAGGTGAAAGTGGGCAAACAAAAAAATAAGTCAAAACATCTGATACGTTTTTAAATCTCAGACTATAAACTGACGTTTTCGTTCTTTGTACAATAATTGACAGTTCTGTTTTTCTTCAGGAAAATGTGCCAAATCGTAGTCTTCAATTTTTTATAGCGCCGAGGCGCACCATGGGCGTGCCTATAAACTGCTGTTTAACTCTAGATTCAAGCAAGATGTAACCACATACTTGCATCTGGATAACCTGTGCATCTCTTTATTGTCTATCGCTGGTAGTCACGAAATAAAACCACTTGAATTTATTTATAAATGATAAATGCATATAATAGGGCTAAATTTAGTTTACAGTATTGAAAGGATTTAGATATTTCATGTCTTCAAAGATTTGACGCGTAGGTAGACGTACTGAATTCTTCGAATATGGTTTATTCTGGAGGATCGAGTGGTTTCTGTAAAATAACAGGAAATACTTTATATCTGAAAGTGGGACATACGATCATGTGATGAAATCAGATCAACCTGTAAGTAGTTTTCCAGAATATCAGAAAATTTTCAATTTGTCTGACAAATACTCGCAACTTGTATATTAAATACTTGAAACGCTACAACTCTGCAAGTCATTCAGCATACACTAGACGTAAAATTGCCTCATCACTCTGACTTTGATATCCTTTGAAGTTTCCTAGCAAAGTAGTTTTTCTCGTAGACGGTAGGTAGGTATGTGCCGAAGTTAATCATGCCTACAACACCGTAAAATAAGTTTACCATCATAAATATTTCAAAAGTTATTAGATTTATTTGACGTTTGTTTGCTTCAAGTCTACATTCATAATTTATAGTTTTATAAAAATATTGGTTTTGGTTTATTGATTATCGTCGGCGCCTCAGTCTGAAGTGCCAAAACAACTTACAGAAGTTGACGATAAATCCTAATGTATGTTTATGGAGAATATTTTGTGGCATAAGTTGTTTTCAGAAAATATATTTAGAGATCTAAAAGACTACTGTACATATGAGCCGAATTTCCATCAAATTGGACCAATATGCTGGGGCCTACTATACTGTAAGTTTATAATTGGCGAAGATACTGGATGACTTGGAATAATGTCGGGTTTCCATACATACGTCGTTTACGGTCTACTATGACTGAATGTTGAAATGTACATATTTCAGAAAGAACAATTATTAAAAAGTACTATTCCCATAATGTCCGAAATCCGAAAAGACTGTTTGTTGTAATGTCTGCATTTCAAAATGACTTATGAATTTGGTACAGTCATCATCAGAAATTTTACAAAATGGCGTGACATTTTATTCGACACAAACTACAAAACACAAATGACGGAGCTGCAAGCTGGCCATATCAATGAAATTCAATTTCTTAAAAATATTAGAATTATCAAGAAACGCTTACACTAAATTCCATAAAAAAATTATAATTATAATACAGTCGGTATAACGTTACTCCGAAAAACATAATTGGAATTCTGATATTTTGGATATGGCCATCATCTGCGTTTTGTAGCTTGTGTCAATTGGCTTAGCTTCTTTCTTTAGTTTGTATATAAATCGCATTAGAGCCTATCCACACGGCGCGTTGCGTCAGCGTTGCGTCGACGCAGCGCTGCCGTTGCGTTGTTTTACATACAAATAACCAAGGTGTTCACACGGCGCGTTGCGTCGTCGCAACGCACACATGACGGACAGCAGCCTCCGAGACGAAGCGGGAGGCGGTGTACTCGTTAAGACTGCGTCGTAATAACGCTGCGATGGCGCAGCGCCTGTGTGGCCGGCTATGCGTCAAAATGTTTGCGTTGCGACGACGCAACGCAACGCAACGCGCCGTGTGGACAGGCTCTTACGGTTGGGTTGGCTTGTACGGCATAGGTACGTGTAGTGACCCTTACCAACTGTATTATAAGTGCGATGTTTACCGCAGTTAAGTAATTTATTTTTAAGAATTATTTTTTTTTGTGTTCACATTCTGATGATCTGATGGTGAACATTCCAAAATATATTGAACTGTATAATATTACTTTGTTTTAATTAACGATTTTTAATAAATTTTGTGTGTGATTGTTCCTTGATAGTCACTCGTTATTTTCAGTCATGATAACAAACAGTCTTTTCGGATTTCAGACATTATGGGAATAGTACTTTTTAAGAATTGTTCTTTCTGCATTAAGTACATTTCAACATTCAGTCATACTAGACCGTAAACCATACGTCAGGGTCAAACAGTGTTCACACGTTGGCGTTATTGGGAAAATGTGCACGGCAAATCTGTTCGCCTAATATGTGTAGTGGCCTTTATCCTCCATTTTCAACGAAATTTTTTTGCGACAAATGATGAATGATAACTTACAGTGACAGCCGATGGTGTTTTTGAAGAGCGCTGTCCAGCACGTGCTAGGGTTGGTCCTGTCCCTTGTTTCGGGTCCGGTGCGTGTTCGGAGCGAGCTTGCACAAGTCCGGCTGCAACAACAGCACCTTGCACTGCTGCTGGTAATGGAGCTGGGGTAACCAAGTCGGTTGGCACGCCGGGGATGACGAGGGCATTTTCTGTGTAACAGAGTAAAGGATATGATTACATTAAAAAAAAATTACCACATTATGGCTTCTAATATTTCAATTAGAAACTCTTTCGTTTGTGCACGTCAATATGTTGCTAAAAACAAGCCAAACGTTACGTGAAATAGTATGTTTACTACCACGGGCATCATAGAACTCTTCTTTCCCCGTTTCTTCAAGCACAGCAGCCACAGCTGGAACAGATATTTCAGAAGCACTTTCAGATGACACCGTTGCTTCACTTGGCGTCTTCTTCTTCTTCTTTTTAATCTTCTTCACTTTCTGCTTCCCTGCTTGGCCAGTTGCTTGCCCAGTAGCCGATTGAGTGTCAGATGGATTAGCAGGTGACGACATTCTGTTTTCGGCTTTTCTTATTTCGTGAAGATTTAAGATGTAAGGAGAGGAATCAAAGACACCCTTTAAATCTGACGAAGAGTCGTCTTCGGTAGTAGTTTCCTCGAAGTAATCTTCTATTCTATCGTCCGCTGAAAGTTTACAAATATATAGATACTAGCAGTGCCCCGCGGTTTCACCTGCGTAAGTCCCGTTCTCGTAGGAATAGTTAGTTCCCGTCACCATCACTATCAAGTAGGTAAACAGCGCAACATGGCGCAGATCAAATAGGCACAAAATTCAGTATGCCCTGTCCAGCGACTTGTACTGTGGAGGTCAGTGTTTGCAACATACTTACATTTTTAATATCGCGATATCTTTTTAATGAAATATCCGAATTTAATAATTTAAAAGGTTCTAGAAAGGTATTTAATTAGTCTTGAATATGAAGTAATTTATTTTGATAAGGATCAATACTAAGGTACAAAATAAAAGGTTATTCAAGCGACGGCTTTTTAATTATTTAAAAAAATAATAATAACACTTATTGTGAGATAACTACAATAGTTAGACATATGGTGTTGCTGTGTTTTTTGTAGTCAATCACATTTTCTATAAAGTTGTAGTACATGGTTTTGTTCTCTATCCAATAGTTTTCGCAGCGCACGTGATGTAAAGAATTGTTGGGTAAATATTTTCAAACCTTGTGTTACATTATTGGACTTTTAGTAAGGATCCCTATTTTTTTTGAAAATATAATATAGCCTATTATAGCCTTCCTTAATAAATGGACTATCCAACACTGAAAGAATTTTTGAAATCAGATCAGCGGTTCCTGAGATTAGCGCATTCAAACAAACAATCAAACAAACTCTTCCGCTTTATAATATTAGTATATAGATACATAAATAAGTATCCAAGTTCGGAAAAAAATATGATTAAACTCACCCATGTTTTCAAAAACGTTAGTAAGGTAATTTTTCAACTGAAAGCGAAATATGGTGATTATCTGATTTGTATCAGTTGAGGTTACATCATTTTCTATTACGTGGACATTTTAAATGGATTTCAAAAATTTATTTCATGGTTTATTAGAAAACGAAACTATTTTCCTTTGAGATTTTTTTTATGGATGGATGACAGGAATCGATTTTTAATTGTTTTATTCTTCTTTTTAATTTTTTAAAAGTCAAACAGTAAGCAAGCAAGTTTATACAAAAAAGTATTTACGCATTTTTTAATAAAATTTCATTTATTATTTTTCTTATGCATCATGTACCTTACGTAACCATGTAACCTACTTTATTTTTAAGTATTCTATGTTGATTCTATGCTTTGCACTAAAAATGTAGTTGTTTGTAATATGCATATACTATACAGTAATCTGAGAGAGTGATTAACTGCTTTAATTATCGAATTTGCCTGTTAGTAGGAATTAGGAACGATCTATTTAAAATCAAGACCGAGTGAGTTCACATGAATGCATTGTCCGGTTCATATATTATTATGAAGCTATTAATTAAAGTAGGTATAATTAATCTATAACTAATCGCTAATACGTAGTTAGTCTGATAAATTGTATTACTTTGTAATCAATGACCGTAATAAAATTAAATTCAAAATAAATTGGGTTTTTGAGTATGCATATGTAACCCAAAAAGCTGGCTGCTTTGCTCTTTTAGATAGCAATATCTATTCTTTGGCCAAAGTAGCAGCCAACTCTTTGGTCACCAGAAGATAACACACTAAGAATTTAATATGAAAAATAATGAAAATTCTAAAGCCTCGGCTTCCCACGGGCCTAAATCTACACGCGACTGCTAAAGGCAGAAATATATATCCATCGCCAATAGAAGTATGGTTGAATCTTGTATAATCTTCTCATCCAAGGAATGTTTCCAATTGCATCCCTCTCGGGAGCCTGGGGTCCGTTAAGCCCTAAAATAGATTTTTATTATTTGGGGTCGGCGCAGTAGGAAATATTTGTAGGTACAGCCGGCCGCCTGCCTGACACCAACCCTCATAGGGACCAAGCAGTTTATCCGCCGCCAGATCCATTAGTCGCCTTTTTAACACCCACGGGAAGAGATGGGATAACCTTATTCTATGCCGAGGCTTTACGACAGATCGGACCAAGTATTCGAACAACTGGAGATACCACTTAGCGCGGCTCTTCATCAGCCCACCGGTAGAGATCACTGGAGGAAGACGCTTGCCAGATTGCATACCAGGAGTCACGATCCTCATCACCGAGGGAACGACGGAGGAAGAGGATGGTATCGCTAATTGTACAAGTTTCATTAAGTATGGGGATTAAAATTGTACGACGTATTTGTACTTTTAATGAATTTTCCCAACATATCAATAAAAATTGTTTCCAATTGGAAGCGGTTTAATTGAAATTGACTCTCCATTTCGACGTGAACGTTCTTATTTTCATTGAGTTTGTTAATGGGAAGTTAAAATTGCTTATTTCAGTAAACTTAATAATGATTCCTTGGTTTTATGTCCAAATCTAGTCCCAGGTGGACTTTAAAACATGTTACTCATTAACTTTTTATATTATTAAAAATGAGTGTTTATGAACGCGAACTATTTATGTTAATTAAGTATAACGAAATGTTTTGTCCTAACTGATGGATCAACGCACAGCCTAAACTGCTAATAGTACAGATCTCTGAAATTTGGAGAGTGTGTTCTTTACTTATGATAAAGAAACAACTCTCCAAATTTCAACTCTCAACATAATATAATGTAGGCATCCAATACGAAAACGTTTTTGAAAATTTACCCTGGATGGGGACTTAAACACAGGTGAAATACAGGAGGTTGCCTGGAAAAGATCGCCCTTAGGAGCAGGCAGCGCATTGTGCCACAGTACTTTTTAAGTTTTTTCTTTATTGTAGGTACTTTTTTATTTTTGATACAATAAAGCGTTTACCTATCTAACTATCTTTCTAAAACTACGGGACCCAACAAGTTTATAATAAAGCAACTCATCATTTCAAGATACTTCCATTTACTTTCGCATTTATAAAATTAAGAATTTTAGATTAAAAATCACCTCAAATGATTTAATTAACTCGTTAAAACTTCGAAGAAGCTGTTTTAAAACACGAAACGACGCCATTTCTGAATAATTCAACATTTATCCATTGTATTACCATCTATATTCATGTGCTCCTTTATTTCCTAATTTGCATTTTATTGTGTGTGTTGAAAGCTCGCTTATTGTTCGAAAGCTTACGGTTTAGCTTTTGAGTATCGAATGTGATGTATTGATCAATAAATATGATTTCCTTTATTAGACACTTACCTACATTCCGTGGTTTCATTTATGCTTCATATTCTTTGGTTCTGAGAGGTTTAAACAAGATATAGTGAAAAAGGCTAAGTTATGAAAGATGGGTAAAATGTAAAGGTAAGGTAAGGTAGGTAAGTAAAGAAATCTTGCCAAATCTTTGTTTTGCTATCTCATGACTTTTACTTAATTTGCATAGCGCAGTGTTTGGTGAAGTAGTTTTCAGTGCTCCTGATGCAGTGTGAATCCACATTCTCTGCAACGTGACTATAAGCCACGACCTTCACATCAAAGTTGTGGAAAATCATCGAAAGGGTAAGACATATAAATAAGCGTGCGATTCGGTACAAAAACAGCTACATCAAAAACGGCTACATCAAAAACAGCTACACAAAAACGGCTACATCAAAAACAGCTACACTACAAAAACAGCTACATACTAAAACGGCTACATACTAAAACGGCTACATCCAAAACAGCTACAATACTAAAACGGCTACTATTAAAAACGGCTACATCGAAAACGACTACACCGAAAACAGCTACACTACAAAAACAGCTACATACAAAAACAGCTACATTACTTGAGTATAATAAATAACTTAGTGCGTTATCAACTTTGGTTGCACTTTAGAATCCTACGTCACGATTTTGGGGGTAGGGAGGGGTGGGGGGAGGGGGGGATTGTTGTACAACCCCCCCTAACATCTTCCCCCCTTGAGCAGATGCGTAATTTAAAAAATACCATAAATATAATAATAATTTGGAGGTTATAATTTTGCTAAAATTTGAATATGTGTGGGCTCCAGCGCGATGCAAGGGCTGTAGCAGCAGCCCCTCAGCTCTTGCGTGACAAAACGCAGCACCAGACACTCACCTTTGCAGCTTTGGCAGCAGTTTAGTCTTCGCAGCATAGTTTTATTTATAGATAGAATTAGGCGCTTTGGCGACCGCTGCCGCGGCACGCTCGCTTCGCTCGCTCGCCAAAGCGCTGCGCGTAATCATGTTCTAACATTAACCTAACCTATCCAAGTCGGGGTGATCCATATATATTTTTTTGAAAGTTTTAGAAATTAATTTTTGAAAATCATTTCTTTCGCTATTTTTCCTTTTATCTCTTATTTCTTTCACTATTATTACTATTTCGCTCATTTTACACCAATTCGTATTAGTAATGTAGCTGTTATAGTAATGTAGCTGTTTTTGTATGTAGCTGTTTTTGTAGTGTAGCTGTTTTCGGTGTAGCCGTTTTCGATGTAGCCGTTTTTAATAGTAGCCGTTTTAGTAGTGTAGCTGTTTTGGATGTAGCCGTTTTAGTATGTAGCCGTTTTTGTAGTGTAGCTGTTTTTGTAGTGTAGCTGTTTTTGATGTAGCCGTTTTTGCGTAGCTGTTTTTGATGTAGCCGTTTTTGATGTAGCTGTTTTTGTATAAAGCGAAGCGTGCTACATATTAGACAGCACGTTACCTATCTTGTGTTGTGATAGTGGTCAAACTGGGTCAAACGCAAACCACTAAATGAAAGAAATACCTACCTATATGATTTTAAAGTTACATGTTTGTTTTGACTACAAATATTATTAAATAACGGAGTATTTACCATGTTTCAATTTGTTTCTAACGGAGCTCGATATTTTGCGAGTAGATTCATCTCGTGAACAAGCCTGGTGAAATATCGATCTCCGTTAAAAACTAATTTTAACAAATATACTCCGTTTTTTAATAATAAGTAATGAAAGAAGTATCTAAAAATATAATAAAAACTGAAAGAAACTACTTCTAGTTCTAA
Organism: Idaea biselata; assembly: GCA_958496205.1. Taxonomy (NCBI): domain Eukaryota; kingdom Metazoa; phylum Arthropoda; class Insecta; order Lepidoptera; family Geometridae; genus Idaea; species Idaea biselata. The sequence goes on along the minus strand of OY292399.1, from coordinate 27,511,262 downwards.
AAACTTGTACAGTATTTACATTTAGGCGATAGCATGATAGCTGATAGCAAACAGTTAGGAGCAATGGGCGACGAGTTGTAACCGGGATCGCATGATACGTCGAGACAACTCGTTATTGGCTGCATTTTCTATTCAGATTCTACAAGAATTGTCCAAGAAAGAATTGGGTTTGGTATTTGTACATTGTAGTACACGATACTGTTTTTATATGTAAGTTTTATTATTTTAAAGCTGTCTTTGTAACGCTTGAAAATTTTCTTGATTTTTAGAATCTGAACGATGACGCCCAACGTATCAAAAATCCGCTGCTTTTCCAATTGAGCTACGTGACTTCAAGCTACTAGATTGTATATTTAGGACCATCTCGCAACATCTACTTACTAAATTACTTACTATATTAGTCTTATTAGTACTTGTGCAGTAGACAGATTTTACAAGCTAGCGCAGTAAGCACCGAACATAAATCTATGTTCTAACGAATTTCAGATAAAAATAAGTGATAGCAACTCAGCAAAATCATAGCATTAGCAGATCACAGATACTTCAGATCGGTCGATTGTTTGGTAGGTATAACCTGACATGTTAAATTAAAAGTAATCTTAACGACTTCGAGGCATGTCGAGTATTCTGTCGTTTAAATTGTGCCAAACTATTGTTTGCTGAGTCTTGCTTTGATTTATTTATAACTGCGGTTTCACCCGCGTAAGTCCCGATTCCGCGGAAATATCGGTATAAAAATTAGCATACGTGGTATTCTAAGTCTTCAGCTATCTATATTCTAAATTTCATAAAAAATCGGTTTAGTAGTTTTTGCGTGAAGAAGTATCAAAGTCACATACAGACATACATACATACAAACTTTCGCTTTTATAATATTAGTAGGAAGTAGGAAGTGTTTCCTACACTTGGAGTAGAAGTGTTTCCTTCATTTAAAGTTTTTTTTAAACTGAGTTTAGCTCATTTTTTTAGGAGAAAGCATACAACGAACTCTTGTCTTCTCCATCTTTTGCTAAGGGGCAGAGTTGTTGTTGAAAATCACCAATAGGCAAACGGTAGATGCGTTTGAGATGTGGTGTAAGCGTCGTCTTACAGATAACGTATCTGTTTGTGCTGCAATACTTTGGCCATATTGCACGCAGAAGTTCGGACAATCTAAAGCGCCTGATGGTGACCGAGAAAGTTGAGATCACAAGAGCGGAGCCCTAAAAAATAGTCTGAATGAGGAAACGACGGAGGAGAAGGACTTTTAACTGACTTGAAAAAAGGTAGAGGTCCTTATTTCGGTTGTGAGTTTTCTTATTGTCTTGACACACCACGCGTTTTCACCCTTAGGATTAGTGACTTAGAAATATTAGACCCACGGATCTAACAGTTTAGAAGTTTCTTAATATATGCCAGTTAGCGTATGCTAAAATGAAGAATGTTCTACTAAAATAATCTTAAAACTAAACTTTGTGAAATAAGTTTTATATAACTTTACAAAAGTTGTACAAAGTCTCCTAACGTATTTTCATCATTATTATTAGACACGGTTCTAGATCGCGTTATAGATAATCATTGTTTTTAATTACCCTCGACGTTTCGGCAAACGGATCACACCGGCCGTGGACCCAAGAAGACTCCACGGCGACTTATAATAATGATGAACGGAAATCGTGTACCTACTTAACTTTAAAAAGTGTGTTTAAAAAGATTTGTCTTATAGTAAACGCTATGCTCTACATAAAACTGTCCTAAAACAAATCGTATTTTTATAAACGAATACGAACCAAGCATGAAAAACTTTGTATATAGTCTGGGGAAACTCAATGAAATAATATTTTACAACGCAATAAATAATACCGTTTGTTTGTTCATATTCAAACGAATTTTATTGAAATATTCGGGAATGGTAGATGTAAGTACGAGTATTTTTCCAGAAGATTGAAGTCAATTTATTGATGAGAGGATTATGTTTGATTCAAATTGTTACATGAAATAATATTTTTACATGTTTTTCTTGGAAATATTTTTGAAGGTTTTAATAAATATTTATAGAACCTCTAATAGAGAAATGATGACCTCTGCACCCAATTTCATGGACACTAAGGTTTAAATGTTGACAATTAAAATATAACGTGTGAGGGCGCACCTTATTTAGAAAGCGTATAGCTTAGTTTGGTAAATAGCTTTTGTTGTTGCATTATTTTTATAATATTTATAAGTTTATTTCTTAGGGTTCCGTGCCCAAAGGGTAAAAACGGGACCGTATTACTGAGACTTCGCTGTCTGTCCGTCTGTCACCAGGCTGTATCTATCTTTAGCACCAGCGCAATCAAGTGATGGAGTGATAGACTTAACGTTCGCGTTGCGTTCACGAATTGGTTGATCTACTGTTTATTTTAGGGTTCCGTACTCAATTATAATAGTGGTACGGAACCCTTCGTGCGCGACTCCAACTCGCACTTGGCCGGTTTCCTTACTTACCTCACCTACAAAATAGGTCAGATATCAAATTAACGTAAGTACCTACCTATACATTACTTACCTACCAAGTAAAAATCCCATATTTATTATTAGAAAATCCTCTTTGAACACCGAAGCAATCCTCAAAAGTAGACCAGCGGTGTTGAGGTTTAATGTTTCGTGGCGGAGAGTGCGAAACGCTGTCCCTTCCCTAAAATAACGTAAAAACTTTAGAGAAAACCACATTCAAACTAAACATTTATGCTTTGATGTAGGAAGATCACGTTGACATGGTACACTCCTAGTCTTCTACCAGTGGCAAAATGTTTAAGAAGTGTGTCCAAAACAGTGTTGAGCTTTATAAGTCTATCCTAATAATATAAAGAGGAAAGATTTGTGTGTGTGTGTCTGTATGTTTGTTATGAATAAACTCAAAAACTACTTGACCGATTTCTAAAATTCTCATACCATTAGAAAGCTACATTTACCATGAGTAACATAGGCTACTTTTGATCCCGATATTCCCACGGGATCGGGACTTACGCGGGTGAAACCGCGGGACGCAGCTAGTAGGAAATAAAATTTGACATGAACCTGGAGCGGGTACCGCATGACACGCTAATAAAGCAATGATTTGCGAAAAAAATCGAATTAAACAATTCGTCTAAAAACTTTTCGACTAGTAGGTATAACAACTCAGCTAACACAATTCGACTACGATTATTTTTGAGTTCAGTATTACTAGGCGCTAAGTGTGATTAGACATGTTCTAAACATTAGCTTATAATAGTTACCTCACCTAAATGTGCCCATATTTTTTTTCCCCGTAGTTGTTGAAATTCTTATAAAGTAGGCAAGTAACGTAGTTATCAATTCAGAAATGAGTAATAATGATCGATTTTTTTCATAGCCAGGAAAGTTTACTTAGATACGCCACCTAAATGTAATCATCGTATAATATAAAACTTCGAAGAAAACGGTAGGAAACTAGCCATGACACGATCTGTTTAAAAGAGTACTTAGTTTTTAAAACCATCTACTTAACTTAATTTTAAAGATGTTTTCAGTGTAGGTATCGAGCTCGATACCTAGTAAGATACCTACGATAGCATGAAGGGAAATTTGTTACCTCCATGAGCTGGGTAACAATTTTCCCTTAATGCTGGTTTTTAGTGGTTAATTAGAGACATATACAGGATGTTTCGACGAGGGTGTTTCGACGAGGATGTTAAGCCGAAAGCCGAGGATGTTTCGACGAGGATGTTTAGCCGAAAGGGGGTTGATCTAGAGGTCTAGGCGAACAACTTTTGTTCTACGACTTTTGGAAATTTGAACTTTTTTTTTCGAAAATTTTAAAGTGGTATCACTTAAAAAAACAGCTGTTTTTGTAAAAAAAAGGCAATAAATGTTTAGATTGTAGAGGTCCAAACTAAATAAAAGGGCACCTTAAGGTCAATGACCTCAAACTCTAAAAAACAGCTGATTTTCATGCAAACTTTAAACTTAAAATTTTCGAAAACTACTTCGAATTTTCAAAACTTGTAGAACAAAAGTTGTTCGCCTAGACCTCTAGAACAACCCCCTTTCGGCTTAATACCCCCTCTTCGGAGCACGTTGTATACTTGACTTTTTAATTGTAGATTATGATTTGGCACATCTTCCTTAAGAAAACATGTCAAATACAAAAAACCAAAACGTCAGATCGCAGTCTGAAATTAAAAAAACTAAGTATTACACGTCTGTACAACTTATGAATCTAGCTGCGCCTTTTTTAGTATGTCGGGATAACAACAAGTAAACTAAAAAAAAGAATAAAATAAAAGTTATCAAAATAAATTCAATTGCGTGATAATGGGTAACTCTTCGTACGCGAGTCCGACTCGCACTTGGCCAGTTTTTATTGTTTTTTCAAGTTAGTTATGAAGTAGGCATCTATTAGGAATCTATACCTATAAAGAGAAGACGTGAAACTAATATTATGCTTGCCAATCCAATATTGCAAAGTGTCGTAAATTATATCAATATGAAATTGTTCCAAAAAAAAGATAACATTATAAATCTGAACTTAGACTAATAAATCTGAGCATAAGTTCTATTTATCAAATGGAAATAAGTAACAATCCAAGTTTATTGGAGTTTTTTTGACTTATGGACATAACAAAACATATTAGGTAGGTATGTAAGTAATTTGAATGAAAGATGTCCTTATATTATTCAAAAACTAGACATTTGTTTATTGGCGCAAACAACCCTATTTGGGGTCCTGACGAAAACTAGGAACGATCCGATCCCGTTAGCTGTCCGGTGACAGAATAATTCATAAATATATTTTAACTAGTCCCTTCCCTTAACCCTTTCTTAGTAAATCCATACACACCACAAATAACACACTCTCCAAATTTGTCATGTCTCTAGGACTAGCATTTGGCCTTTGCATTGATATATAAGTCAGCCAAGACATTGCCTTTCGGATTACGTTTCTCAGATTTTGAAGTTGAAAGTTTATGCTTCACTTAAAAACTTCTAAACCGATTGCGATGAAACTTGATATGCAGATAGCTGGAGATCTGGATAAACACATGGGCTACTTTTTATCCAGATATTCACACAGGATCGGGACTTACGCGGGTAAAACCAAAAGGCGCAGCTAGTAGTTTACAATCTACTATATTTAATAATAGCTCGGAAATTTCATGATTCGAGATCAAGTGGTACTTTATTTAAGTAGATAGATAAGTAGGTATGCAAATTGATTCAATGTTGTTCAGGAAATGAATCCTAGGTACTAGGTAGGTACGGGTCTAGATTTATTTCTGTTATAATAGGCAATTCCAAGTAGGCGTCTACTTGGAATTGCCTTTCATACATCTAATATTATAAGTAGGTAGAGTATAGGCAGGTAAGATTGGATAAGGGAGAAAACCGTATGACCCAAAATATATCTCCCAAAATCCCAGACGGAGAAAGAAAACACTAAGAAACCGACATGTATGTCGGTTTCTCAGTGTTTTCAGTGAATAAGAATATAATAAAACACTGAATAATTGGTTTTACATACATTTATTATGAATTTAAGGTACATAAACATACACAATACGTAATGAATGACTAGAGTTTGACCCTAATTTGCTTTGGCACTTTTGTCCTACAAAAGTATGAAAACATCGGAAGGTAACAATTTTAATTAAAAAACCCAGGGTAATGAAACATTCTTGAAAATGATACAATAATATAAATATTTTTACAAGGAGAAATGCATAATCAAAAATTCGTCTGTGCAGGATTCGAACCTGTGTCTATCAATGACCGGGCGTAATGCCTTGAGCGATAAAACATAAAAAATATTATAAAATAATAGTTTTGCAATTAAACTACTACAAATTGTAGTATGAATGTTTACTAATAAAAATATTGTTTATCTGTATTTGAATACATTAACCCATTTTGGTTTCTGCGTAAAAAACAATTTTCATCCAATGTTATGAAATTTTTAATTTATTGAACGTCGTTATTCTATTTGATTTATTGGTTTAATATATTACCCCAATCGAGAACACAAACAGAACACAAAAACAATAATGAAAATTAAACAAAAACCTCAAATTACGTATACCTATTGCTTACAGAAAATTAGTGATTTAAGGTTTTTTACATTTGTTTTCCGGATCCAGTCAGAAAAGTCCGGATAACGTATATCGTATTTTTTTTTCTACATGAAGTTATAACCAGATTTTAAAATTAATGGTAGTTTCGAATGTGTGTGTGTGTGTAAAATGACCATGCACTTTTTCTTTACGAATAATCATGTGTACCTACTAATAACATCGCTCTTACGGTGAAGGAAAAAGTGTATGTATGGATCGTAAGTGACATTGTTTCCGACAGACAGATACGTTGGAGGGTGTTGAAGCCTATCCACATTTTAGACAGAACAGTCAATTTTGTCTAAAATTTGGATAGGCTTTGAACCAATAAGAAGTTTTTTTGTCTTGAAACTACACCAAAATGTAGGAAACAATGTCATGTAATCTTTTAACAACATTCCGTCATGAAATAATCAATAATTTTTGATGAACTTGACAAGGATTTTGAGTTTAATGCTATTAATTTCAGTACACCGCCCGCTAGCATTTTATTTATGCTGTGCCACGCGCTCTTATATGTTGTAGGCTTTAAGTACAATAAAGAGCCATAAAATGAAAGTCGTAAAAATTCACTGTATCTCAGGAACATTAATTCGTATTCAGGAATGTAAAATAAATTGCCTAATTTGGTTTTCATAAAGTTTCTTGGTGAAACTTCTCCCGTGTAGGACGTTTTATTTGTAGGCATTATATGGGACTACCTCTATCCCGCAGTTTTACTTGCGTAAATTCCAATTCCGTTGAATTTACGAAAAACAAATTCTTATCGGATATCTACATCACATCAAGAACATACCTTCTCTCCAAATTTCAGAGGTTTAGGCTGTTTACCCATCAGAATCAGTCAGGACAATGCCTTTCATCGATATAGATTTGAAACTTATTCAAAATTGTCTATTCCTAAGTCCTAAAGCGTAGAACACATACGAAGCGAACCAAAAACTGGAGCTTCAGGTGGTCTGTTGCGCGTCCGGCACACCGCGGCCTGCAACGCAGAAGGTTGCGGGTTCGATTGCCACCGAGGACAAGTATTTATGCTGAGCATGAATTTACAACAAGAAAAAGGTTTCCCATACAGATTTTTTTATCATAACAAGCAGATTATATTTATAGATAGGTACAAAATTAACAGAAAATATTAAAAAACATGATAAAGTTAGTAAGTAGGTATTTTTTATACAATATCCTATTAGAAAATTTCCATTGAGTATTTTTTATTCTAACAAACAACAGATCTAACGAACAAAATTAACAGAAAATACTAACAAAACATGGTAAATCGAGAAAATAGTCACAGATTACAAATGCAACATAATCAACTAACATCCACTTAAAACTACCATTGAACACTGTTCTTGATTAATTTACAATACAATTTTACCCTACGGGAATTCAATGATGTAAGAAACACATTTTTTTTTAAATTTTATTACAAAAAAAACAATGTTAAAATAGGTTAAAATTGAAGACTTTTTTCGGTTTTAATCGCGTGGTATTTATTACTTTTAGCATTGTTACAACGCTCAACGTTTCGAGACCTTTACAGGTCTCTTCTTCAGGATTGATTCTGAAGAATCCTATCCAACATCGAACAAACTGAAGAAAAATCTAAACAAAATTACTGACAGTTTTTTTAAAGACCGTATACATTAAAGGTAGTAGTTAACCCACGGGTTAAGTAACATTTTCCTTGGAAACAGTTTCATGAACTTTGTTATTATTTTAATCGTCCTGGTTTTTATCCCAGTTGGTTTGATATAATAATTTGACAACTTTGGTTGTGATTGTTCATTTCATTTTGCGAATACCTATAATATTTTGCGAATATAATTTAATGAGGTATAAGCTTTTAATATATGCCTAGTGATAAATGGCACAATGAGATTCTGGGGATTTTAATGACAGTTAAAGTTACCGGTCGATAGATATTTATAGAATTTCAATGTGCCAACTATCAAAAGTTGTGAAACTATTTTATAAGAAAATGTCAAATGGTCATTATCATTAAAAACCTGGAGTTATCGAAAAAGAAAATATACATAAAACTATACAAAAATTCAACATACAGACAAACAAGCATTACATTTAGGTATAATAATAATTTTATTATTACAATAAATTATTTACACAGTTGGTACGAGAGATTTAGTACAAAAATGTACGATGAAAAAGACTTCATTTATAATTCCCTGTAATCTGTTCGCTATACAAGACTAGAATAATATAATAATACTTACTTAGTACCTATATCTTTATTTATAAACGTAAATTAACGTTAAATCAGGAATCTAATGGTTAAGGTTTAAACATCAATTATTATTTACCTGACGTGTCGTGTCGTGATTACTCGTGATGCGTCAGTAGTCTATCGGTTTTATATATTTTGTATGAGACACAATTATAGGTCGTGTCGTGATGCGAATGTGTCTCTAAGCGTACAAAATATATTATGAAACCGATAGGCTACTAGTACTCACGCACCACGACACACGTCAGGTAAATTAAATATGTTTCTATCAAGTTTCTATGTTTACTCTTTAGCAATTTTTGGTATTTTTGTATTAGTAACACTTCAAAAGTTTTAGCTAAACTACAAAAAAAAACAGAAACTGATAAACTATTTAACTGAAGCAAAATTTGATCCGCGATTTAGGCAATACACTGCCCAGATTCACTGCTAATTAACGTTTATAAATAAAGAAGTTAAGGTTTTACGTACAACATTTATAACAATTACGATTAAAATATTATTTAAGTTGGTATACTAGTAAATACAATGTGGTGCCCCGCGATTTAACCGCGGAAATCCAGTGTTAGTATTTAAAGCCATACTGAATTTCATAAACTTCTCCTTTTCGCGTAGTGGTGTGGCCTACCTAGTGCTACTCCTGTATTTATTTTCAACGTCAGTGGAAATGTGAGAGAGATTTTACTTAGCTAAAGTATTTACTCGACTTCTCTATAAATACTGGGGTTAGAGTTTACAGGTCGTCCTTAGGCCTCTAACTTGACCCAACGACTGCTTTCAGAGATGAGAACCGGGCCCACCTGTTTAACGTGCATTCGAAGCACGGAGCTCGAGAAAATGATTTTTGTCACACATCCATCCAAGTAATGCCCGCGCGAGGCCTTGCTTAACCCGCATGATTACACAAGATCGACATTTACTTTAATTGATTTAGGAGTTCATGAATTTCCAATACAGTTTTCCAATGTTATCAGTTTTTGTAGTTGCTTATGAGGCATATTTCAGGAACATACTCTGGGCAACGAACTCAGAATACTCTGGGTACAATATTATGAGGAACATTCATGTTTAACAAAATCGCTAAACTTTTTAAATTCACACTATTTGTTAACATAGTTACATTTTCCTGGGGTTTACCTACCCGCGGACAGTGAAAATGTGGGTTGTTCACGAACGGTTTCCCAAACAACCATTTATAAAAGAAGACGTCGCACGCCGCTGCTCCAGTCCCCTCGTGACTAAGACCATTGTAATATGGTTGAAACGTCGAGGTAAGAAAATAAATAATAATACGCGATTAAGACCCGGGAAAATGTAACTATGTTTAAAATATCGCGTTTTATGCTTGTCCAACTGTGCCTTAACAGGCCCTTATAAAATCAATTGGTCAACGCTGCAGCAAAGTGGAGGCTAACTTACGGACTTAAAATTAATGAAATACCTTTGGTAGTTTCTAAGTATTTTGTCAACAAGGTAGTACAGTCTGTTCTCCTTACAAAAACGTATCATCCCGTCTTCTCTGCGTATGGCAGTTGTTGTTCATTTGCCCATCAGCAGGTAAATGGAGTCGGACCTTTCTTGAGTTAGTGCTGTTGCATTGATGGATACGTTGCTTTGGAAATGTTTGCTTCAGGCTGTCATCTTTTTTTACCTAGAGTTAAAAATGTTATTTTAATGGTGAAATTGTCTAAGGTATTATGCCAAAATTAACCAATCTTTAGGTATATCCTGGTGCAGCCACTAAGGAAGACGGGTCAGATCTTGTTCCCCTGCCGTCTTCTCTGAAGTTTAAAAACTATAGATTCTATTTGGTCGAAGTACCTATAGACACTTTGTCCTTTCTTTATTTATTATCATAAACTAGGTATAGATATAGGCAGATATCAAGGCACAGGCATGTGTTAAGCTTAACAGGCCTTGCCGTCAACGAGTACATAAAATCATTCACGCTTCTACAGAAAACTCATTAAAAGTATGTAATATTGAGAATGTTCGATGCTCTTACCCTAATAGTGAGGTCATGTCTCGTCTTCCTATGTGATGAAGTGAGGAGTTCGGTGTGCGCTCTCGACTCGTTGCCCGGTGGACTGTCGCTTGACTTCATCCAACAACCCAACCATTTGTATGGGGGAATATTCCTAGAAAGGTATAAGTCGGTGAATAAAATTAAGTTAAAGTTATTGTAAAAATTTGGTTAATAAGGTTTAATCCAACATCACGAAAAAAGAAGAATAATCTAGGTATTACAAAACTGTTGCTATGGTCTTTCGGTCGTTTCTTAAAATAACCTTTAGTTAAGCAATAGGTAAGCAATAAATGAATGTCTTTTGGATTTAAAAAACTGTATTAAACCAAACCAGGACTGTTAAGTTTAAAGAATTTAAGTCGTACAATTCGAGCAGGACTTTACAAGTTTCATCAACATCAAACATTTTTATAAGAACAATTTTGCATCTGTACAGATCCACTCTTGTCGATAACTGCCCTGCATTTAAAAAAAATATGTAACCGCTTCGAAGAATATGTCGCAAAGAATTAATATTTGAGAATGTCTTCAAAAAGTCTTTACATCATAAAATATCATAAGGATGTTGGGTCATGTTTCCTTAGAATGGAAGAGACTATTCACTTGAATTGAAGCATAACGTGCCTCAACAAAAAAATCTGACATTTCTAAGCTTATAAAATGTATCCAGTAACAGAGTTCAAAGTTCAAGAAAATCATTTTCCAATAAGGTACGTACACTTACGCACTAAAATTATTACATCATAAACATATTTTAGGGGCTACTTAAACATCCGAGCAACAAGTCTATACCTACTTAAACGTAAAGTAAATAAGAGCAGTTTTATGTTCTTAAATCATAAAAGTAAGTCGTTTAATAGTAAAGTACTTCAGTTTAGTGTTTAACGGGATTTTGTCAATTAACTGGACATTTTTATGGTTCGATGTATTTCACTCGTGCCTAAGTCCGGAGCTATTAAAGGGTTACCGTCAGAATAGCTGGTTCCCTATCACGTACGGCACCAATAGCCTTGTTAATAAACGTGGAGTAAGGTAGGAGTAATTTTACCACTTTTTTTCCTGTCTGGTAACTTTGAAAGTTTTGTCACTGAAAAAGACAAATGATGTTCTCACTACTCCAGGTAATATACTCTTTAAGCCTTATTAATAAGTATATTCAGGAATTGCTGTCTTTCCACCCTTCACCCTCTCGCGTCCCTGTTGCTTCTTTGCTGAAATGTGCTCAGCTGATTAGGGTGGCCCATAGTTTTTTGAGTTGGCGAGTCTCTGTCTGCCATTTTTACGTGCTTATTGGACATAGTTATGGCAGGCGCCACAATCACCGTAGTTCCCCTAGTAGCCAATCCACTACCATCACATCACTATAGCCCATGCTGTTTTTATTCTTAGATTTATCAATAGTTCTTTCCAATCCGGTGGTTGTCCTTGGCTGCATTTTATAGTGCAGAGAGGAATAATCGCCGGCTTGGTGTCCACTTCATAGTTTGCGAGTAAAATTGTTAATGGAAAAGGGCCTCTACGTGTTGCCTTCGGCTCCACGCACGCCTTCCAAAAGTCCGGGGCTACATAGCCCCGTGATATACCTATTTTACGTATAACAGATATTCTCACTAATATTTGTCAAACTATTAAACCCATTTTCCGCTAAGTAGAGTTTTCCAAATGTTTCAAACGAATGTAACTGGAGTCAGTGATGGAATTGCTTACAAATGTAGAGTCATCTTGATCAAATTGCGTATTTCGTCGGTCTTTCCTTCTGACTCTGACATCCCATAAATCATAACGATGAGAAGTAGGTAAAAGGTAAGTAAGTATATTTTTTTATAAGAAAGAAAATATATTTATATATTTTTTGTTGTTTTTAAAATGACCTTTTATCTTCTTCGTATAGACAGTCCAAAATGCTAAAGAGCAGGAACTAATGATGCCCTTTTTTGAGTTTTCAAATCCTACTTTCTACAAACCTTTCCTTTAGATAGCATAAAGATTAAAAGTTCCTTGCGCTGAATACGTGTATAAATCATCTTAAATTAGACGACAAGGCCAATTATTATATTTAACTTTACACAGAAACTTATTATCAAAACCAATACTAGTTACGTAAGTATTTATGTACCAAACTATATAGAACGAGTACCTATCACATACAATTTTGATTAATTATTCCGATCACTGGATCAGAAATAGTCATCGCCAAAACAAACTACTCATATTAGTTAGTTTCGTACGTAAATAACGAAGCCAAACATTAGGTTAACTTTTGGTACCTACTCCATTAAGGCGGGGATACACCTGCCAGTAAATCGGGTAAGTAGCTGGCATGAAAGTGACTGGTATATACGAGTATACTAGCACACTGCGGATACATTTACAACGAATACTGGCATGCCAGTTGTGCGCCTACGGTTACAAGAAGTCAGCTATTATATCTTAAAAACGCCGACCGAGTGGAAATTGTTTATTTACATAATATTTTTTGGAACCCCACAATACAGACCAATAGTCTAGTAGTCTAGTGTGAGGGCCGCAACAATTCCTAAAATGTAGGTACTCTTAATCTATACATATAATAAAATCGTAACTCAGCGGTGTCTGTTTTTGGAAGATATAAAAAAAATATAAATTGTATGGGTATCTATTAACGCAGTAGAACCTATTTTTCTGTTTTTCTGGTTGTCTGTTTGTCTGTTTGTCTGTTTGTCTGTTTATCTGTTTGTCTGTTTGTGTGTGCCTTTGTGCCCGCTAATCTCAGAAACGGCTTAACCGATTTTAACCAAATTTGGTATTCAGATAGCTTTATACCCCGATTAACATATAGGCTATTTTTTATCCGGCTATTTAGTCCGGTTATCCGGATAAAGTGTTGTTTCTACTTTTACCTAATTAGTTTGAATGTTGTATTGAAGAAGTATGTTGTGTACACATGATTAACCGGGTATCCGGTAGGTAATTAAAAAGCCGGATATCCGGCACGTTATTAAAAAAGCCGGATATCCGGTAATTCCTAAAATACCGTATACCTATGTCTCTCCATATATTCGGATCCTTCGGACATACGGAAATTTATAATGGTTGTTTTTAACCGACTTTAAAAAAAGAGGAGCTTCTCAATTCGACCCGCATATTGTTTGTATGGGGATATGTTCACGCCGGACTCCAGCATATGAATATTCTTTTTAGATTTGGAAAGTGAGAGTCTCGAATTGGTCCCACAAATCGTTGGTGAAGATCTGATGAGAACCTTTGGAATGATGAGCAGAATAGCATCCCACAATGCAGTAAATTACTAATTTTTGGACTTCCATCAATATAATCAGCTTATAAAGAACTCGATACGAATTGATGGACCACCTGAATCTACCTTCTCATCAGAAAACTCCTCAATGATTAAAGTTACGGTTACAATTTTGATATTTTTAGTGGCAGTCGAAAATGCACCTAAAAGAGAAAAAAATATAGCTGAAATCGGGCAGATTTACGGGGTAGATGCAGATTGCATGTAGTTTACAAGCACGATGGCAGCTGCGGCAAAGTGTGGATTCCGAGTCGAGGGTACCGCGTTCGAGTCCCGAGTCCCGGGCACGACGTTACGTTTTACCCTCCAGATGTCCCGTAAACCCGCGTCAGCGGGCTCGGAGGTCCTTTTCGCAAGAAAAGGGCCGCGTGGATGACAACCACTGTAAAAAATCGCTTAGTCTCTGGTGGTGGCGGTGGACTCGGGGGGGTTTATCACCGGTTTTGGGGGCCACGAGGCGGTAGTGTGACCGTGCCGAGGGAGGGGGACGGAGAGGGATTGTCTTTCGGGCAGAGATGAGGCTTGGAAAGGCCGCCGTTGTCGGGGTTGACGGATGTAGTCCATGAGGAATTCCCACTGGCCTCGACACTTGTGGAGCGATGGACGTCTTTGGGGCTTATAGTTGACAAACTGTTGTAGTGAGCCCAACAAACCGAGTCATTTGCCCCGAGAGTGGCCTGACGGTACACAAGGGGCATCACCCACGTAAAAAAATATTGCATTTAGTAAAGCTGGCAGACTTTAGATTATATAACAAATAAGTCGGTTGCTTTGTACAAGCTTATTATTATTATTTTATCCTTTTTTTCGTCAAAGTCGGGTTTTAACTTTTATAGATTTTCGACACTTCTTCTTATAATAATGTGAATAAGCATGCAACAAGTTACATACCGATATGCAAGAATCACACTTAAACAAACTCTGCCATGATTCTCTTCTGCTCAGTACTTTCCTGGTCGTTCGTTTAAGTGTAGACCTTTGCGCAGCGATGGCTAGATGTTCGAAAAACGCTGACGAAGTCGCGGGCACAGCTAGTTTGGTTAATAAATCTACACTAATATTATAAAAAGGAAAGATTTGTATTTGTGTGTGTGTGTGTGTGTGCATGTGTGTAATGAATAAACTAAAAAAATACTGGACCGACATTTAAAATTCTTTCACCATTAGAAAGCTACATTCACCCTAAGTAACATAGGCATAAGATTTTGATCCCGATATTCCCATGGGACCGGGACTTACGCGGGTAAAATCGCGGGACTCTACTAGTATATAAAAAATCATTTTCATTGGCATGACCGTAGCTGTCGCGTCTGTTCACATATACCAGTTTTGCAAACCCCTGCGTCTTTCCCTCAATGGGCATCCAAGTAAATCAAATAATGTGCTACATATATACATATATGCCTGTTACAGCATGCCAGTTAGCGTATACACATTACAGTAGCTGGCACGTGCAAGGAGCTGGTATGATAGTGTGCACTGTGCGAGCTTCGGGCATGTATAACCCCCCCCCCCAGCTTTACTTTACTTAGTTGAAACCTTAGATGAAAACAAAAAACAGCAGATACGTTACCTTATCGAGGAAAATGAGACAATAAAACTGCGTCTAGCTGACGCACTAGCCTCAGTCGTATGACGAACCGTTGCCGCGTGAGCACGTGCTGTCACACTGCGATTATATTTTTGAAATCCATAAGAATGCCTTTTTACTTATTTACAAATGCTTAAAACATTCATAAAGACAAATGTTTTTAAATACATTTTTCACAATATTTTATGAAAATGCATGTTTTTAGCTCATTTTTCAGCAATGTAAGAATATACCGTATCTACTATTTTTGTTTTCATCTAAGGTTACAGCATGCCAGTTAGCGTATACACATGACAGTAGCTGGCACTTGCAAGGAGCTGGTATGATAGTGTGCACTGTGCGAGCTTCGGGCAAGTGTATACCTAGCTTTACTTAGTTGAAACTAAGAAATTAGACTGTGGCTTAGGAAATGGAAGCCAATTCGAATGATTGATTCGTTGAAGTGAATTTGAGTAGGTAAGTAAGTACCTAATTTGTAGTGAACGCGTGGGTGGCCTCGTTAAAAGCTTAGAGTTGGAGATTTTATCCGAAATTCAAATGTGTTGTGGATAAAATCACAATGTACCAGTCGCGAATGTAACTGTTGTTTAGATAAGATTAGATAAACACCTTTATTGTACCGAAATTTACACATTACATTCAAAAACTTATAAAGTACCTACCTTTTTACCTAATTGTACTACAACAATTTATTGTCCATCCAAAAGTAGCCTGGAAGAGATACTTTTGGATGGACAATAAATTATTGTTGTAGGGGATGGGTGGGTATATGTATATTCTTCGTTATATTATTATAACTGACTTTAAAAACAGACAGACAGACGAATCTATAAGGGTTCCGTTTTTTTTGCCATTTGGCTACAGAACCCCGGAACCCCTTCGTCGCGTAATACCTATATTTTTTTGAGATGTTACTTGATTATTTAAACACTGCTTGACCGATTGAGATGATTCTTTTTTTAAGAGGATAGTCTCCATTCTCTTTCTCCATACAAACGTAGTTAAAATTTTCCTCCCTGCATAAAGACATTAGAGCAAATATGTTTATGCCATAAAACTTATATCTGTCATGACTATGCATCTACCTTTTTATTTTTTTCATTTTATTATTTTTTTATTTTTTATTATTATTTTAATTAGAAAGGTAGAGGCATTGTCGTGACAGATATAGATTTTATGGCATAAACATATTTGCTCTAAAGTCTTTATCCAGGGAGGAAAATTTTAACTACGTTTGTATGGAGAAAGAGAATGGAGACTATCCTCTTAAGTAAAATGTAGGCTTCGAGTTGGTCCTTTAAAAAAATCGTGAAGATCCTCGGCGGAGTAAAGAAGGGGATTGCTCCCAAAAATAGAGTAAATTTTAACTTTCGATCAAGAGGATCTGAAGTGACAGTAGAAAATGTAGGTAAGTAGGTACCTAGTACTAAAACTTATGAAATAAAAAATTTAATAAAACCGACTTCAAACCCAGTTGAAAATAAGAGAAAAACCTCAGAAGTCTGAAGTCGGACACAATTACAAACAGATCCTCTTATGCAAAACTGTATAACTTCCAGATTACAAGGTTTCCTTTCATTTTTGTTTATTTTATAATTTTAATAGCCTATATGTTATTCTAGGTCTCCAACTATCTATATTCAAAGTTCTAACGCAATCGGTTCAGTAGTTTTTTGCGTGAAGGAGTAACAAAGTTACAGACAGACATATACATAGTACATACATACTTACAAACTTTCGCGTTTATAATATTAGTAGGATTATAATAACAATTCAAAGAACTCACCTTAAACTTACGAATATTCTGTTCGAGAATATGAAGTAGATGACTGGGTTGGCAGCAGAATTGAGCGGGGCCAGACTTTGTATCAACGATGCTATGGCAATGTTGGACTGTGTGAGGGGCACGTAGCCGTATACTTGGAGCAGGTCGAATATCATGTATGGCGACCAGCAGAGGACAAATACTGTGGAAGATGTACTAATATTACTAGGATACATACAAGTATTTATGTTTAAAAAATACAAATTTGAAATTAAATTAACATTGTTTCAACGCTAAAGGTTTCGAGACATTTACAGGTCCCTTCTTCAGGATTGACAACTGACTTTTTTCCAACTGACTTTTTAGGGTTCCGTACCTAAAGGTAAAAACGGGACCCTATTACTGAGACTTCGCTGTCTGTCTGTCTGTCTGTCTGTCCGTCCGTCCGTCCGTCTGTCCGTCTGTCAACAGGCTGTATCTCATGAACCGTAATAATAATAAATAATAAAAAATAATTTCTCCGAACAACACACAGCGCCATCTAGCCCCGTGGTAAGCGACTAAGCTTGTGTTACGGTGACTAGACAACGGATATAATACTTATATTTATTTTTTATTTTTCTTTTGTAAATACATACATATTATACATAGAGGGACACCCAGACCAGACACAAATATTTATTTTTTAAGCATAAATACTTGCACCCGACGGGAATCGAACCCGCAACCTCCTGCATTGCAGTCGCGCTTTCGCACGACGCGCCACCGAGGTCGTCAAATATGACATTGTTTCCTACATTTTGGTGTAGTTTTAAGACAAGAACCTCCTATTGGTGCAAAGCCTATCCAAATTTTAGACAAAAAATGTCTGATTTGGCTAAAATGTCGATAGGCTTCAATACGTTTCGACATATTTGTATGGAAACTGCACTAAAATATCGGAAACAATGTCGCCTACAATCTGTACACAAAAAAAGTTCTACGACATTCCGTCATGAAATAATCAACAATTTTCGATGCGCCCGACATGGATTTTCAGTTTTTCAGAATAGGGCCCTTAAAAGCAATCGGATTTCAACTTTGCTAATAAAGCTGTGTACTATCAGCATGCAAATGAGTCAACAGCAGTTAGGCATCTTTGTCAATAGTAATGTATCTTGAGTATTTGTCCTTATTCATTTTATTCACGAACATAGAGAGAAAATCAACAATTCCCTTTACCTACAAAAACCAACATAAAACCAGAGAAGGCTAACAAGTGGCAACACAATAGAAAACCGATTCCCATTCGGTCCATGCAGACTTATCGTTAGATCCTAACAAAAAATGACCGCCCCGATCAGATAGCCCTCGAGTTATGGTAATTCTCCTAATCAACAACAGTGAAGGCATAACGCTTGATTCAACGATAAAGTTCGGAATAGAGAATTGAATAGAATGGGAGAAACAAATGAGGGAAAAGTGACTGGTTTTTTTGTGGGAATTCTTGGAGTTCGAACTAGATTCTAGTACGAAAAAGTTGTAACAGGCAATATTTCTTATAATGAAAGAGAAAATCAAAGAAATAGTAAGAATGAAAACTTATTAAATTCACACGATTTGTTAACATATAATTACATGAAATTAAAGACATTTTTCGGTTTGAATCGCGTGGTTTTTATTACTTTTAGCATTGTTACAACGCTCTATCCTGAAGAAGAGACCTGGAAAGGTCTCGAAACGTTGAGCGTCAAAAATAAAAATAAAAAATCAAAGTACGTTTATTCATTCGGATATTAGCAAGATATCTCTTTGACATGTCATTTTTTTTTTATTTAATCTACTCTACTATGTCTTCGGATCGCGACCTCCATGACATGAGAAGAAGACACAAGAAACTCATGGGGTTTTTTTTTTGTATATTTTTTTTGCAGTAATCATGTGATTTACATTGTCGCATATATAATATTATTGAAGAGCGTTGTAACAATTCTAAAAGTAATAAAAACCACGCGATTCAAACCGAAAAATGTCTTTAATTTCGCGATTTCACAACATCGCGAAAACAGAAGAAGAATCTATATAGTTACATTTTACTGGGTCTTAACCTCCAACAAACATCCATCTAACCTACCCAACTTTTACGTCTTTGTAATATTGGTATAGCTTACACCGCGCGTTATCTTCACACGTTACCTACCACTGTGCAAAATTCCACACTTAAGCGGTGGTCCATTAAATTACCTACTGACCGTGCAACGCGCTGCATTATTATTTTATTTTCTTACCTCCACGTTTCAAGTATGTTACAATGATCTTAGTTGGAGAGGACTAGGTAAAAACCCTTAAACCCGGTAAAATGTAATTAAAGTAGGATGTGCTTCGGAAAGCCTTACATTAACGAAAATATAAATTCCGCGTACAGTTTCTTTTTTATGCGAAATTCTATGTCTTAACTGCTTATTTACAAAGCCTGAATCATTTTTAATGTTTTAAATAAAATAATGTTATGAAAATGCATGTAGGTGTTTCTAGCTCATTTTTCGAATACGCAATGTTAGAATATACCGTATCTACTATTTTTGTTTTCATCTAAGGTCTTAACCCGAAATTTGAAAATAGAGAAGCAATAAAATAAGTTAATAAAATTCTTTTACTTTGTTTTTAGTCTTCGGCCTGAATTCAACAGTTATTGTCTAGCTGAATGGGTTGAACTTTTTTTACTGTCTACGTGATATTATCCCGAAATAAGAACAAATTGGTAGGTATCTTGGTTGTGTCCTACTGTTTTAATATCATTGTTGACACACTTTTATTGGATAAAATTACGAAAACCCTTTTTGTTTTTCCTATCAGAGACCAACATCAAATTATTCCCCTTACGACGATATCTAAGTTTTAATGTAGGTAACATTTGTTTTTTATTGTGACATGAAGTTTCAAAGTTACCAGACAGTGACAAACGTTACATAAACTTAGTCATCGTTTATAAGTGAGGGGGTATATCTCTTAGTTGTGCTTTATTTATACCGTTAACCAATTTTGCCTGTGTGGTTGCGTATCTATGATTATATTTGCTATCTTAAAAAATATTTTAGTTTCAAGCTGTTAACTTCAAAAGCTTGTTTAGTATTTACTTTTGTATATGTGTTTTTTTCTCTGTTTATGTTGTGCAAATAAAGATTTCTATCTATCTATTTATCTATGTGGTATTGTTTATTTTTGTTGAATCACCTTCATCTTATTAGTGATTTCTTAGCTAATATTTTACTATTAAATATTTCAACAAATATTTTTGTCGCTTTCTATCGTTGTTTAAGAGGACAGTCTCCATTCTCTTTGTCCATACAAACGTAGTCGACGCATTACTCCCTGGATAAAGACATTAGATCAAATATGTTTATGCCATAAAACCTATATCTGTCATGACTATGCCCCTACCTTTTTGATTTTTTTCATTTTCTAATTAGAATAGTAATAAAAAAAAATGAAAAGGTAGATGCATAGTCATGATAGATATAGGTTTTATGGCATAAACATATTTGCTCTATTTTCTTTATCCAAGAAGGAAAACGTCGACTACGTTTGTATGGAGAAAGAGAATGGAGACTGTCCTCTTAAACAACGATAGAAAGCGACAAAAATATTTGTTGAAATATTTAATAGTAAAAAATATTAGCTAAGAAATCACTAATAAGATGAAGGTGATTCAACAAAAATAAACAATACCACATAGATAGATAGATAGATAGAAATTTTTATTTGCACAACATAAACAGAGAAAAAAACACATATACAAAAGTAAATCCTAAACAAGCTTAAAAATAAGTTGCACAAATGGGCGGCCTTATCGCTGAAAACGATTTCTTCCAGGCAACCTTTGGATGGAGTAGAACTGTAACAGCTTGAGTGGTAGGCAGTGCACCTAGAGATTACCTCATATCTTAGTTTTAAGATAAGTGGTAAAAATATCATAAATAATACATATACATATACATACTTATACATAATATAATTCAAGTATAAACATTAATACAAACATAAATAGACTACTTATATAAATACATAACCAAACAATACATATACTTAATTATACATATACATACTTACATAAACATTGAATAAACGCAAACTATTACGTATTCAATTCCCATAAGTCCTACGTATACCTAGTTATTCGATATCATAAGTTTCTCCTGAGCTAAGCTCACTCCGTCACTTCGCTAGCTCAGTTTCCAGCTCACGTAGCTAGCTGAAAATTTATAACTACGTACGACGTCCACGGAAACTCTAACTGCCTGGTAATCGTGGGTAGGTTGTTCCTACTTGATATTCGAACATTGTTAGTCGGTAATTAAATAAAGCGGTCTCTATGTGACGTAGGTATAGTTTGTTGAAGATATAGGAAGGAAACTTTGAAGGAAAACTATACGGTATTGAACTTGAAATATATAGGTAGGTACGTACCTATTTTTTAATGTTAGAGCTAGAAGTGGTTAGGAATTAATTATAATAAAAAAACCGGTCAAGTGCGAGTCGGACTCGCGCACGAAGGGTTCCGTACCATTATCTATACAACAAATTTTGTTTTGAAAGGTAAATTGCGGTTTACGATTTATGACGTTTTAAAAAAAAACTACTTACTAGATCTCGTTCAAACCAATTTTCGTTGGCAGTTTGCATAGTAATGTACATCATATATTTTTTTAGCCTTATCATTTCATTATTTTAGAAGTTACAGGGGGGGGGACCAACATTTTACCACTTTGGAAGTGTCTCTCGCGCAAACTATTCAGTTTAGAAAAAAAATGATATTAGAAACCTTAATATCATTTTTGAAGACCTATCCATAGATACCCCACATGTATAGGTTTGAAGAAAAAAAATTTTTTGAGTTTCAGTTCTTAGTATGGGGAACCCCAAAAATTTATCATTTTTTTTATTTTTGTGTGAAAATCTTAATGCGGTTCACAGAATACATCTACTTACCAAGTTTCAACAGTATAGCTCTTATAGTTTCGGAGAAAAGTGGCTGTGACATACGGACGGACAGACGGACAGACGGACAGACGGACAGACGGACAGACGGACAGACGGACAGACGGACAGACAGACATGACGAATCTATAAGGGTTCCGTTTTTTGCCATTTGGCTACGGAACCCTAAAAACAGAAGTTGTCGACGTCGAAATCTTTTAGCCAACAAAAAGATTTCATCAGCCTGAGATTTGAACGCCGTCCTCTTCGGAACAGAAGTCAGAGACCCTACGGAACAGGCTAACGAGTCTTTAGAAAGTAGGCATGACATACTAGCGTGGCGAGGCGTCGCCATGGCCTGTATCGCCACGCGGGTTTTTAGGTTTATCTGCGCCTATAGGTATTTCACATCAAAATAACTTTTATAACAACTAGTTGTGTTTAGCCAATTTAGCGTGAAGCACAAACAAAAAACAACTAAACTTTCACATTTATAATATTAGTGCGATAGAAAAATCGTCACTTGGTAGACATTTCTTTTAAATGTGAATAAGATTTAGTGCATATATGCACTTACAATTATAAGATAGACTAGACACAGTGTCCAGTAAAGTGAAAAAATCTGTTACATATTTTCAGATTAAAAAAAGCTCTTAACTTCAATGTCTCAAATAGTTTATGTTGCCTCATAAATCGTGTATATAAATATGAAAAAGTATGTTGATTTTATGGGAAAGCACTAAAAGGCTAAGAAACAATTTCGTCCAGTTAGACAAGACAAAGAGGCCCGTAAAGTGTTTTTATTGTTTTATCCCGGTTTTGTGACCCCTCGACTTCGCTCTCGTACATTGCTGATGTGTTTTTAAGGGATTTTGATAGGTATAGGCTTTTGGTAATCATTTACTAAGCTTTTGGTATATTTTTCGAATCTTTTCCTGTAGGATTGTCTGGGTGAAATTATTGATTGTCCTTGTTTTAAGTCGCCGAGTTTTCTATTACTTGTAAATCGTCTTTTTCTGAGCAATTTACTGTTCACTCCAGGATGTTACAACAACCGAGATTTTATATACGACTTTTTCTAGCGATAGTGTCAAGTACGTTTTGAAAATAGACCTCAATCTGCCAAAGGGGTTTGCAAATGGGAACAAAACAGACTGGGCAGATTACATTAAATAAGTTCCATTTACCACTCCGATTGCAAAATAGGAAGTGGCCGATGCGATGGAAATAATATAGACGACCTTTTGCCTAAATAAAATAACTACCTAATTACGTCTCAATTCGTGTATCTTAACAGTTTATCTTATTACATTATCAAATAATAGGGCCACAGACCTATTTTATCATGTACTTAGTATCAAAGGACATCTCATAGAGGAATACCATCTGGTTATTATATTCCTTTTTAGTTTCAAACAAAAGGTATAATTTTTGTACTTATAAGAACATCAAGTATGTATTCTTATCAAACAACGAATCTGGATACCACCTTCTAAGAACATCAGGGTAAACTTGGTTTCTCATTACAAAATGTAATATTTATTCTCATTTGTGAACGTCACGTACCGTTTTTTTTGCCCAAACATCGACCTCAATACCTAACGTTCGAATTAAGGAACAAACCCTACTAACAAAATTTTCTTGCAAATATGTTTTAGGGTGCTTTTACATCAGGCTGATGCACAGAAAATAAGATAGATAAATAGATGTAGTGGTGTGCCTCATACAGCAAGAGCCCGTGAACCCCAGACCTTCGTTATTTTATAAAAGCTGAAAGTTTGTCAGGGCATGCTCCTATACACAGGTAAGAACGCTGGACTATTATGAAGTTTGGCTTGTAGTGGCTTTGGCAGGTACAGACTTTCCTTTGTCTGGCAAGGGATTGGAACTGTCAAAAATGTCTGGCTAATGAGGAAACATCATCTACTTATTACCCAAGTATTATACATAAAAATCAGCTTTTATACTATAACGTAAGTAAAATTAAAGTAATAATAACACCCGGGTGTTCAGGAAATTATAATTCTACTTACGTTATAGTATAAAAGCTGATTTTTATATATAATACTTGGGTAATAAGTAGATGATGTTTCCTCATTAGCCAGACATTTTTGACAGTTCCAATCCCTTGCCAGACAAAGGAAAGTCTGTACCTGCCAAAGCCACTACAAGCCAAACTTCATAATAGTCCAGCGTTCTTACCTGTGTATAGGAGCATGCCCTGACAAACTTTCAGCTTTTATAAAATAACGAAGGTCTGGGGTTCACGGGCTCTTAGTCTATCACCTAGTGTTAGAGTTTTCAGGTCGCGAACGTAAGGCCTAAAGCGACTAACTTAACGTCTGCTATTAGAGATAACAACCGGGACCCCCTGCTTAACGTCCCTTCCGAAGCTTGAGACAGTATTTTTTTGTCACACCTATTATCGGTTACCCATCCAAGTAATGACAGCGCCAAGCGTTGCTTAACCATCACAACCATTCAAGATCGGCAGGTGCGGCTAGGCCAATGAGCTCCTCAGTTATTGAGCTAGTGGGTACCTATTTTACTATAGACTTGGTCACCAGGAGACTCTTCCAGCAAAGTGATAAATATGATTCTCCCACGATCTCTAGTTATCTACATACCGAGTCTCATGGTAAACTCCCAGCTTTATAATATTAGTAGGATAGGATACAAATCCAATGAGCTTAAAAAGCTTTAGTTAAATTAATCTGGAGTTATGTTTATTTTGTATCATCCATCATAATCTAATTTAGTTTCAGTCTCTCAAAATCTATACA
Organism: Idaea biselata; assembly: GCA_958496205.1. Classification (NCBI taxonomy): domain Eukaryota; kingdom Metazoa; phylum Arthropoda; class Insecta; order Lepidoptera; family Geometridae; genus Idaea; species Idaea biselata. The sequence continues at coordinate 27,486,509 of OY292399.1, read as the reverse complement.
ATCTCTGCAAACGTTGTTGAATCGTTTCACAATGGTTTTCATTCCACAACTTGATTGGCGTATATCATTTCCAATTGCATACAGAAATTTCATGATTGATGAATCGGGACCTAATTATGATATTATCCACACTCTAAACCAATATTATAAAGAGAAGAAATTTGAAATTAAAGACATTTTTCGGTTTGAATCGCGTGGTTTTTATTACTTTTAGCATTGTTACAAAGCTCAACGTTTCGAGACCTTTCCAGGTCTCTTCTTTAGGATAGACTGAAGAAGACAGTCTATCCTGAATTTTCTATCTTTAATTTCAATACAACATCGCGAAAACAGAAGAAGAATCTATGAGAAGAAATTTGTTTAATTAATCCATTAAATGTATCTGAACCTATTGGACAGATTTCCAACATTCTTCTCCAATAGAAAGCTAAATTATCGTGGAGTAATATATTATAGGCTACTGTTGATCTCGATATTCAAACGGGATCGGGACTTACGCGGGTGAAATCGCGGGGCACAGCTAGTTAGTAGATAAAATCAAATCGTTTGCACACCTTTCTGCGATAGATGTGAACCTATGAATATTGTACAAGTACATACTAGGTTACACACATAGCAAATTCGGAAGTATAATTATTTTACAATTAGTATTAGTTAGTCGACCTTGGGGCATGCTTCTATTACCTTTTTTGTTGTCTGAAGAAGGTTAAATAAAAATATTTAAAAAAAACTAAATTGAAATCGGTTTATCCGTTCATGAGCTATGATCCCACAGGCAGACAGACACGTCAAACTTATAACAGCCCTGTTTTTCCGTTGGGGGTTAAAAATGAATAAATATGAAGGTTCCTACATAATCGCTTAGCTCAAAACCATAGTAGGTACCTACTACTCAGTTTCATGTAATACCACTCTAAAAATATCTGATAAAGGCTATTTACATATTCTTATCGTGCATGGAAAGATCAATGCCTGGTATTTATATCCAAGAGGAGGTGTCAAATATAAGGAACAAACACATAAATGGGTACAAAATATTACGCCTACTTGTCAATGCTTGCTGGTTCCGTAATATCCCGCGATATTACGGAACCAGCAAGCATTGACAAGTAGGCGTAATATTTTGTACCCATTTATGTGTTTGTTCCTTATATTTGACACCTCCTCTTGGATATAAATAGGCAATAATATGCCAGATAGTAGCTTTCGAAATGTTATGAGGAGACGATGGAATTTGACGACAAAAAACTCACAATTGCCACAACTTTTTGTTGGTATTAGGTTTCGTATTATTAACGTAAAAGCCGATGTCGTAAAATATCGAGTGTGGTTTTACTTTATCGAATGGAGTAATTCACACAGTGTCGATTTGCAAGCGAATTCAGTAAGTTACGGCAAGTCAGTAAAAAGGAAGATTCTCTTTACTGACTTGCCCCGTGCTATAAAAGGCACATTCAGTAATATGACCGGGTGGTAATCTGTGATAGCAGTTGTTAAACTCTAACACTAGATGAGCCACACCATTACACGAAAAAGAAAAAAACTGGCCAACTGGCCTGTCAGATGTACAGGTTTTTCCATTGGCTTATATAGGTTAGCCAGTACCATGTATGAAATTGGAAGCTTAAATAGGAAGCCATTTCCAGTGGATGGTAACACTACACATTTTTAAGGACTTAATTTCGATTTAGTTATCCTATCTTCTTTTCCATGTGTAGGTTGTTATGAAACACTCTTAACATTTCGTATAAAATCGAGCGGTCGGGTAGGCGTCTGTCGGGACACGACTAGAGTTTTGGGTTATTCTTTATCCTCTTCAATGATCCTTTCTCATTCTCATTCTTCTCTTTCGAACTTGGTTACCGGTTGCATCCCGCTCGGGAACCGTCCGTTTAAACATAGTAGGTAAGTCTTATTGACCATAGCTCCTAAGCAATGTTTTACGTTCGACTGCGGACCGCCTAAATCAAACCAACCCTCCTAGCTAGCTATAGTCTCCCCCAAATCCCCTAGTCGACTGTTACGACACCTACAGGAAGCTATAGGGTAGCCCATTTTATGCCGGGGCAACACGGCCCTAACTACACGGTTTATTTTTTGCATCAGTGTCTCATTTATCATGGTTCCAACAATTAATATTCCAAAGTTTTTGGCTCTGATTTTATACCACAAATCTATAAAGTTTCGTTTTTTTTCAAGGCTCTTTAGGGTCCATTCACACAGACCGGCTCGGAGAGGAGAGCAGATTTTTTATCACGTTTAAAACAGAGTTTTGAACTATTGTAATAAGGTTTATTTTTACATGTCACTTCTTTTATTATTGAGATTGCTTGAGAGCAAACCCTTAAAGAAGTGACATGTAAAAATAAACCTTGTTACAATAAATCAAAATTATGTTTTAAACGCCGTAAAAATCTGCTCTCCTCTCCGAGCCGGTCTGTGTGAACGGGCCCTTAATCGCATTATAGTAAACGACCAAATATTATGATAGTTTACAAACGACTCTCCTTTTAACGAAGAACAAAACCATGAAAATGTTTTGATTTATTTTACCTGTCACGGTATGAAACCAACGGTTTACTGTACGGTGGCGTGATATCACGGAATCTGTCGCTCAAACGAACGTTCCTATTTAACGTAATCTGTTTAACACATTGTTATTTAAAAGGTTAATAAACACTGAATTTGGTTAATGGTTACTGGTTGAATAAAAAATTATGGATTCAAACTGAAATTGTTACCTTGTATATTTTAGCGTGTTAATTTTATTTAGCTGTTTTTTGCTGTGGCCTGTAGTTTTTTAAAATGAAATAAAATACCTAAATAGAAAACCGTTTTCTGAAATAAATAATCAAAAGTTACCTAACTATTTGGTTTTGTAACAAGCGCACAACTGGGTAAACTGTGGTTTCACCATTGATCTCTACCTAAAGTAGATATAGCATCAGAAGGAAGACTGTTGAACCAAGCAACTGCAGCCACACTATCATCAAAACGTTCAGTGACAGTTCGACAGCGGGCGAGGTCACACATATTAGGAAAATAATTTAATTCCCAGGATATCGTATAAAAACCTCCAAAAATAGTTCAAAAACAACAAAACAAAGACCACGGGATCACCTTTTTATCGGTTAATAAACGAAATAATTTTTAAAAAATACGTAAAAACTGAAAAATAAAATTGTACCTATACAAATAATCAAAGATCAACCTACCACAGAACGGACACTATGTTTGTTCAATATGAAAATGGTAACAGTACTTTCTTAGGACACCTTTGACCACAGACGACTAGATATCGCCGGCGGTTTCTCTTATGTTTGACTATCGGTTATTATTACGTAGTATTTGTTTTAAGCTATGCAATATAGCTTTTATCGCGGGCTTTGAGCCCGGCCACCGAATCAAGAAATTCCGTAACAAAAATAAAACCTAACACCCCCCACTCCGCCTACCATGTCGCCATGGTTATTTTTTTTTCATGAACCTTAATTCCTTATATAATTGAAAAATTCAAAACATAACTTCAAAAAATAAGAAAAAATAACATTTGATAACCTTAAGAAAGTTATCTGTTGTGTAAGCTGAAGACAGGCAGCTAAACTACACACCATCTTTATCTACCCAGTAAAAGTGCCCGACTTCAGCTTACGTAATAGATAAAAGTCGAGTATATGTATGTAAGAGAGGTTATTTTCTTATTTTTTTAAGTAAGTTTTTGAATTGAATGAGACATGTTTTGATGAGAAGGTGCTATGGGTGCTCCATCAATTTGATTTCCAAAAGTTCAAAAGTCCAAAAAATATTAATTTACTGCATTTTGGGATGCTATTCTGCTCATCATTTCGAAGGTTCTCATCAGATCTTCACCAAATTTTTTTGTGGCCTACTCGAGATTTTCACCTTATAAAAAAAAGAATCATCGAAATCGAACATAATATACATAATATAGTAGAGCACAGCGTGAACATATTGAAAACCTCCTTCTTTTTTTAAAGTCAGTAAAAAATAGTGAAATGAAGGTGAAACCGCAGGGCAAGGAGTGTTGGGTGTTTAAGTATAAGTTGACGGTGGCTTTATCGTAGATATGCAACAGACACACACGCGTACATCCATATACTCAACGATTTTTTTAAATTCTAATTCAAAGTTTAGGTAATTTCTTATATAGATTTATAGATTAATCGAATTGTCCTATCTGGCACGTTACACATTACTCTATGATGCTTTTGACTAAAACGTCACAAGCGTCATTTACTGAAGGGAAAAGCGCTGCCAGTGATATTATTTTTCATTTTCACAAAAGACGTTACAATATTGTCAGCGCTGTAGCGGCTTGTTTTATTGATTTTGTGTAAAAGGAACATGAAGTTTGTTTGAGACATCATCTCTAGTTACTACTTATTAACTCAATGGGTTTCACGGAAAAAATCAACACGGAACACGCAAAGATGGTAGGATGCAGCAGGACGACAGAAACGCAAGTGGTCAGATACGCATTTCGTCATCTCTCAGAGAAGATTCGCAACTTGTCAGTAATGCAAATCGACAGATACGCATTTTGTCAGATATTCTTACATTATTATAATAGAAAATATCGTCAAGAGAATGAAAAATTTGATGGAAAAAAGTTAATATCTATAGGCTTACGTTATCTGAAAGAAAACCGAGGACTTACCAAAAACAATGACAAAAGTCATCTTGACCGTTTTGATTTTTGCCTTCGGTATGATCCCTCTGCTACTGGCTCGCCGGCTATCTAAGTCGTCGCTATCTGAAATAAAACGAAATATTAACTGCCTGTTAGATAACCAATGATGGAAGGTATATTCGTGATTATGTGCATGTTGCTAAGCTTGATAATTTCATAATAGATATCTTACAACACATGTTATTTTAAACCTTGTGCATGTCCTGGTTAATGATTTGCTACGAATTTGCAACTGACAATAAAAACCACAAAATGATCATCACAGATTGTCAATACCACCCTTCCCTATATGAAATCCTCCTATGATTAATTGTACCATTAATTTGGTAATATGCTGGCAATCACAAGAATGCGAACAGCAGAAATGGGAGTCGAGAGATATAATAAATAAATAATGTACCTAAAAATAGTTATAAAATCTACAAAAATGATTATGACAAAAAATGGGCAGATTGACAGATGATGAGATTTATCTGTCAATCTGCCCCTATTTTTGTCATTTCCATATAATTAAAATAATCAATAAAAAATCACTTAATAAGATGTTGATTTTATAATCTCGAGTAGGTTTATTATGTTTGTACATTATTTATTTGATGAATACGGCGTCAAGGCGCTTATTAGGTCCAGTAGTGTAGAAATATGTCCCAATATTGAAATGTTATTCCATGCTCACGAATTACTATTAGATCCTGACCTGAATAATAATACACTTTACTAATCCCTAAACACAATCTAAGCATTACTTTCGATTGTACTGTATTTAGAGATGGTTATCTCACGAAAAACTAACGATCCATGTCTAGACTACGTACGTAAGTAGGTACCTAAGTAATTGTAGCTCGCTTGGGTCACCTACGTGGACATTAGTATTTAGGATCAAACGTGAATGAACATACCCTACGTGCTCTTATTCTGTAGGTAACAATGTTTTTTTTAGAGAGCGTTTTATCTTAGTAAAATACTTAAAAAAATATGCTGTAAAAGCATCACTAAAACAAATAGAAGTAGATGGGTTTTTTTTTGGTTCCGTTAAGTAAGGGTAAAAACGGGATATTTTTACTAAGACTCCACTGTCCGTCTGTCTGTCTGTCACCAGGCAGGTATCTCGTGATGAACCGTGCTAGGCTTGATTTATTTAGATTGTGCTTTCTCAAAATATGTAGGTAATAAGTCTATCCCATTGGTTAGGTTGGTGGTTAGATTAGTCTGACCAAAGGGAATTGTTTCCGCTTGATCCTATTGCCGAAAGTACTATCGAATACTAAATGCGAATGCTTTTTCATCTATCTAATTTCAAAATTTTAATGTTATTTTGCTACTGTATCCTCCAAAAACTTTAAATGATTTATGCAAATTATGACGATTGTATTTCCTCGTTAAATACATGAGAATACTGAGGGTTCTTTGTAAATAATTTTATAACATAATTTTTGAAGCTATAAAGAGGCTCTTCGAGAGCGTTAAGGTCGTTAAGAGTAATTACTAGCTGTTATAGGCTTTAGGGGTAAATAATGGGACTAATTCTTATTAATTTTCATTTGTAGTGTTTCGGAGTTTTACCAACTATGCAACATTAATATTCTTTTGATACTGTGTGACCATAATTAAAGTCATGTAAATTGTTAAGCTTCAAGACTGAATCGATATTATTCAACTGTTTTAGGCTTCAATCAAAAGCTAATCTACGTCAAGTTTGGTTCAGGCAACTTTATTTCAGACAAGGAATATTCTAAGATTATTACGAACGAAATATTTTCTTTACCATCCAAATGTTACCCGGAAGAGATACCCGTTTTTAGCGATAAGGCCGCTTTGTACCTTTAATATAATAACTTAAAAGCAGGTATAAGTAAAATTTCTGTTGTATTTTTGCATTTATTTATCCTTATTCATTCTTTCATTATTTGTAACTTTTGGTACAAAGCATTGATCTATCTTTAATTCAACATTTTAAGATTCAACATTTTGGCACTAAAGGCTTTATTGTGCCAAAAATTACAAATTGACGCTTGAGCTTTGACTTGATACTTGACGCTTGAACGTGATTACCGTATACTTAAAAACCCACACCTACAGCACTATTCAAAAGAAAATGTAGATTTTTGTTGATGTGTTCTGTAAATACTTCAAAAGATACCTAATCTGAAATTTCCTGCAGTATGTAGCAGCTCTAAATGAGACACTTCCTAAATAAAGAAATATCTAGTTCATTTTTCCCAAAGCTCGCACTAATCCTAATATTTATCAGCAGTGCTTCATATTTTATGAAAGCGACTGTGTCCAAATCACGTTCAGCTAATTGAGGCCTGTTTAATCAACGCCCTGTGAGAATGTTTATGAAAGATAAATGATGTTTGAAACGAAAATTGATGGTGTTTTTCTTTGTCAATAATGCTGTGCAAGAGTAGGTAGTTAATTATATAGGTAACTATTTGGGTAAATATCAAAAATTTAGGTAATTATTAATATTTAGCTGCTTTTCACCCGCGTAAATCCCGCCCCAGCGGAATTGTCGGGACCAATAGAATCCAATGTTACTCTCCATCACTTAAACTATTCCTATGTACATTTTCATTTAAATCGGTCGAACCGTAAGACCGTCAAGATAGAAAAAACCCGGCCAAGTGCGAAACTCGCGCACGAAGGGTTCCGTACCACTATCACAATTGGGTACGGAACCCTAAAATAGTTTACAACAACTTTGATTCAAAGAAAATTTAACCTTGAAACTTATAAGAAACTCTTTGGACAGTGAAGGCAGATTAGTATATTTGACAGATAGGGCAGCCATTTTGAATTCCATGACCAACTCGATTTGTCCTGACCAATCAGAAGCGACCTCACATTGTACTAAACTCCTTGTTATTTTTGAAACACGTTTGTTGTATGGGAGCCCCTCTTAAATATTTGTTTTATTTTGTTTTTAGTATTTGTTGTTGTAGCGGGAACCGAAATACATCTTCTGTGAAAATTTCAACCTTCTAGCTATTACGGTTCATGAGATACAGCCTGGTGACAGACGGACGGACGGACGGACAGACGGACAGACAGACAGACAGACAGACAGACAGACAGACAGACAGACAGCGAAGTCTCAGTAATAGGGTCCCGTTTTTACCTTTAGGTACGGAATCCTAAAAACAAACCGATATACAAACAACATTTCGGATTTACACTATTAGGTTTGGATTTAGATTATATTTATAGATAGGTTGCCTATTTGTGTCACATTCTATTTATTTCTAAGCTTAATGTGGTTTTATTTTTATTAATTAATATATTACAACCAATCTGTACTTTAAGTTGTCCAAATTATGCGTTCCTCCATCTATCTACTTTTGTAAATTATTTTATTTTATAAAGAATGTTAAAGAGAGAAGAGCAGAAAACCTTTTTTACATTATTTAAATATTATCGATACTAATATTAAAAGGAGGTAACGTTGGTAACATGTATGTATGTATATGTATATTGGGGGTAATCTCCGAAACCACTGGACCGATTTACAAAATTCCTTCACCAATAGAAAGCTACATTATCGAAAAATAACATAAGCTACTTTTGATCTCGATATTCCCACGGGATCGGGACTTACGCGGGTGAAACCGCGGGAAGCAGCTTAGAGTATAACTATAAAAGAGACAAATAATTCTCACATTGTCTAGTCGCGGTAGCCCTTCGTCCTAGCACTCGATGACTCTTCTGCCGTATTGTGACCACGATGACACCGTAGCACGCCGATATAGTGAGCGCGGGCGCAACGAACAGTGACACGAACACGCTGGTCATCCATATCCTCCATTGCAGCTTGCTGATTCCAGACCAGCATTGAGGTACACCTAGGAATGAAATTCAGCTCTAATGAAAATTTTCGGACAACCAGTAGGGAAATATTTTTGTTGATCGAAAAAAAAGTTTCGTCTCTTTTTCTCGACGTTTGAGAAAGAGAAACAGAACATCGCTAATATTGTGCGACAAAATGTTTTTCGTGCTCTTAGGAATGAATGGATAAATTCTATATTTGTACACACTATATTTAAAATACAAGGAAAACCATACTCAACTTAAAGCTAGGTGGTAGGTACAATGGGCAGTCTTATCGTTTAAAGCGATCTCTTCTAGGCAACCTTTGGATGGACAAGAAGTTAAGGAAGGTGAAAGGTAGGTATGCTACAGGACTATATAGCAGTGATATTCACAGTTATTCGACCATATTTAAATGTGACGTTGCCGCTTATCGCATTTAAAAGACCATTTCTTTACACACAATAGATGTGAGTTTGACCACTACCTCACAAGCAAGACGGCAATGAATCATGATCCGACTCGTCTTCCATAGTGGCTGCACTGGTTACCACCAGCATAAGCATCAGCGTATATTGCCATTTTAGAAAGTAAATTAAAGTTGTAATAAAAACACTTTGGTAGAGTTTAATAAAACTGACTATCCAATAAAATAACTGTTTATCTTAGGTAAGTATTTAATTTGCCCAGTACCAAGTGCTTAGTGGCTTACAAACTATTACCATTTACGTTTATAGTCTAAATTTTTACTCTCCTATTAAAATTCCACTGTTTCCATGAACAGTACTTTTATTCTTTGTTCGGTATTTATACGTATGAAACACATCGTATATTTGTACAAGTACCAATTAGAGTGTTCTTAGTCTGCACTGGGCAGACAAAAAGGTATTAAGCGTGACTATTATAGGCCATATTTAAGTCGACTGTTAACCGCTAACTAAACTGAGTTAATTTAGCCCAGCTTGCCAGTTTTTCAAACATAGTGCTCTTGTGGTTATGAGTATGGCTGGCATAGTTTACGTGCAGCGGGACATTTTAAGCAGCGCTAAGTAGTATTAAGTTTTCTTAAATTTGGAACTGTCTGTCTGTCCATTTCGTTGCACGCCCGATGCAGCCCTATTAAAAAGACGGGTCGGATCTTGTTCCATTTCCATCTTCTAGATGAGCGTGTTACATCTTAGACCGGTTTATATTTACCATCAGGTGAGATAGTAGTAGAAATTTATCGTGTGTAAAAAAATTGTGAACTACCCTGATGTTTCATATTTTTTTATTACAAAATACTTATAATGGATGTACATTGTACAGTAGGTAGGTACACAAAGATGTTTTAAAACGCCTTGTTAAACAGTTTTTCTAAGACAATTTTAATAAACTGTTTTTTTTTAGTAAATTTCAAGTTCAAGCTTCCTGTAAGGAACAACACACAACCTCCCCTTCTTCTCTATACAATTTCTCCCTGAAGTGTCACTAACAGAAAAAATACGGTATAATTTTAATTTAGTTTTTCATTCCCGCTATACTATGGTCGATACTTACACAATGTTACTACGCTAGACAATTATAATATGAGCAAATAGCGGGGTCGAGTGGGCGTTCGACATTACCGACCGTCTACAGATAATGAAGTTATAAATCTGAACTATATCATAATAACAGTTTAGAGTTGTTATTGTTGGAAATAATAACTATTGTTTGTTGTTATTAAGTACCGCAGTTTGTTGTTCTGTCGAGACGAGACTTTGCTGAGGTTTGGTTGTGTTTTTTCAGTGAGGTTTCTCTGTTTTGTTTGATTAGGTAGGTTACTATACAAAATTGATCATAAATGTTTTAAAATTTGTTGTAACTTTTGCGTGTTTTGATTTTATTTTCATTGATTTAGCTATAAAGGAAGACGTGTCTAAATCTTCTTCCCTTCACCCGTATTTTCTGGTTTGGTGTGCTATTTTGCGAGTATAGTGTTTACGTGATTCGCAAATCTGCTAACCACGTACATACACACTATACTTTTTTGTGACACTACACGCAACGATGTGTACACCTAATGTCCACCTATTAATTAACAAAAAAGAAAACAACTGTTAAAGGTTTTTGATGATGTATTTCTCCTTGTAAAATATTTCAAACTGTTAAAGGTTTATGAAAAAATGCTTTTCCAAATTCTGCTTGTGGCAGGACTCTCGACAGGATAAGCTCCTGTGGCGAACGCGAGTAATGCGGATTACGCAGTAGAATGTAATGCCATATTTATACAAAAAAAAACAACTAGACCTACCTTCAACAATAGCTTCGTCGAATAGGAACAGCATCGGCATGCAGAACAAAAAGCTCACCAACCAAGCTCCGAGTATTAGAGCTCGAGCGCGACGCCCTGTGATAACAAAAATATACATTAACAATCATAATATAAGGCATTCATTGAGTTAAGCACAATGAGATTCAGGGTTTGTTATAGGATATCTAACTCACAGGGACTAGTGTTCAGCATTGGTAGCTTACGAGCGACAAAAATAATCCGTCTCCTTTTGCCGTCGTTTGAGAAACAGAGACTGAAAATATTTGTCGATCGACATGTTCCTCATGCTCGTATGCTACCTCTGCAGCGTCGACGAAGATTAGACTCGAAACTATTAAATAAATAAATATTGCAGGGCACTGCCATCTAGAGCCAAACTTAGCTTGAACTATGGGTACCTTTGTCAAGTACAAAGGATATACATTTTACACCTTTTTTAAATACAGTCTTATTTTAGGTATAGTCACACCGAGATCCAGAAACAAACATTTATCATCAGCATAAATACTTGTCCCCGGCGGGAATCAAACCCGCAAACCCTTTTGCGTTGCACCTGGGAATTCGCCCGACACGTAACAGAGGCCGTCAATGGTGACATAAAAAACCTCCCACAAAATTTTTCAAAAACAAAACAACACAATTAATAATTTGAATTATGATAATATCTGACTCTAACCACAGAATACATAAATAGTACAAGTACTCTAACATCGATGTCTTCACTACCTACTAAAATTAGCTTTGGTACTGCTGCGAAATGTGGAACTTCCCAAAATCAAATCAATCAATCAGTCAATCTCAAGACGTTGAGCATTGAAACAATGCTAAAAGTCCTTAATAAACACCACGCGATTAAAACCGTAAAATGTTTTTAAATTCAATAGAACATCGCGAAAACAGAAGAAAAATCTATGCTTCTCAAAATATTGAATCTCAAAATGTTGAAAACACTTAGAAAAATATTTAACAGTATGTTCCAGCGAGGTCATAAGTATAAAATGCTGCCATAAGTTTAAAAACTCCCAGCGACAAGTTTGAAAATATTAATTTATCCGTTTGTTTTTAACTGGAGCAGAACTTTATAGTTAACTTCAACTTTTAAATTGTTTATTTAACTTGTTTTTAATTAAACTTCAACTCATTATTATTGAAATTACTTCGTGTTTTTAATTTCAGACTACGATTTTAATTTTATTTGTTAGGACTGATTTTGATTTAATAAACACTACTTAAAATAATATTTAAAAGCGTTTTTATTACTGACTGTACTTCATACTATTTTGCTTGTTTTGGTATTCGTTAAATACGACAATAAACAAATACCACTTGGTATTCGTTTTTTGGTATTAGAATAGATATATCGATCTGAGGTTTCGGTTCTTTGTATTTGACATTTTAATTCAGGAAGTTGTGTTTTTTTAGGGTTCCGTAGCCAAATGGCAAAAAAACGGAACCCTTATAGATTCGTCATGTCCGTCTGTCCGTCCGTCCGTATGTCCCAGCCACTTTTCTCTGAAACTATAAGAGCTATACTGTTGAAACTTAGCAAGTAGATGTATTTGGTGAACCGCATTAAGATTTTTACACAAAAATAGAAAAAAACAATACATTTTTGGGGTTCCCCATACATGAAACTGAAATTTAAAAAAAAAATCATCAAACCTATACGTGTGGGGTATCTATGGATAGGTCTAAAATGATGTTGAGGTTTCTAATATATCTTTTTTCTAAACTGAATAGTTTGCCCGAGAGATACTTCCAAAGTGGTAAAAAGTGTGTAACTTCTAAAATAAGAGAACGATAAAACTAAAAATAAATATATTATGTACATTACCATGTAAACTTCCACCGAAAACATAGTTTTAACGAGATCTAGTAAGTAGTTTTTTTTTAAACCACAAAAATCGTAAACCAAAATTTACCTTTCAAAACAAAACCTGTTGTATAGATAATGGTACGGAACCCTTTGTGCGCGAGTCCGACTCGCACTTGGCCGGTTTTTTCTTCATTTTCTATTCAGAATAGAAATATAATTCAGAAAAACTAGAAAATGAAAAAAATCAAAAAGTAGGGGCATGGTCATGGCTGATATAGGACATAGAGCATACACATATTTTTTTCTAATATCTTTATCCAGGGAGGAAACAGTCGACTACGTTTGCAAAGTTTGTATGGAGAAAAGAGTAGGTAGACTGTCCCCTTAAGCGGGCTCTCATACAATAAAAGTGATTTTTAAATTTTAAACAACGATATCGCAAATTCTTTTTACCACTGGCGCCATTTAGTGTCGCCAGATTAAAGTAATTCTAACGTTGCGTGATGTTGTCAAAACATTTGTACCTAACTATTGATAATGGCACAGAAACCTTCGTGCGCGATTCCCACTCGCACTTGGCTGGTTTCTTTAATCAACTCAATGTAATTTGACTCCAAATTTGTCATTACTTGCTAGTTACGTAGGTAACCTCTAAAATCCAAATCAGTTCAGTTCTTTAGTTATGGCCTTTCTGCCACCTGTGGGCAATTTGGGCCAATATCACGTAAATATACGATATGTGACATTTAGAATTTTACATTGCGGGTAGGAATGTACAACAAAAATTGTGGCGAATTTTATTGCAACTCCATGTGAGCATTTGTTTGTAACGCTATAATTCCGTTCGGCACTGTTATTTTATTTTCACTACACTCGTTATCTTTCATGAAACTAAATTGATTATTATGCTACCAAAATTTAACAATTTACACGCAATATAAATTAACTAGGTTTCACGAAAATAAAAATTCAGGACCTCACGTTCACCAAGGCGTCTCAAACAGAACTCTAAATCCAAATCAATTTTCACATCGATAAAGAATTATCTTATATCTCTTGTATAATAAAATATTTAACACAATTTACCCATAATAATATAATTTCTAATACAGTATCAATTTGTCTAAATGGTCACGGTGCTCGAATCTTTCGATACTAAACTTTTATAACGTTGTAAATACGTTCAGTGAGTCGTGGATGGAAATAAAATTGTTCATTTATTGTGAACCCGATGCGGAAATCGGATGATGTGGTTGAGAACGCAGGTATTATGTTAGGTAGGTACATATTATATGAGGTAACGGCTCCTTGGATTACTGCTATCACGTTTTTTATGCTATTCATTGTCCTGTCTTATTTTTGTCTTCTAAAATTTCGACGTTCGATATTTAACATTTGTTTGAAACCGCTGTAGGAAATGGGGTTAAAAACTAAAAGGTCAAAACAGCCGGCGCTATTGTGGCGTGATACAAAGTTTTTGACAACTTCATAGTTTTTTCGTAAAGAAAGTAATTTTTAGATAAATTTACAAAATGACGCTTTGTTTGTAATAGCTGTGGTTTGCAAAAATATAACAAATTATGTAGCATCTTTAGCTAAAAAAAAACAGTGAATAAAAGCTGTGAGGAGTAAAAAATGGCTAGTTTGGCGACCTTGCTAACTATTCGAGGTTATGTACTGCCCATTTTAAACCTGAATATTCTTATCAGAGAAATTTCTACACATGTAAGACTTTTCCCTTCTTAAAACTGCAAGTAAACTACTAAAACTAAGAGAATAGATATACATACTTACACAGATTATCAGTTTACAATGGTACACTATTAATTTCTTAGATCAAAAGGTAGGTACACTGTTTTTTTCATTTAGCATCTTTGGGGAATACATATTTTTTTATGTTTTTGCAATCCACAGCTATACAAAGCTTCATTTTGTAAAATTATCTCAAAATAACTTAGTTTGTTTACGAAAAAACTATGAAGTTTTCAAATAGTAGGAATCGTGGAACAGTAGCGCCATCTGAAGTGAGCAAATGGCAGTTTTCAACCTCATTATCGATCGTATGTTCGTTCGCAAATAGAGCCTCTACTTTTTTTTTAATTTAGGGTGGAGAAATGCGCCTTATGCACCGTCCCACCCACCGTCCCGGGGGAAACGGTGGGGATGTGTGGGGCTCCCTACTGGCATAAAGGTGGTAGGCGGCCAGCAGTTTACCCACTAAAATTCCACCAGTTCCTGGCACGCCGGTGTCGTGGAACGCGGGTACACGTTTGACCCCTACCTTGTACACAAGCTTTTCTTCAGAACTTAATTCTGTATACATTATACTACATTCATCACGACCTAAATTGTTACAATAAATAATAAACTGTTTTCCCGTGTAAACAACAATTACTTATCTTACTCCACAATCTTGTATCCTTCCAGTTAAAATACGAAATAGTTGTTCAAGCATAATATTCCCTTGTAATCCAAATTAGGCCTAATTCTCGGGGGTTAGATTAAAACTTTCCATGTTTTGTTAACATGAAGCTAGTTGGGGTTTAAACAAATAGCTATGGAGATTACATGACTATTGTTGCACAATTTAGCTATTTAAGTTTTATTTTGGATGATGTTTTAGTTTTTCTGTAACAACCTTTAGGTAAATAAAAATTTAGAAACTACTTTCTCGTGAAAATAAAGCCTTGCTCTGCTATGCTCACATTTGATACAATGGCATTTTGTAGTTATTTATTCAGATTTTTCTTCTGTTTTCGCGTTGTTGCATAGAAATTAAACTCATTTTTCGTTTTTAATCATGTGGTGTTTATTACTTTTAACATTGATTCTCATCTCAGTCAATCCTGAAGAAGAGCATTGAAACATAATCAAAATCATTTATTAGTCCAAAAACATAGGTACTACATACAGTTATGGTCCTATTAATTAAAGTAGGTATAGTTCGGCTGTGTTATATTTCGCCTATCGAGTATCGGCATGTGAACAGTAGGTGCAGTTTTTTTTTTTTAATTAAACATTACATACAATAAGAATAATATTATATGAATAGCATTTGCTCCAACCCTTATTGGATTTTTAAATGTTATTTAGGTTATATATTTGTAATAACTATTTGTTTGATAAAAAAATGAAAAAAAAATGATGATAAATGTCACCAAAAAAATTAAGGTTTAAAGAAAAAACAAATGTAAAAAAATTGCTAATTAAAAAATGGTAAAAGTAATCAAGACCACGCGATTAACACCGAAAAATGAGTGTAATTTCTGTTATTTTTTTAAATAAGTATACCTACCTACGGTCGATAAATGTAGCTATGTGTCAAATATTCAAAAAGTGTAAAATTAATTTTAAATAAACTATTCAAATGTTTGTTTGTTTGGATGTTTGTATTTCAATCACGCAAAAACTACTGAACCGATTGCAATGAAACCTGGTATGCAGAGAGATGGATTAACACATATGCTACTTTGTAGCCCAATATTCCTGCGGGATCACGACTTTCGCGGGTGTAACCGCGGGACGCTGCTAATATATAAAAATACCTTAACTGAAAAAAGTACTAAATCTGATTACAGCGTTGGTCCGGTTTAGAAATCCTAATTTAAAGCTGTGGGCAGTTTGGCTTTTACAATGGAGTAACGACATTAACTTATTTAAAACGAAAAATAAATTTCACGAACCATAAACAGTGACATGATTTGATTTTCTTTATGATGAGAATTATAATTACAAAGAGAAAAGTTTTTATTTTTATTTTTTTTTGCAATTAACAGTAAGCTTACTTGTGTTACTTGTGTGGGAGTTTTTATCTAGGATAGCAAATATACCTTACATTTTTTTTTGTGTTTCGTACTTAAATCATACAATTACGAGACCATTATTCTGGAATAGATATTCTGAGGGTGCCCTTTCGATCGCACAATTTTTTTTTTCATAATGTTGTTTGGCATAAAAGTTTCAGCATAAAGTTTTCTCGCATAAATAGTGACCGGCATAATGTTATAATCGCAGAATGGTTTCATTGGCATAACGTTAACTTTCGCTAATCTTCTTTATCATAATTTTGAACAGCATAAATGTATAGGACATAATTGTTATACGCCTAAAGATGATTTATCATAAAACACAAAACGCATAATGGAGGTATCCATAACCGCTAAAGTCATAAACATACATGATAATAAATTGGACTAAGTCTATTTAACAAATGAAAAGACACAATGGTAATAGTCATCTTTAATCAAACTTTAGGTGAGAAGATTGGTGGCGAAGTTACGTTTCCCCATACGTAATACTGACCAAACCACGTCGCTATATCGTCTGTAACAATCAATGAAGAGTAAAAGTTTTAAAGAGCCTCATTCACTGAATTCTGTCATATTAACGGGCGTTTTACCCAAACTAGGAGTACGCAGAAAACTATACAGAGCACCCCGACTAGGATAGGTTAGGTTCATATTAGAACATGATTACGCACATGGCGACCGCTGCCGCGGCACGCTCGCTTCGCTCGCTCGCCAAAGCGCCTAATATTATAAATAAACAAGGTGTGGTGTATCAAAATTGAATTTTATATGCAATTCATAGCAAAGTTTGTGAACTACTACATAATATAAAATGATATTCTAAATTTTAATATGATATTAATTTTAACTCATTTTACATTTGTTAACATTATGGTTTTTTAAGCTTATGACTTGTAATCTTTATGCCATAAGGTGAGATGCCAATAAATGTTATGATTAGTAATCGTTATTCTAAAAACATTTATGCAAGAACATTTTATGCTAATATATTATTATTATAAACAAAGTTATGCGAAATTAAATTATGCCTAATGATTTATTCTAAATGAACGTTATGCGAAAAGAAGAGTATGCCAAAAAACGTTATGCAACCTTACATTATGCCTCTTAAATTTATGCAACCCAAAATAGACCCATATTCTGATGTTTAAAATTTGAAATTTTAACATTTTAGGAATTTAATTTCTAATTATGTGGGTTTTTTTTACAGATAGGAACAAACTAGTGGACAAACTAGGCATTGGTAGGTACATAACATCAATCAGATTTTTTTTTCACTTGGTTTGCATTTCAACTCGTCTCACCAGATGGGATGCGATGATGAGGTCGATGATGTAATGTGCTTGCCTAGAAGAAACCTTTTCACTCTAGACTTGAAGACTCAAAGGTTGCTTAGAATAAAGAAGCTAGATAATATAATAGGTATATTGCTAATAATCAAAATTTGTTGCAGTACTTACAACTCCCCGTGAAGTTCATGGGATGAGTGATGGCATCGCACCTGTCCACGCTCAGCGCCACCAGAACGTACGTAGAAGAATATGTTACTACACCCTGGAAATATGAAACAATTTAAGATACTTTCTACTGTCAGCATGCTACATCTTAAACCACAATTTCTTATGGACGTGTTGGTTAATTTATCTGTCAATAATTAAATAGTTCAGTTCAGTTCTTTAGTTATGGCCTCTCTGCCAGCATTTAAGGGCAATTTGGGCCAATATCACGTGAATATAACACTATGTGACTTTAGAATTTTAACAATGCGGGTAGGAATGTTAAAAAAAATGGTGGCGAATTTTATTGCAACTCCATGTGAGCATCTGTTTGTAACGCGATTGTTCCGTGTTCGGCGCTGTTATTTTATTTTCGCTACACTCGTTATCTTTCATGAAACTAAATTGATTATTTTGCCACCAAAACTAAATAATTTACACGCAAATAACTAAGTTTCACAAAAATAAAAATCAGGGCCTCGCGTTCACCAAGGCGTCTTAAACAGAACTCCGATAATTAAACAAGTTTATAATTTAACAAGTTCTATTAAAACACGGTTAGAACATAATATTATAAACAATTACAGACCTGTCAGTCAATGGTCATATTGTAACATTGTCGAAATGACAAGTTAAGAAAATTAAAAACTAACCCCCTTACTTATTTTAAACGATGACTAAGTTTATGTAACGTTCGTCTTTTACTGTGACATGAAATTTTAAAGATAACAGACAGTGACAAACGTTACATTAACTTAGTCATCGTTTAAATGTAAGGGGGTTAAAATGTAATTAATTGAAAGCTTTTAAAATGAGAACACAGTTAACATTGGTTTGCTATTTACAACATCTGATAAGTCCTTTCATAATTTTTAAGATACCTACAGTCAAAATGAGTTCCAATTTAGTTGCACCTACCTGTAAATACTTCATCATCTTGCACGTAATGGAACCCGCCAACCAGGTAATTGTTATCCTTTGTATTAAATCTGGTAGTACACTTATGAGTCCAACCAGTAGATCTGAAATAAAACAATTTTTCAATTTCCAGATAGAAAGCATCTTATTGTTACAAAGCCTTTACAATATGACTGTTTTGGCTAAAATGTGGATAGGCCCTTCGACATATTTGTCTGGAAACTATTTTATAATGTAAGAAATAATGTCACCTACAATCCATACATTAAAAAAAATCATAAACATTCCGTCCGTCATGACATGAATCAATAAATCAAACGTTTCTGATGAACCGTCTTGACGAAGATTCGTTTGGAGGTGATAAATTTTATTGGACAAATAACTTTTATACAGGCCCTTAAACGATTTAGATTTGCTTCGTAGATCATCAATAAACGAAAAATAAAATAAAATGTTACCTTCCTGAACAACAAAAAGGAAAACTTTGTCAAAATTGAAATGCGACTCGGAAATCTCTTCAAAGTTTTCTATTGAGTTATCGAAAGCGTTACAAAAAGTTCAAACAACGTTGCTAACTTTGAAAACGAACTCGATTCTTCCGCAAAGCTTTCTGAAGAAAAAGTTTGATTTCATTCTATTCAATACAAAATCTTGGACAATGGATATAGGCAGGTTTACATCTAATTGTATTGGTAAAAAACCTTCAAGATAATTAGGATAAGGAGTTTGTTTTTTTAATTTATCTTTTTAGGGTTCTGTAGCTAGAAAAATAGTCTGTCTGTCTTACAAACTGTTGTTTGTTTTGTTTTTCAAAGTAAATGTGCAAAATCTTCTCCATGCTTCGAAAGACACGTTAGCTGGTGTTTCGGTTGTTATCTGAGATAGCACTCGTTAGGTCAAATTAGAGGTCATGGCGGCCTAAAAACTCTAGCACTAAGAGTCACACCACAATACGTAAAGAAGAATGTAGACCTATGACTGATTTTTTCAGTCAAACTACTTTTGACGGCTTTAGAGTTTTGACTGCAACATAATTCGAGTCCAAAACCATACCTAGAAAATATTTTTTAAACTTTTTACAGATTTAAACAATCTACGTACCAGCGACCGCTAGCTGCATGATGAAGAAGTTCATCCGACTTTTCCTCGTCTTGGTGAGGAGCAGCGCAAGCACCACGGTGGCGTTGCCGACGACGATTGCCACCAGCAGCGCCCATAGGATAGCGAGTTGAGCTGACTGTAGAAAATAAGAGTTTATTAATAAGATTATGATTTATAGGGACTCTATAGGATGATTCTCTAATTTTCTACGAATTTACGCGACCTGACAAGTTGTGACGTAGGCTCGTCGTCGTCGCATGGCGAATCAATAGTTACATTTAGCGTTTAGTTTTTATCGAACATTAACCCCCTTATTTATAAAGGATGACTAAGTTTATGTAACGTTTGCTTCTGTCTGTTAACTTTAAAACTTCATGCCACAGAAGAACAAACGTTACTACATGAAGTTAGACATCGTTAATAAGTAAGCGGGTATGTTTCTAGAACTGCGATAGACACACCAGTTTTTTCTAGGTATCAAATATTATAAATCAAGAAAATCTAAATTTAAGGTCCATAAATATTATTTAAAGTACTTATTTAATTTTAAGTTACGTACATTAAAAGATAACCGACCAACTTAATTAAATAATAATGAATCACTGATTAACATCTCAGAGGAAAATGTTGAGATTAAAATACTACGTCTAGACCCATACTTCACTCTTAAAATAACTTACGCTCAATTAACCCGTTGCCGACGTACAGAGTTGTAAAACTATGTGTTTCACGATCATGGTTTAATATTGGATAACTTCTGTTCGGGAAAGTTTGATGTCGTTATTAATAAATTGATGGAAATAGTATAAGAAGCTTTTACTTGGCTTTTACTTGGGGAACAAAAACCGGCTAAGTGCCATTATACGTGCCGTACCACTTTCACAAAAAAAAAATCACGTTTGTTGTATGGAAGGCCCATTTGATTTTTTTTTTCTGTTAGATATTAGTAGCGGCAACGGCAAACCTGATGCTCTCAGAATCAGAGGCAGGCTCAATCTCAGGTGGCTCGATGGTGTAGAAAACGACATCAAGACAATTGGTGTGAAGAATTGGAAGGATAAGGCCAAAAACAGACCCGACTGAAAATAATACTGGTCCACCCGCTGCTGTATCGCCTGCAGTGATGATTGCGGCAGCAGAAATACATAAATTGACCTGAGTAGCTATCACGGTTCATCAGATACAGCCAAACAGACAGTCAGGCGGACAGTGGAGTCTTAGTAAAAGAGTCCAGTTTTTACCCTTTGAATAGCTGACGTGAAAATGAACAGCATTACATACCTACAGACAGACATGGAACGACATACAAAATTACTTCTTTCTTAAATAAAACCATTGGTTCAAAAACTGCGTGATCATTTCTATTGAGTAGGTAGATGTAACTTCGGTACATAGCTGGATTGTAATAATAATAAGACAAATACATAGTTGGAAAAAGTCCAGCAAAGCTAGGTCAGTTTAGCATGATATTGTATAACGTAGAAGGACGTTGATCGGATCGGTTTGCATTCCCACGGTTCTTCAAGGATGTATTGAACAAAATGTAATAAATGTTCTGTTATAATGTAGCGTAAAATAAAACGTGGAATATGAGATTAGTTTTTACCTTGAAACTCTTGATGGAGGCACCAAATCCGTATAGAAAATAAAGTGGATATACATAATTATGTGTAAATGTCAGAGATTCTACTTTCCACCTATGTTTGTAGGTACATAATCAGTAATTAATTAACACAGATAAATACGTCATTCAAAATCGACTTGTTAGGGTACTTTGTCAAAATATCAAAGTCGATATATGTTAAAATCTGAGGTTAATATATAAAGCATATCTTAGCAAAATGCACAGTACAAACCCGGAGTGAAAGTTTACGTTAACGCAAAATTTGTTTAGGGGAAGCTTTAAAATTGAGTTGAAATCAAATACAATAGGTATTGGGTCAGTCGACTGGAACCAGAAAAAACTATAATATGAATATGCCATCAGAAGGAAGACAGTTTAAACCTAAGGTTTAAACAAACCACTGAAGTAATGCTAACTCACATTCAAGCAGCTATTGTCATTTCATGTTTACGATAGACATAACGTACTAAAACTGTCAGCGCTGCAGCGGCTTTTTATATTTATTTCGCGTAAAAGGAATCCTACTAATATTATAAATGTGAAAGTTTGTATGGATGTTTGGATGTTTGTTACTCTTTCACGCAAAAACTACTGAACCGATTGCGATGAAACTTGGTAGCTGGACACCTAGAATAACACATAGGCTACTTTTTATCCCGTAATTCCCTCGGGATCGGGACTTACGCGGGTGAAACCGCGGGGCGCAGCTAATATAGAATAATGTCTGAAACATCACCTCTAGTACTAGTACCTACGTATATTAACTCAATGGTCAAAGTAAATTTCAAAAACGATTATTTCCAAGTCCTTGAAACTGATACTTGTTAAACAAAATGGCAAGAAAAGTTCAAAGACGCTTACCTGATAGAAGTAAAATTTATTGATAATCGTCGCATTTCGAGTGTTGTTCCCGTAAACTGTCGTGTTCAACTCATAAAGGCTACAGTTTGAGCAATCAAACTCTTCCATTGTTCGTGCTTCACATGTTGCTTTCGATATTTGTACCTGGGGACAAAAACAAGATTTTAAAAAGTTTGCAATCACTGAAATGAAACTACACAAGTACGCTGGAATTGCTATACCATACAAAACTTTAATCAAACGTGTGCCATCTCCAAAATTTATATTTTTTTTAATAAATGATATTTTTAAATAGGTAACGCTTTTAGTTAAGTACCTAACTAAAAGCGTTACCTATATAAAAATATTAACGTTGTATGAAAATAAGGGAAACCTGTATTTACATAAAAGGGCTGAGTTTTCAATGTTCAAATTAATTTAATTTTAAGTTAAGCGTAAGTGTAAGAAATCTATGTTTAATGAAGACTGCAGCCGGTGTTGCCAATGTATTCTACATTTCATGACCATTAGTCGGGTTGCCAGCTCTACCCTACTCGTAACTACATTAAACTCTCGTTTTAAGAATAGATAACGGAATAGTTTGAATTAGAATTTATTTTAAATGATAAGTTTAATTTTAATTTTTAAAGAGAATGGACAAATTGTAATACAGTTTGTCCATTCTTTTTAAGTACGTAGGATATGAGTTTTAAAGGGTCATATTAAAATTATATTTAAAGAATAATACTTGAACATAGTCCAGTGAAATTGTACTCAAAAGCTTTATTAATTAACGTCGAGTAAGGTCGGAGTAATTTCACCACTTTTTGTTTCTGTCTGTAACTTTGAAAGTTCTTGTCACAAAAAAAGACAAAGCATGTTCTCACTACTCCGACTTTAATCCACGTATAATAATATGGCTACAAAAGCTGTCTGGTGGGAAAGTTTGGGGTTTTTAATTTTTTGGATTCAGCACGACACTGGAATGAAATATAAACTTGACAATTGAAAAAAAACACAAAAATACAGAAGAAATTTTCAACATTTTGCTAAACATTTTGAAAAATCTCACGACGCCGCTTCTGTCGATTTAGCAAATATAGGAAACACTTTGATAAATTAAACAAAAAAAATGTTGAAAAAAGTCCGTTAAATAAACGAATCGCAAAAACCTAGAAAACTCTATTTCGCCTACGGATTTCCCGGCACATTACGTGAAATATTTTTCGTACAAACTCTAACATTGAAATTTATTTGACAAAAAGTTAACAAACAGGGAAATTCTTTCTCACACTCCAAGAGAATCAGAAGAAAATAATAATTCTGAATGTCTCGAGAAATCCTTGCAATTTCATAACCCGAGTTGATTCAACACGATTTCATCAGCAGACAGCTTACTTACAAACGAATGGCCACTAAAATGTTATAAAATCACCTCTTTAGGGCGAAGGTTTATCGTGCTTTTATAAAATTACTTTTATTCTTTTATAGCCTTATTAATAAACGTCGAGTAAGGTCGGAGTATAGTGAGATCATGCTTTGTCTGTATTCGTGACTAGAATTTTCAAAGTTGATAGACAGAAACAAAAACTGGTAAAGTTACTCCAACCTTACTCCTCATAAGCCACTAAAATTTATTTTTTGTTGACAGTTATATTATAAATATTATTATGAGACGATTTACAATTATGCGATACACTTTTTAAACTTACACGATTTCTGTCCATCATTATTATTAGAACTACAGGTCTAGATCGCGTTGTAGATAATTCTAGATTCAAATATCCTCGACGATTCGGCAACGTTACACCGGCCTTGGTCGCAAGAAGACACCGCCATTTAGTTTCGTGGTTCTAATAAAGAGATCCGTAGTATTAGAAATCTTAGCCATGCCACTTAGCCAATCTAGTTAACCGTGTAGCCTCGTCATAGAATAGAGCTACTCCATCTCTTCCCGTGGATGTCGTAAAAGACGACTAAGGGATCTGGAAGTGACTAGCGAACCTGGAGTTCTACCTGCGCGGTGGTGGGTAAGCAACTTTGGTCCTAAGGCGGATTGATGTTAGATTGGTCTTAAAACTATTGCCCTAAATAAACTAAAACGATCCTAAATATATAGTGGTTTTATTTAGCGGACCCTGGGCTTCCGACTGAGATGCAAATAGAAACATCGGTAAAATTTATTATCTATCAAAGGATTTCCATATCTATAAAAGGCTTTGTCCTGACTGACTGACTGATCAACGCAGAGTTCAAAACGCTTGACTTGACATGACATTTGGAGAGTGTGTTCTTTATATAATATACAGCCACCCGATAAGAAAGGGATTTTAAAAATTCACACGGTATAGGGACTTATGCGGGTCAAGCCCCGGGAAACAGCTATATAGTAAAAAATATAAGAGAGAATCTAGTAAGCCAGTAAAAAGCATTGTGTGTATGGATGATTCTTTACACCTTATAAATGGCCCATTAAGGCTGAGACGCCGCCATCTCCGCCGCAATCCATCAATAAGTTACCAATTGAATTGGTACTGATAAAGTCATCTAATTTATCAAAATTTTATCCACAATGGCTTAATGTTAATACCCAACCAGTGCTCAGGTGCGATTACGATTACTTGTCGTGATTTATTGGAATCGTTTAAGAGTATTATTGTTAAATTTGTAGGCGCTTTGAAACTCCGTTTTATTGGTCAGACGATTGATAAATGATCTTTATAAATAAACGACTATAAAAGTACCACTAACTATAGCTTTTCAGATAACCCTGAAGCAATAAATTTTAAATGTGCAATTTACGTAGAGCTGATTTGAACTAAGGCTGGGTTTCTATTATAAAAAAACGATTCGTTATGGTGTTAATTTTATTTTTATTTTTAACGATAGATGAGTGTTTAACCACTATCTCATCCAATGGTAAGTGATATTATGGTCTAAGATTTTTTACGCTCATCGAAAAGATAGGAAGACGGCAGTGGAATGAGATCCGATCCGACTTCCTTAGTGGCTGCACCGATCTACGTATCGAAACACGGACGAGCCTGTTTGGCACTACGACTTGGAGTGGTGGGGTACGACAAGTCGCTGCCAAAGCCCAACCAAGAAAACCAACGAAGAATCCCCTTTTGGGTAGAGGATTCCGTATCCATATTCTTTTTGAGTACAAAATACTCTGTACGTACACGAATCTCGAAACGTTGAACAAGGTCGTGGTAAAACGTTCTAAAACTTTACAAAAGTAATGGAATGTTTTTAAATTTTTGCAACATTTAGAACAGATTACAACATAATTTTATATTAGTCCTTTAAAAAACTGTCCGTAACCAAATACATCGTATATTTAGAATAGAAACCCAGCCTACAAAATAGACTGTAGGCAACATAGATTATTTTACTACTAATATGTGTCTTTATCTAAATTCTGTAGAACATAGTCTACGATAGTATACATATTTTATTCTTCCTTACCTTAATTCGTTACAAATGATAGATATCTGAAACACCTGAGTCTCCCAACAAACAGAATAAATGAATTGATATTAGACTATCGATATCTATATCGACAGACATCGATGCTTCTCGATAGTTGACTGAATTATGTAAGCAATTGGAAGCTTTCTCTCTAATTGGGAGGCAATTTGGCAAAAGTTTAGAGAACCGACCACAGATTGGGTTTCCTTGGGGTTTCACTAACATTTGATCCGATATTTAGTTTCGTAAGATTTATTTATTATTTGTCACTTTTGACCTATTTCTCTTTACAAATAGAGACCGAGAACTCGGAGAATCTTACCAATATTATAAATGTGAATTATGGCAATAGAGATAGAGACAATAAGAGAGAGAGGTCAAGGTTTGAAATTTCTTGTGCAGCGTGATCGCCCTTTAGTACTAAAACAAAAGGATATTTTATACTTAACTATCTGTGTCCCGCGGTTTCACCCACATAAGTCCTGACCCGGTGGGGTTTTTCCAAAATCCTTTCTCACCGGATGCCTACATCACATAAAGAACACACTTCCCAAATTTTAGGGTTCCACTATCAGGTTTGTAGGCTGGGCGTTGACCCATCAGTCAGTCCAGGACAAAGCCTTTTATAGGTTTTAATAGATAAAGGACCTATTCGTAAAATGGCTTACGGCGAAAATTAGGACCTGTTCTCGGAAGTGCGTAAGTTATACATTAAAATAAAAAGAAACAATAAGCATTTGTATTCCAAAGAATACGACCATTCACTTCAGCCATCGCCACAGCTAAATCCAATGTCTTAATGAAACCCCATTGATGGCATAGGGTCCAATGAAAATTACGACTAATTTGGGACTCTTCGTCTGCAATCCCCTTAATCAAGGCCCTTGGCTACAGATAAACTAGAATAACGGTAATAGAGATATAAAACCTTATTAAACCCACTAATCTGTCTCCAAGGAATTGTAATACAAAGGTAAAGGACAATTTACTACTAATATAATAGTCGCTGAATCAACATGCGGAGATTTATGATATGTTTTGAGTTAGAGGTAAGGAAAACACATTAGCTACCTTGTTTATTGAGGCGGAATTGTGTTGTTTGGCAAGTTTACCTAGGACATGGGATATTAAGTACCCTTAGCCCTTAAGAGGACAGTGTACCTACTCTTTTTCCATACAAACGTAGTCGACTATGTTTTCTCCCTGGATAAAGACATAAGAGCAAATATGATTATGCCATAAAACCTATGTCTGCCATGACCATGCCCCTATGTTTTGGTTTTTTTCATTTTCTTATTAGAATAGAAATAAAACTAAAAAAAAAATTGAAAAAGGAAAAAATGAAAACGTAGGGGCATGGTCATGGCTGATATAGAACTTATGGCACAAATATATTTTTTCTAATATCTTTATCCAGGGAGGCAACAGTCGACTACGTTTGTAAAGTTTGTATGGAGAATAGCGGAGGTATACTGTCCTCTTAATGCTATACCTGTCCCATTTACCTGCTTCTTGATGAACAAACAGTTTGTTTTAGCGATTAATTATGGGGGATGTGATAATATGTAAGAGTTTTCGCATTTATTAGATTTTAAGACACAAATTATATTCGGATTTAACTGCAACTGTACTTAGTGTGCCAAAGCCGAGGACACGTCGCCGATGAGAGCAAAGCGTCTCTCTGTATCCTTTGACTCTTCCCAGAAACAAATTTGCGAAGTCCATTTAGCTCCACCAATCTCAAACCACTCAATATTACGAGCTATATAGACGTAACAAACCTACTACTACAAGGAACTTCAATGGAAATTTTGTGCAGTTCGCTTTGTGTTTGATTACTTGGTTTTCAATTGTCAAAAAAATATTTTTTGAGCTATTGTTCTAATGATTCTCACTTAAAAGTTTTGCACTGAAAATCAGCTCTGCCTGGGTGTATCCTTATTACAGCATTAAGGACGTGGCGACTCTTACCATTTCCATACAAACTGAATACCAAAATAAATTATGAAAAATTTAGTTTTCTACCTTAATATCGATATTATTCGGTAAAACGTTCATTCAAACGCACATTCAAATAAAACGGAGAAACATTTTTCAATGAAAAAATGTTTCTCCGTTTTATTTCATTTCGAATGAATATTTTGGAAAACCTTGTGATGGGGACCCTTTTAAAGTAAAATCTTAATCCGAATAATATCGATATTAAGGTAGAAAACTAAATTTTTCATAATTTTTTTTTGGTATTAAGTTTGTATGAAAATGGTAAGAGTCGCCGCGTTCTTAAGGTAAGTGCATCCATTTTTTGTTTCACTATACCTACGTGGTTGGTCTGTTCTATCTTTTTCATGTATAGTGGAACAAAAACAAAAATTATTCTATTCTTCTTCTATTCTATTCTGATATCAATAAAAAAAAACTCAAAATTTCGAGGACTACGCCCTTAATAACTCTACGGTTACAGATTGTATGGCTCATTAGATCTAAAGCGGAGTTTTATTATATTACGAAAATAGCGGCATGCATTTTAGAGTTACTTTAACAAAAAAGTTGCGTAGACACAGCGGTACTATCTACATATTATGATAAAGTCGCTTTCAGTAACTGCTGCGAGACTATAATGAACAAGTTTCATAATATTAATCTCGCTCAAAAGCTTTTGTGCTAAGCGAAACTAAGCAAGAGAAACCGCGGGGTAACAAATACTTAAAAAATTGGAAATCTCACTGACCTTCCATCGGTGACATTAGCTATTTCGGCACAAATATCTAATGTCATTTTGTATGTCATTCCAGCCTACTTGTATAGAGAGAGTTCAGTGGAAAATCTCTACCATCGAGTTACTATGTATTAAATCACTTACGTCTCTATAAATCAACTTGTATACCCATACCTATAATCATCATCTGTTAACTCAGCGTTCCAACCAACCTGCTTA
Organism: Idaea biselata; assembly: GCA_958496205.1. Lineage (NCBI taxonomy): Eukaryota > Metazoa > Arthropoda > Insecta > Lepidoptera > Geometridae > Idaea > Idaea biselata. The sequence continues at coordinate 27,457,682 of OY292399.1, read as the reverse complement.
AAATGCAGCTCAAGTGATTCAATAGACTAGATTTTCATACGAAATTATGACTTAATTGTATAATGATACCATTACGTGTTCACGTACACCGAGTTCAAGTACGAGTACATACATAGTATTACATAATCAATAATTTTCCTAAAGTAACAATGTTACTTTAGGAATTTTTAGGTGGGGTCACATGGGTAAAGCAGTTAGATATTTCTTCTTTAAAACAATGTAAAATAACTTGTTAAAAGTATCAATCTTTTCATGGCCATTTTTGAAGTGTTCAGACGATTTTAAATCTTACCTCTAGAATAACTTTCTTCCGTGACGGTTTAGAGCCATGTTTGGAGGCAAAAATGTTTGATTTGAGATCTTCTTCCGAACATATAAACGTTATTTCTTAGTGTTTACACACTAGGAAATAATGCTTTTTGAAAAAAAATGCTTTCAAAGCCTTAGTACCCGGTGGGATTCGAACCCGGAACTACTGGTATTCCGTTCCAGCGCGATAGCCGCTACGCCACGGGTAAGCCAAAAAGCATTATCTTCTTCCGATTGGAACTTATACGAATTCATCGGCGACATGTTGTTTTATAGAACTTTCGAACGATTTCCTTTTATTAAAACTTTAATGGCCCACATCTCCGAAACTTGTAAATTTAGGACATCATGTGATGGACTATTTTCTATTTATTTCGATCTCCTATAACGAAATATTCTTAGGTTTCATCGTGCGACGAAAAATCGATAATAAAACAAGATCGATGAGGACTACGCCAAAGCCCATACATGGATTTAGGATGTCTTGTCACCTACATTATGTTAATAACGCTCGTAGCGATTTTTCTCGCATAAACCCCGACCTTCCAGGTCCAGGTTCTTCGATCTTAAAGGCCCTGAATTTCTAGATAGGAATTAGCCTATGTGTTATTCCAGACCATGAACTCAGTATGTAGATACTAGCTATCTACATACTAAGTTTCATCGCAATCGGTTTACCGGTTTTTTCGTGAAGGAGCAACAAACACACGCACACACACACACCAACGGTCCCCTTTATAATGTTAAAAGGATCTGTTTTCCTTAATAACAAGATTTTTTCTGTAACTTTATCGAGTAAGTAATTTACCTGAGATCCAGAGAACTCATTAAATCTTTCATGAAAAGGAAATTGTTGATATTATCAGAACGTTTTAATGTTTGTTAATTGAATTACAACACGCAAATGGGGTTTGTTTTCTGTTTCTGTAACCTAAATACCTATTCGTTTTACAACATTATTCGATTAAATTGGAAGCAGTAAAGTCTCGACAAATCAGATTTTAACCGACTTCCATAAAACGAGGAGGTTGTCAATTTCGGATGTATGTTTTTTTCTGTGTATGTTTTTTACTGTGTATGTTACCGGATATCTTTGGCGTTTTTTTTTCTAGTAGATAGCATTATTGGCTCTTCCTATTCTTTTTTTAAAGTTATTCTTGTCCCATAGAAAGTTGGTGAAGTAAACCTTCGAAATGATGAGCAGAATAGCATCCCAAATGCAGTAAATAACTTTTTTTACCTAGTTCCTTAGGATGCTATTGGTAGAAAACCAATAGAATCAACTCCTAAAGAACTAGGTACCGATTGATGAAGCACTTGTCTTGGAATAACCCTCTCATCAAAAAACTATTTAAAAGTATTAAAACCCTTAAAATAATGGTAACAATTTTAAGGGTTTTTGGTGGCATGGCATTTAAAAGTGCTATAAAAATATTGAAATAATATTAAAAAAAACAACCTAAATCTACTCAGTAAACTGACCGTTTTCAGATTACATAACAGATAAGTTGTTATGTAATAGTATAACAGCTTATCTGTTATGTAAAAGTATGAGGTTGTTTTGCGATTTTTTTGAATTCGGTTTTATTATAGTCGTATAATTTAACGCCGAGACTGTTTAATGTCACTGATGTTTTAGCGGTAGTAACCATTCAGGCCGATTTATGGTACTTCTATACAAATCATGAATAGTCGTCGATTCAAAAGCAAAGATGTTCTGTATTTGAACCACTAATGTTGTTGTAGAAATTTAAGCGAAAAGTCGTGCCCATTTGTATAGACTTGGATGAATTATTTGAGTGTATGTCGGAGCGATATAATACTCTACTAATACTCTCTTTATTACTATAATATATGTAAAAGGGAAAAAAAACTGTTTCGTGGGAGAAACATGTTTTTATTTATTTCCTAGCTGCGCGCGGCGGTTTAATTTGCGTAAGGTCCTTGTGTGTAAAAAAGTGTGTAAATCCAGGTTAAAAGACCTGGATTTACACACTTTTTTACACACAAGGACTTTACACACACCAAGTTTCATCGCAATCGGTTCAGTAGTTTTAGTGTGAAGGAGTAACAACTACTTACACATTTATCATATTAGGAGGATTGGGTTTATATTAAATGTGTTATGGCATTATTTTATGCCAGCAAATATGGCAATTACTATTTTATCGACACTCTATTGAGACACGATTGTAAGAGCAGACTTGGGACTCTGTTCAGGCAGCGGCTTCAACATCTTCGTAATAAGTAAATATTGCACGACGTTACACACAGCGCAATCTAGCCCCAAACTAAGCACTAGGCTTGTACTATGGGTACTAGACAACGGATATACTACATATTATACTTTTTTTTTTTTTGTAAATACATACATATGATACATAGAAAACACTGAATATCCCATGTCTTCGGACCGTGGTGAGTCCTAGGACATGTTGGTTTCCTCACGATGTTTTTCCTTCACCGTAAGAGCGATGTTATTAGCGCACATACCTTTTTCTTCAAGAAAAAGACATTGGTGCGCGGTCGGTCTGGATTCGAACCCACGACTCTCAGAATGAAAGCCGGGGTATCTACCACTAGACCAACACCGCTCTATAGTATAAGTAGTAGCAACTTAGTAGTTAGCCACAGCGTTCATTAGTTCCTAATTAGACCGCCATAACAGATAGCGTGGTGGCGCTGTAATTTGTTAGAAAATAAAACATAAATAAAGCAGTCTTCACAATATCCTGTCATGAATTTAAAAAGCGAAATCCATCAATGTCAAGTTCAGCAACAATCTCGTCCTTCCACACACCACGCAGAGATAAAGGAAAATATATTTAATAGAAGTTAATCTACCGTTACGCTATACCTAACTGATTTACTTACAAAGAAACCTTTGTTGGTAACATGAATCAAGTCGAGATTCTTAATTAATCGCACACTTGTGTAAGGCTAAAAAACTTTATCAAACTAGCTTTATCCGTTCGTGAGCTACGATGCCACGCAAACAGATAATTTTCTATCACATGCATGTTAAAATATCGGACAAAATGCGTATCTGTCGAGTTGCGTGTCTGCCGAGCTGCGTGTCCGTCAAGTTCCGCTTCTGACAAGTTGCGAATCCTTTCTGAGCGATGACGAAATCCATATCTGACCAAATACCTCAAACTGATAACACCCCTCTTTTTCCGTCGGAGGGTAAAAAGTTGCCTGCTGCTGATTGATATGAAATTTTAATTATAGTTGTACATCTTTACCATTTCTGATTCAATATAAGAAATATGACCAACATACACACAAAGATCTCCAACCAAGAGAAACACAAAAATCGTTCCAAAGTAAACAATTAATAAAACCGGCAAAGCCTTCAAATTAATAAACGTAATCATAAAACTTAATGAAACTTCTAATGCCATAACCGGCGAACCGAAATTATGAAAATTAAACCTAACCGTACAGTTCCGGGAATTCCAGGCCCGTATTTTCTTAGCGCGATAATCCCGCGGGACGTCCGTGGTCAGAGTAATCCACGTTTATGCAGAGATAAACTTGCGTTTTACTAAGTTTATTTCATGATAAACTTGTTTTAACTTAGACAAGGTATATCTAAAAGGTCATAAAAGCATAATCATGTAGCTAAGCATAATCATGTCCCTTCACAAATCGACAGAGAAGGCGGTAGTTGCAAAAGGGATTTCGCACCGTATCTTCGCTGCGACTTATCAATGCGCGCTACATCTTATTATTTTTGTTCTATAATTTTATTATTTTTAAGATAACGCACCTCATCCTTATTCATTCGTGTGATCCTCTCCATACCGAGGTTGCCTGGAAGAAACCACTCTCAATGGTACTGTGCCAATCTAGATTTTAAGATTTTTTCGTATTTTATTTTATTGTAATTTATTTTTAGTGAGAACAATAAAGCGTTCTATCTATCTATCAATCTATCTTAGTAATTTTCTAGGCTCTACTTAGTAGGTACGAATTTTGTTGATGATTTTAAAGACAACATGACAATTTTGTTTATTCTGGAGAGTCTCATTTCAATGAAATACAATAAATAAAAGAAGTCCTACAGTCGTAATAAGTTTGGAAACACATAAATTCTAGACTCTAAATAGTTATAGTTCTTTTTATGTTTTTGTATAATCATAAATTTTTCTGAAGCATCTTGAAGAAACATAATAGTTTTGCATCAACATAAATCTACGATAAGTTAGAATCTAAAAGTTAGAAGCAGAACTTAATAGGCAATGTTAATGTTTCTCGCATTAGCGCAAAATATTTGCGCCTAAGTTTGTTAGTCAATAAAATATCCTAATGCTACGAAATAAAGTTTCAATTTCCGTGCTTAGGGAAAATTTAGGTATTATTTTGCGTGTTTATATCAAAAGTCACAATTGTTATTCAAGTCAGAAGCTCGGATAGAAGGCGAAAATTTACAAAAATGACCGAGTGGTTCCGCCTTTCAAAAACCCATTTGGTGCACAAATCAGAGAACTTCTATTTAACCCAAAACTGTCGGTGCAATAACTTTAAAACTTTTGGCAAACGCTTTTATGACTTCGAATGGTTGTGGTTTGAGTGGAAAATTAATGGGCCTTTTGTTTTGATTGTTATTCAAAATAGCACATTTACAAGCGATTATTAATATTCAGTGGTTTTAGCTCCGGCATAGAATACGGTTACCCCATCACTTCCCGTGGGTGTCGTAAAAGGCGAGTTAGGGATTTAGGGGGGACTAGCCAAACTTAAGTTCTCCCCGCGCGGTGGCGCGGGGAGAACTTAAGTTTAGAAAGAACTTAAGTAAGAACTTAAGCTGCGTGGTCCCTCCCATGGTGTCATGGAGGCGGCCGGCCGAAAAAATATTTCCAAATCTATTAGCAGAAGGTATGGTCATTGATGACTTATCTCTGCGCCAACCCCAAACATTTGGGGTTTAGCGGACCCCGGGCTCCCGACAGGGATGCATCCGGGAACATCGCTCGGATGAGAGAGAGTGGTTTGAGCCGCATTTATTTGTTTTTTACTTTATTTATCGAAGAACAGTATCATGTGAATCTGTTTCAACTTTCTGAATTCTCAAATTTTCCTTTATAAATTCTAGGATTCAATGCAGAAATATTATGCGGGGACTGGAAACTTTGCATTAAAGTTATGAGACGGCAAATTGAATTTTTCAAGAGCGATAAACTCTTTCCTTGTAGAATACTGAACAACATACGTCTCCTAGTTTATTTATTGCATGACGAGTTATGTAGGTTACCTACTAGCGTGACGAAACTAAGAAAAACGGCAGAATTCTAGGAATTACAACAATTTGTTCGTACTTTGAATTGTACAGTATGAGTACCGACCTCTTCTTTCAAAATGTTGATATGTAATCCAGAAAGGTTTTGTTTGTTTTTATTTGGCGTGCTGCATGCTGTATTGTACTACTTGGCAAAGATGGCAATCTAATACTTACAATAGATTAACTTTTTAAATGCGTACGATTTGTTTCAATAGTTATGTATATTATACCGGGTTTTCATCGCGTATTATTATTTATTGTCTTACCTCGACTAAAATATTCAACGACATAATCATGCCTCCTCCTCATGTGTCTCCTCGCGACATTGTATATCTTAGTCGCGTAGATATTGTAACATAGTTAAAACGTCGAGGTCATAAAACAAATAATAATACTCAATTTAGACCCGGTAAAATTACATCATTCAACACAGAACAGCTGGAGTCGGAACTGTAGAAGGAAATGGGGGAAATAAGCCTGATGTAAATTAACAATTATATCAAACGGAAAAAAAAACCTTAATAATTTAAATCATACCGGAAACCGAAGAATAATACATGCCAATAATCACTTCAATTTCATTTAAATAATCATCAGAATTTTCATACACATCTCCCACCCCAAACGTAGTACCGTGTCCGTAGGCGATGTTAATAAATAGGTTTAATAAAATTCATTTAATCAAGATAAGAAAAATGAAATAACTATCCGATCGCACATTACTAAGACTTTGTATTATCATTTCTTTTCGTTTATTTTATCTATACTTACCTACTTATGGAAGTCTCATTGTAAGAAAATCCTAAATGGAAAAATTAGTATTCCTTAGCCGTTTCACGGCCGTAAGTCACTTGGGAAAATGAGTGACAGCGAATTGTATAGACTTTCTCAAACATACCTATAGAATACAATGTCCTAGGCCCTCGGGTGAGGCGTCGTTTGTTTAGGCTTAGGGCAAATAAGGAACGTAGAAGTCAATGAACCTTGCTTCACTTAAGTATTATATACATAGTAAAACCAATATGTTATATAGAAAATAATAAGAAAATAATATCTACAAGATGAATATTTTATTTGAGCCATTCGGAGGGTTGAGTTTATTCGGATTGATACCTACAGATTTTTTGATAATAAAGTGGATTTTTCTTCTGTTTTCGCTATGATGGATTGAAATTAAACTCATTTTTCGGATTTAATCGCGTGGTGTTTATTACTTTCAGCATTGTTTCAATGCTCAACGTTTCAAGACCTTTACAGGTGTCTTCTTCAGGATTGAAACCCTTAAGAAGAGACTCTCTTTAATCCTGAAGAAGATACCTGTAAAGGTCTTGCAACATTGAGCATTGAAACAATGTAATAAATAACACGTTCTAAACACCACGGATACCATATAGGTATCCACCACGCACGGATATCTATTGCATTGTACGTCACACTCGCATATAAAAGAAGAATGTATGTACATGTATCGCATGTACAAGAGTGACAGCGCATTATTTAGGTAAAAGCGATTCTCCCAGACTTTCAGCACGCGTCAAAACGCCTGGAACCTAGAACATTATACCTAATTACATTTTAGTAAAATATTACTAAATTAATGTTCGTAAGATAATTATTTAGCGTCGTTTTAACGTAAGACTTCATTTAAGAATTTGATAAAATGATTTCTCTTCACGCGCGACGTAACTCCTAAACGAATGTTCGCGCGTTCTCGTAAAAGCTTTAAGGCATTTGTATTAAATTATAATTAAAGAGTCACTTTTTACCCTCGATCCTGGGGTATATTTGTCGACATTTTGTAATGAGGAAAAATTCAAAACCGTGTTGGTAAAAAAAAGTAATTTTTATTGTTTATTTTTTTAAAAACACTAACATTAAAATAAAATGTGGACCGTGAAATGAAATATAAATTATATTAACGGTTCAGGTTCGGTTCAAATTACCTTCATCACATTTTTTTAAGAAACCCATATTTTTAATTTTAAACTTCTTTAGATTTCAATTTACTAGGTAGGTATAGGAAAGCACACAAAAACAAAAAAAAACAATTCCACAATACATGGGTAGGTTAATATGGCCCGCGCCCTTTTTCCCCAATCGCCATCTTGCTCAAAAAAAATGGAAATGGCTCATATATTTTTAAAGTTACTGGTGTAAAGGAGACTTCGTTCGATCCGTGCCGGAAAGGGTTTAACGGACATAAAATTTTAGAGTTCCTGAGCTATAAAACTCAGTATTTGACCTTAGCAAGTGGCAAGTACCTATATCCGTTTTATAGAGGATTTAAATGAGGAATAACATAAACATGTTTAAATAACTAGAAAGTTGCTGGCTGACGAAATATTTTGATATTTACTGTGCTATGATTTTATGAAAGCAGTTTGAATAGATATTAAATTTTAAACGCAATTTGAACTTTTATTTGCTCTTACCTATAGATGAGAGTTTGACTACTACCTCACTTGATTGTGGTAAGTATTTTATTATTTAAGATATAGCAAGCTTATCTAGGAAATAGTAAGATGGTAGTGGAAAAAAATCCGACACATCTTCGTTAGTGGCTGCACTGTTCTACGTATAGGAACATGGACGAGTCCGCTTGGCGCTTCGACTTAGGCCAATGGTAGCCACGTCCGAAGCTACCAAGAAACCCCTTTGGTTGCATTTTACCACGTGCGAGCAGGCAGGGCTATATTCATAAATAAACTAGGTATCCTGCAAAGCGACTTTATTTTCTTAACTTCTTAAAAAATAATTTTCGACAATGAAAATGGCTTAAAATACTTACATCAGGTATTACCTCCATATTAAGTATTTGCCGTGCAATATTTTACTCGAAAATATGAAAGTTCGATATTAATTTCACTCCCTACCGCAACGTGTGCGAAATTACTCTGTGCATACATCATTTTCAGGGCGTTCAAACAAATGGGTTCCCTAAACAAGTGTTTTTCTCGAGGCCTCTTAATTAAAATTACTGACGCGTAAATTTTAATGGAAATGGCCCTTTGTATTGTTTAGTGTTGGGAATGGTGACGTTTGTTTTGTATTTTTCTTAAAACTATCCAGTTTTTACAAGCTTTTATTTAATAGAGTTGGGACTAGTTTTCTTCTTCTATTTGTGTAGTGGTGTGGCTCTAAGCTCACCTAGTGTTATAGTTCGCCGTAAGGCCTCTTACTTGACCTAACGACTGCTATCTTATTTTCGTGTAATGGTTGCTGTGTATAACTCACCTGGTGTTAGAGTTTTCACTGAAAAGTTAGGACTTGGGGCGACCTGAAAAGATTTCAGGTCGCCCTAAGGCCTCTAAGTTCACCTAACGACTGCTAACAGAGATATTAGGTCCTTACATATGAAATTGGCGTTTTGTCGTACTGGCCACTTTGATCTCAAATATCTCTTCTTTGGTTAGGGATTCCAATTTCAAATTTATACAGCTATTTATTCATACATTTGTTTTTCGAAAACCGTAATTCATTTGTTTTGTCCTCGTTTGGTTTTTTCTTTGCGTCACGCAGTTTACAAAATGGAAAACTTGAAATATCGCGTTATTTACGAGTAGGTACGAGTTCCACCGTTGTACCAGTGCTGCAGAAACGGCTCGAAGGATTAATGATGTGTATGGCGGCGGTGTCGCAAAAGAAAACACAGTGCGTTTTTGGTTCCAACGTTTTCGTTCTGGAAATTTCGACCTGCAGAACAAGCCCCGTGGACGGCCGGAGACTAAAGTTGCTAATGAAGAATTGAAAGCTATTGTGGAAGCAGATCCATCGCAAACCACGTCCGAATTAGCTGCAGGCTGCGGTGTTAGTGATAAAACTGTTTTAATCCACTTGAAGCAAATTGGAAAGGTGAAAAAGCTTGAAAGGTGGGTACCTCATGAATTGAGTGCAGCAAACCGACAAACGCGCGTCAACTGCTGCGTTACATTACTCAACCGGCACAATAATGAAGGGATTTTAAATCGGATCATTACCTGTGATGAAAAGTGGATCCTGTACGATAATCGGAAACGCTCATCGCAATGGCTGAATCCTGGCGAACCAGCCAAATCCTGCCCCAAGCGAAAATTGACTCAAAAAAAGTTACTTGTGAGCGTTTGGTGGACTAGTGCCGGTGTCGTTCACTACAGCTTTCTTAAATCTGGCCAGACGATTACAGCAGATATCTATTGTCAGCAACTGCAAACCATGATGGAAAAGCTAGCTGCTAAACAACCGAGGTTGGTCAATCGCTCTAGGCCACTGCTGCTTCAGGACAACGCTAGACCACACACTGCACAACAGACGGCTGCCAAATTAGAGGAGCTTCAATTGGAATGTCTGGCTGGCTCCTGGGACCTGGACCTGGCTCCAACAGATTACCATTTTTTTCGAAATTTGGATAACTTCTTGCAAGGGAAAAAATTCAACTCCGATGGGGCAGTCCAAAGCGCCTTCAAAGATTTCATTGATTCTCGTCCTAATGGTTTTTTTAGTAAAGGGATCAATGAACTACCTATGAGATGGCAAAAGTGCATAGATAGCAATGGTACATACTTTGATTAAATAAATATATTATTATAAAAAAAAAAGACTTTATGTTCCTCCCTTACAAAACGCCAATTTCATATGTAATGAATGACCTAATAACAACACCGACCAACTGCTTTGCTGACCAAACGTGCCTTTCGAAACACGGAGAAGCTCGAGAAAGTGATTTTTTGCCATACAAATTACAGGTCACCCATCCAAGTACATAATGACCGAAAAAATATTATAAGAAGACTTGGAAAAATATGTTTTTGGACGATCAAATAGCACTGTGTGCAACGTTCTCAAAAGTTTTTTTTTATTTATATTTTTAGATTTCCAGCTATATCTAGTCACTTTCGTCAAGCCATAGTTTTTGGGTCTGCCAGAATGTCATTTTAACACTATGAAGCGTACAATGTGCCATTTTGTTTATTACGTCACTCGACTGTATGTAGTCTACACGTACAACCTAGATTTTACAAAAGCATTTTCGAATTCCGTCCGTCCGTTTCTAATACCTAACAAATTATTTTTTACTTTCTGAAACCTGTTTTCCTGCATAAATTGAAATACTTCTTGAATAGACGATTAATAAGCAAAAGAAAAACAAGCCCATTATACAGAAGTATGTTTAAAAATAAAGATTTTTTTAGTGTACGAAAAGAAACATCAGAATAAATTCGTTTTTCAAGCAGACTAATTTTCAAAGGGTAAAAAGCTCGGTTGGTTGATAATTTTAATATACAGGGTGTTTGGTGGAGGGTTAGACAAACTTGGTGGGCGTGTAGGTGGACCTATTTCTAAAATACAATTTGAAGGAAAATACCCTAACTCTTCACAAAAAAAAATTATGATTATTTTTGTGATTTTCTATTTTTTTACCAAATTTTACCTCTTTACCCCTACAACTTTTTTTTGTAAATGTTTTCACTTAAACTTTTTATTTGATTTTAGTCCCAGATGTATCTTTGATCTATCGAAGGCATTGTTAATCCAAAATAATCAGAAAATAATTAGTTATGGGCTCTCAAAGTTAGGAAAATAAAAAAATGTTGTCCGAAAGGTCAACTAAACATCGTTTTTAAAAAAAACTAATAGTGATCGAGGAGTTCAACTACTCTTAAAAACTTTTCTTGGCATCCCTTATTACAATGGTTTACTACATGTAGCATAAAAATCTACCAACTTGTCAAAAACAAGGCTTATGGGGAAAATGGAGTGAAAATTCAAAGGAAAAATTACACATTTGAATTTTTTTTATTACGAATTTTGTTCAAAAACATCTACAAACAAAAACAGCCCAAAAAGTAAAATAAAATAAATTAAAATAAAATAAAATAACTATTTTTCGTAAAATAAAACAGCTATAATAGTTTAAAAGGTTTTGTATAAGAAACTTAGCATTAATACCTACGAATCAATCCTGGGTTTTTAACCGACTTCAAAAGTAGGAGGACCTGAATTGGGTTATGGCTATTTTTTTATAGATGTTCGCCGATTACTTAAAGACGGCTTGGCCGATTATGATGATTCTTTTTTCTAAACAATGCAACGGATAATATAATCAACAAAAGAGGAAAATATTGCCAAATCTACAGTAGGTGTGGTCAATGATCATGTTCACTTATTTACTGTGCCGACCCCAAATTATTTGGGGGTAAAGCGAACCCAGGGCACCCGAGAGGGATGCAACCGGGAACATCGCTTACATGATACATGACAATATGTCTAACAATTCACCCCCCACAAGCCAAATTACAGAACATTGATACAAACATATTTTTTCCTGTAATACCTAGATAAAAAAATACTTAAAGATAAGATAAAATAGATTAAAAGTCAAAAGGATATTAATAAGGGCAATAAAAGAAAATGGTGGGTGTACAAATAAATATTACCTACTACTATATGGCTGCTTAACGACAGGAAATAGTAATGTTGTTGTGGGTGGTCGAAATTAATGGCGTGAAAACGTTCGTTTATTTACCTACTTATAAGTATTAGTAGGTGCTTAGCTTCAATAACACGCAACTGTAGTATTTACGAGCATTTACTGAGATTAGGTACTGAATGAACGCCCCTTAAAATTGAGAGCTAATTAAATAGTTGAGCAGCTTCTTAATTCTAAATTAATTGAGTTCGATTGCCTGCTGTTCAGGAAAAAAGATTAGATATTTGAAAATTTGTTTTGGCCCGAATAGGAAAAAAGAATGGCCCGTTTGGGCATACGACCCTGTTTCAATTGTCTTTTTTGTTTCTGTTCTGTATTTTAATTATTTCAGCCGCGTAACGTCCTAATTCCGTGTGAATATCGAAAATTTAAAAAAAAATCCTATCAGGTGCCTACATCATTTAAAAAACACATTCTTCAAATTTCAGCCTTCTACTATCAGTGTTTTAGGCTGTGTGTTGATCCATCAGTCAGTCAGGACAAAGCATTTTAAAGATAATACTCCCTTACTTATAAACGATGAGTAACAACTGTATAAACTATGTATCGTTTGTCTTTTACTATTACCTGAAATTCAAAGTTGCCAGACAGAAACAAACGTTACATAACTTAGTCATCTGTAAATTGTTAATCATCGGTTATAAGTAAGGGGTAAGTAAGAGGGAAGATAAATTGCATCAAACCCTTACAAAGGCAACGACCACAGAACAAAACGCTCGACTAATTCTTTCTTTCCCATTCTTTCAAATCATAAATCTTGTATTCACCGAGCTGCACGATTGTCAGGTCAATTCCCTGTCGTTCCTCATACTCGTACCATTTGAATTTTTATTCCCTCTATATGGGCGATAACAACCCTTTGCCCCAGTTGTACTACTTAAGTAAGTAGTTAGAATGCAGGGCTGCTATTATGGAAAATATCTGATCTTGAGTTCCATTGAAAGGGTTTTGATAACTTGAATTTATACCTAAAGTACTTCGGAGTAGGATTGATGTAAACATTGTCCTATTGGTCTCTAGTACCCATAGCTCAAGCCCAATTGCTTAGTTTAGGGCTAGATGGAGCTGTTTGCAGTCCTAAAACATTTAGTATGAAATGTTGTGGATTATGAATCCCTCGATTCGCTCAGGATTCTACAGAAATTAGAATCCTGAGCGAATCGAGGGATTCAAAGTACCATATAAAATATATATAATCGACTTGGCGGGGGCACTGCTGTGCCCCCAGATATATTGAATCAGAAGTTCTGATGCTTTCTATTGTGTCTAATTCTATTTTATTATGATCAATGACCTCCCAAATGCTGTTGATACGGCTGGGTGTCTCTTGTTTGCCGACGACTTGAAAATCTTCTTCGGTGTGAATACAATTTCGGACTGCGTAGCGCTTCAGCGCGATATTGATAGTGTCGCAAAATGGAGCCAAGAAAATCGTCTCGAATTCAACACCTCGAAATGCAAAACTATGTCCTTCACTCGGTCGTTTAGTCCTTTTGAATATACGTATCACATATCCGGAGCGCCACTTGAACGTGTTTATGTAATAAGAGATCTTGGACTGTTTTTGGACATCAAATTAACTTTTAACCACCACATTACAGAAATGTGTAAAAAATCATTTAAAGCATTGGGTTTTGTGATGTGGCAATCAGGCAGATTTCATAATAGAAACGCCATTCTTCTGCTGTACTACGCTTTCGTTCGAAGCAAACTTGAATTTAATTCCTTAGTTTGGGATCCGCACGAAGACAAGTACAGAACTATGATCGAGCGGGTACAAAAGAAATTTGCCCGTTATTTATATAAAAAAATGTACGGCTACTATCCATACTTATACCCCTCACTTTTTGTCTCAGGTATGATAGGTTTGGATACGTTAGATTTGAGACGAAAACTTGCACTCTTGTTGCACTACTACCTCATATTAAACGGCAAGATAGATAACCCTAGCGCATTATCTCAGTGTTCACTATACGTTCCAAATAGCTATCTGCGTAACACACGGCCGAATCGGATGCATAATTTGTTTGCGCGGGTAGATGCACGCACATTGACGACGCGGTACGCTCCCACCTCTCATGCACTCACACTGATAAATCAAATGATTACAGACAGGTCTGAGGTTGATGTTTTTTGCATGGCTCAGCCGCTGTTTGTTAATTTGTCCATGGATTGGTTGAGTCATGGCACAAATATTATTTGAGAACTATCTCCATTTTGATGACAGCTGATTCATTTGCCTACCTAGTTTTAGTTAAATTTATAATTATAATTCTTAGAGATAGGTATAATTTATGTTTTGTAATAATAATTTGTAAGGATAATGGCTTTCAGACGTTTTGGTGTTTAATGCTGTAAGTCTGAAAGTGTTTGCTTAATAAATAAATAAATAAATAAATAAATATTCCGTATATCTTATAGGAGAATTAGAAAATATCATCATAACACCATTTTTAGGATTTCGTACTTCAAGCACTAAAAAAGAAAGGAAGGGGTTATATGATCACTCGCTTGTCCGTCTGTCTCTATTAAGTTTCATAAAGCAAAAAAAAGCTTTTTAAAAAAACCGTAGAGTGCTTCGGAATGGAACAAACCCTCTCTGTCTTTAATCTTCTCGGTGCAGAAAAGATCTACTCATTTGATTGATCTGAGGGGCACTCTTTTCATGCTCTGAAGTCTGAAGCACCTAATCCATCATTATCAATAACTATATTTAATACCTATAGTTGTAGGCAGTCGACCTATAGTTGTTAGTCATGTAGCTCCGGCATAGAATAAGGCTACCTCATCTCTTTCCGTGGGTGTCGTAAAAGGCGACTAAGGGATCTGAGGGAGACTAGCAAACCTTAAGTTCTCTCCGCGCGGTGGCGGATAAACTGCTTGGTTCCTAAGAGGGTTGGTGTCAGGCAGGCGGCCGGCCGTAAAAATATTGCCAAATCTATTTGCAAAAGGTATGGTCAATGATGACTTACCTACTGCACCGACCCAAAATTAATTTGGAGTTTAGCGGACCCCGGGTTCCCCAGAGGGATGCAACCGGGTGCATCGCTCGGATGAGAACAAGTTGTAGTCAGTTGAATTGACGCTAAAGGCCACTAGACCTAAAATATTAAAACATAAAATTATTCTAATCGCTCCTAAGTGCGGACTGCGGTATACTCTCGATCCTGGATCACAAATTCTGAGCATACGAATAAACTTATAGGTACCTAGGTATAAATAAACATGAACTATAGACAAAATAAATTCAAGATTTCTTACGAAAAATGGATTATATTTGATCATTTTTTATTCCCAATAGAGATGTACGAATGATGCTGCAGTAACGCGAGTAGCAAGTACTTTTCGACTATTTTCACGCCCAAGAAACGTAAGAAAAATACATTACGTGTAAATAAAAGAGATGCATATACGTGCGAGTCTCGAACCTCTCCGGTTCATTCAGTATTTTTAATTTTATAGCCCGGCGATAGGCTAAATGTCACTCGCTCACTGCTACTCGCCAACTAGTTTCTAACTCTACTCGCCGCTCGTCATGCTAACTGTCGGACAGGGGCCTAAAACAGTTTTATCGCAAGTGACAGATGCTACTGTACCTTACCTCAAAAAAGCACCATATCGCAAAACTTATTTTTCTAAATAGACTGTTAACCGAATAGTTGTCAAATAGATAAATTGTTAACAAAATCCTTGAAAACCGACGAGAATTAAAATATATTTTTCTGACCTCATCGTTTCGACTATCGGACAATAGTCTTGGTTGCAAGGGGACTAAGAAATACGCGATTAAGTCCCGGTAAGTGTACCCAACTACGATAATAAAGTATGTCAGACTACAGACACTAAAGTATATTTTTATAATTCCTGTTTTATATTTTGAGGTTCGAAGACCCTTCGCGTGAATTTGACTGACGATAACTGCGGTATGGCACAATGTAACTTGATACAACGCCGCCATTACTGACTCGCATCCTTTCTACCATTAATAACCAAAACAATTTATGTAGATTTTTTCCGAGAGTAACACCCAGCCTCCTAAATACGTCTCTGGCATCATTATATGTTCAATGAACCGGTTTAATATATTCAGCTGCCGGAATATATGATCTTAGCAATTATTTACGCAAAGTATAATTATTATTGTTTTATTACCTCGGCGTTATGCGTAAAATTACAAAATTCAACACTAATTTCAAAGTTTTCACAGTATAATATGTTTTATCTAAGTTGTGTACCTACCAGAAACTTTCAGGTTTCGCCATGTTTGGAGTATGTAGGTAACTTAAAAGCCTCAAAGTTTCGTATTCTGAAAATGGTAAATTAGGTTCCGGGTAACACGTTGGGACGCGAAGCAGACAATGGATCTTGACAGACCAGGCAGCAGTGAGAAACATTTAGTCAAACGAGACAAATAAAGATTTCTGTCGATCAAGAAAATGCTCGTGCTTGTATGCTATCATTTTATTTTAGTTTTTTTTTTTATTTTTAGCCTATTTTATCCCACTGCAGGTCAAAGGCCTCCCTCCCTTCTCTCCTCTTCTTCTATCATTGCTGGACTTATTTAGGTTTGCTCTCTTTTGTTCTGTATGTGTACCGACTTTATTCGTATCCTAGCTGAGCCGAAGCACTTTTACCGAAGTATTGTCATCGGTCATATCGAAACACCCATAATTTCCCGAAAACCGCGTAAAATCCGTTGCGTATATACAGTTTCAAAGATCTAAGAGTACTTACATAGGGACAGACAAACAGACAACGGGAAGCGACTTTGTTTAACACTATGTGGTAAAGAGATACCGATATGGTCCAATTTTAAACATGAAGTCAATTTCAACTTGTAATTTTATAGATCAGACAATACCGATGTCTGGTGGTTTATACCGGAAAAGATACTTACCCCAAATAACAAAAAAAGCAAACAAAAAATCACATTCTGTATTGTTTACATACTAACTCTCGTAGTCTCTCTTTGACTCACGGCAAAGATACTTAAATTATCGAGGAATAGAGACAACATCATGGAGAAATCGGTGACTTAGGGGATTTTACTAAAGTCGATGCGATTTCTCCATACAAGGATGGTAAAAAGGAAAACCTCTTTTCCACCTCTAAACATTATCCAAGATCGATGTTTTATGCAATTATCTCACAAAACATTAGTAGATACCTATTAGACTTAATTTGCATGGAAATGGCCTCACTACACGGGATGCTGAAGATCGTACGAACTCGAGGCATAAAAGTAGGATACGCGCTCCCCGGGTTCCCGAGAGTCATCATCCGAGCGGCGTTCCCGGTTGCATCCCTGAGGTTTAGTATTAGATTTAATTTAATATTTTATGTTGTTTTTAATTTTCTAATATTAAAGTATTTTGTTATTTATTTGTTAAAGTTAAAATATAACCGTTAATCAAATACCATAAAAAACCGACACCAACGGATAATATTACATGCGTAATTCTTTGGTAAACAATAATTTATAGGGATACAAAACATGGTCTAGCGATTTGATATTCTTGGTCTACCATATCGGTTAACAAACAAAAAAATCTGGAAATGGAAATAAATGAGAAAATATTTCGGATGGTTTCTCTTATTACAGTATAGATGTTTGATCTCTTTGACTCACGGTTTATAACGATAATGTTTACAGATGTCTGTCGTCGATAAACAACTAGCATTGGTCTAGTTTAAACACAGTTTAAACCTCTGTTTTTCTGTTTATTCAACGCAAACAATAACTCAATCAGAAGAACACCATATTTTTCAACAGCATACATTAAAATCTTCTGCAGTGTACAGACTTTTTATCGCCACGACTTCAAGATTATCGGCCGACACTAAGTTACGGTAATAATAACTTATTGAACTATATAATATTCAAGCTTATTGAGCTTGTTTAGTATTTACTTTTGTATATGTGTTTTTTTCTCTATTTATGTTGTGCAAATAAAGATTTCTATCTATCTATCTATAATTGCATTAAATTGGTACCTCGGTTACTGCGATACAAGCTGTGCTTGTTTAGTGTGGCACTGAGATGCCTGATATATTGTAAGTTGAGAAGTGTCTAATAAATTTTGATAGTAGGTATTAAGTAAAATTTGTTTTGATTTTGATTTGAACGCAAAAATCAGGGACACTGATACGTAACAGTCAACTTAATTTTTTTTTGACTAAGTCTATAATTAGAACCACCCATTTTTTGTGACAAAAAATTAAAAAATAATCAATAAAAAATAATGTTGCTATCGGCCATTGATCACAATCAATGCTATCGGCTAAGCTTCTAATGTGGTCGAGTAAACGCCTAAACCTTTTATCGGTCGATCTATAGCAACTAGACGATACCTACCCCATCCGCCGATAGTAAGTTCCCGATCTACGAACCGGTTTAAAATTATTTTAGCTACAAAGCGTAGACATAAACACAGCAATGGTAAAAGAAAGATAAAAGAGCCTTTAGTTTTATTTGATTTTAAGTGGATTCTCGATGGGTTTTGGTCGGTGGAATGCGGAACAACACTAAACTTCCAATAGAAGCAGGCACGATGTGCGTAGATCCATAATAATGTTCAAAATGTAGAAGTTTGTTGTACGAATGCGTTAGGTTTATATAGATATTTGATACTCCTTAACAAAAATACTATTGTAGGTACCAAAGCGATAAAATCGGTAAATAGTACTTACTAAAGGCGGCCTCTGTGGCGCGTCGTGTGAAGTGTGAAAGCACG
Source organism: Idaea biselata (assembly GCA_958496205.1). Lineage (NCBI taxonomy): Eukaryota > Metazoa > Arthropoda > Insecta > Lepidoptera > Geometridae > Idaea > Idaea biselata. Next base: position 27,438,889 of record OY292399.1, on the reverse strand, counting down.
ACTGCAATGCAGAAGGTTGCGGGTTCGATTCCCGCCGGGTGCAAGTATTTATGCTCAAAAAATAAATATTAGTTTCTGGTCTAGTTGACCCTCTATGTATAATATGTATGATGTATGAATATATATGATGAGCATATATTTTATATGTAAAAATGTATATTTTTCTTTTGTATTAATTATTAAGTATTATATCCGTTATCTAGTCACCGTAACACAACTTTAGTAGCTTACCACGGGGCTAGATGGCGCTGTGTGTTATTAACAGAATTTATTTAATATTTATTTATTTAAAAAGAGGCTACATTTTACTTCGTTATTTTTTTTCTAAGTTATTGTTTGAACAATATTTTACCAGATGGTGTGTAAAACAGAATTTATTTAATATTTATTTATTTAAAAAGAGGCTACATTTTACTTCGTTATTTTTTTTACTAAGATACTGTTTGAACAATATTTTACCAGATGGTGTGTGACAAGGCAACTAAAGCAACTAAGGATATACATACATACATACACGCATATAAATTATGTCAGGGACACGTGTCGCCGTAGTATCGCGAATTTCTACTGAAAACTTAACTGTCTCCTATTTTCTGTTTATGCTTAAGGGATTCGCGAAGATACGGCGATGGGCCTTCACTGCGACTTTTCATTGCGCGTCTAGATTAAAGCTTTTGAGGTTAAGATTTGTTTAGGTAATTGTAAGAATATTATTTAAGATTTAAGTTACCTAGTATACATAGTTATAATTAAAATTTAGATTTGAAAATCCTCAGGCATTTTAGCGTGTGCTGTAAGTCGGGGAGCATCTGAATAATAAATAATAAATAAAATATATTAAGAACTTTCTTCAGACGCAAGAAAATACGAAACCGCAAACTGTTTTACCCCTTTCAGGCGTGTTAAATTGACGAGCCCTGCTATTTATAATACCATTATTAATTTATTATATTACAGCGAAACTTCATTGGCAGCAAGAAGTATCTAGGTTAGGTAGGTACTTCCTTGTTCACCCAACACCCAAGTTTTAATTCCCATATTTTATTAAATATGCAAATAAGTCAGCCGAGACGACTCTCTTGCTCCACAAAATAATTATGGTGAGGCTGGCATATCGCCAATGCATAACCTAACTTCCGCTGGTTTCCACAACGTTCTTAGGGTGAAAGCAGACTAAAGACCGATACAGTCACCAAAAAAAAGTTCAGATACAGAAATATCAATCAGTAATGGATGGATTTTATAACTTATACTAATAACCGGGCGCAGGGACGGGGTACTTTTGTATGAAGACATATGTTGCATGTTGTCCGTGCCGCGTTCGAGCCTTTGTTCGGTGTAGGACAGATTCTGGATTGGACAGATTCGTAATTCGGCAGATTCGCTACTCGACAGATTCTGGTTTGGACAGATTCGTAATTCGGCATATTCGCTACTCGACAGAAGTACAGGAGCTGTCTTCATACAAAACTCACCCCGACCCGGACACGGCCCGGTCTAGTATAAATTATGACGATTTGACGGACAACCGGGTAAAGTTACAGTGAACTGCTGTATTTGCAAATAAGTATACCCTAGTGTATACGCTCCAGTCACAGCAAGACTCTATCAACCGATTTTTTTTTTAGTTTTCTACAAGTCACACAATGGTGGACGGTGGACCTCGACTGATAGTTGGTCGTCTAGTCTTTAGTCTTATTAAGGTAGGTCCTCTTTAGCAAAATAAATTGTTGCCCAAAAACTTAATAAGGGGATGAATGTTAATAAGAAACACGAAAGTGTGTTGTTTTTTTCTTCTAGAATAATAAGTTTTAAAGCGTTTTTTTTGCCTTTTTTGAAGATCCACTTGTATTATACATACTAGTTTAATTTATGGTCGTAATAACATTAAAATCATCAAAACAATATGAACATTATTCTACATAATAAAATAAACTAAAAAATAAAAGAAAATTGTCTGTAACTCGCTAGCCCTTCCGTAAGGTTACGGCAAACTCTGGCACTTGCGGCGTGAAAGGCACCGAGGAGTTTTAGTAGGTATACCTCTGGCCACCTACCATCTCAGGCTAGAGGACCCCCACTCCTGGTGAGTGGGGGTCCTCTGTGAGTGACGCTAGCCACCGAGAGCAGCCTCATTGTTAAAAAAAAGCCCTTGGATCTTCCCACGACATTAAAGCTCCAACCCCTTCCAATGACTACAATTCGAACAAAATCGATCAAGGCTGATCAAAAGGAATCATCCTATACAAAGTGTTCATTTTCATTTTAAGTATATCTAAAAATAGCAGCGTCCTGATCCCGTGGGAATTTAGAAAAACCCTTTCTTAGTAGATAGGTACCTCCACATCATAAACAACACACAATTGAAATTTCATGTTCTAGGACCAGTGGTTCAGGCTGTGCGTAGTCAGTCAATAAAAACTTTGAATTTTAAATTCTGTAGGTAGGCTTTGTCGCTTGTATATCACAAAAAAATAACACATACAAAGAACACGCCTTCCAAATTTTATGTTTGTAGGACCAGCAGTTTAGGTTGTACATTGATATGTTACTAGTTCAGTTGGTCAAAACTTTGAATAAAATTCAAAGATATTTTTTACTAGCTGCGCCCCGCGGTTTCACCCGCGTAAGTCCCGATCCCGCGGGAATTACGGGATAAAAAGTAGCTTATATGTTATTCTAGATGTCCAGCTATCTATATTCCAAGTTTCATCGCAATCGGTTCAGTAGTTTTTGCGTGAAAGAGTAACAAACATCCAAACATCCATACAAACTTTCACATTTATAATATTAGTAGGATATTACTTGTTTTTCACAAAAACAATCATTACAAAGAACACAACCTCAAAATTGCAAGTTTCTAGGACCAGCAGCTTAGGTTGTACATTGATATGTACCTAGTTCAGTCAGTCAGTCAATCAGGACTTTGAATTTTTATATGTATAAATGTCTTTATCACTTGTTTTTCACAAAAAAAGGTCAAGAGAGATATAAAGAAACGATGTATCGTCAACAATAACCGTTTAACTAATCCGGTCGACTTTTGTCGTGATCTTTTGTCGTGATTTATCCACCAACCCATATCCTCAATTGATAAAACTGACGCTGTCTTTGTATTGTGAACACATTTTATTTATGATCTACTTACGAGAGAATATCCTATTATTGTAGGTAGGTATTATACCAACGATTGAGGAAAACGTAGAGATGCCTGGGACAAATTGGGATACAGGAAGTGATTTTTGGATTATCAATTTGATTTGTCTTTTACCGGAAATTACTTTTGCAAACATTAAGTAGGTACCTACTTACTTTCTCTAAGTACCTACCTACTTGTGAAGTATTTTGTTTGATAAAATTGATTTGTTGGATCCCACTTATAATAAAACCCTCTTTCTGCAGTGGGTAATGAAGTGTCCTTCACGCAGAAACTGCTCAACTGATAAATAAATAAATAAATAATAAATAAATTAAATTCTGTGAACAACACACAGCGCCATCTAGCCCCGTGGTAAGCGACTAAGCTTGTGTTACGGTGACTAGACAACGGATATAATACTTATATTTATTTTTCTTTTGTAAATACATACATATTATACATAGAAGGACACCCAGACCAGACACAAATATTTATTTTTAAGCATAAATACTTGCACCCGGCGGGAATCGAACCCGCAACCTCCTGCATTGCAGTCGCGCTCTCGCACGACGCGCCACAGAGGTCGTCAATTAATATATCGTCGTTATAAATAGCTGAAGATCTGAAATAACACACTGGATACTTTATATCCCGATATTCCTCGGGATCGGGACTTACGCAGGTGAAATCCTGTAGGCTGCTAGATAAAAATATATCTACGTAAGAATCTGAAAAGGATACAATGTGTTTTTTTATTCAATTCTAGAAGATCGGTCGTAATAGATGTTGTCCTATTTTCTACACTTATTTATTTGCTAGCTAATCAAAATTGTTCAGACTTAGTATTATACCTATCTGAGGTTTGCGTTACGATCGCATTAAAAAAATCAAATTAAAATTTACGTGTCAAAATTATCTCAATTCTGCATAGGTACGATCAAAAAATAGATCAATCATATGTGTATTATTATTTTTTAACTTTCGGTTTTTTTTTCAATACAAGTTGTTCGGGTCGTAAACAAAATCATTTTATGCAAACTATAGCATTATAGCTTACAAAAATTCTTTCATTTAATTACTAGCTTAATGTCCCCCATGGACATACCTAAGAAGCTTCCAAAAACTTTAAAAGCCTTTATAAAATTAAACCAAGAAGTCAAAGTAAAACATTAACTTATTATTAACTTAACTTAACTTTCTCACTTACAAAGTTCGGAGATTTTCCGTAAGCTTCTCTTATCTACACTGCACAACACTCAATCACTGCACAGAATAAGAGTCAGGGTAAAGTGCACAGGATAAAATTCTTGGGTAATTTACCCTAGAGTAGGGTAAATAAAGTTCGGAAAGTTCGCGCGCGTTACCTACCGACGTCCGCTCAGTACGAAGGCAGCTTACAGTATCACTGAAAGCTCAGTGCGGGTGTGAGGACTTCTTTATTTATTGAAATCTTTGGTACGAACTAAAAGCTTAAATTTTGATCTCTAGAGGGGACTACGAATTAAGGTTTCTGTTCTGAAATCTTTGAGCTGATTAGTGCAAAGTCGCTGACCGAAGATGTGGCTTCTGTTTCATACCTTGGCTCGGGAGGAACATAATGAAAGACACTCGTCCCTACGACATTTTGCATAAATTTGTCTTGTTGTCTCCTCTGGATTTAATAGTTTTTTATTGGTTATGAGATCACATAGTCAGACGTCCTAACAATAAAGATCTTCTGCGAATGTCGAGGTAATTAAAGTCCATAGTTATCTAAGACCCGTAGTTTTAATAAAAAACTTGGTTCCAATGAACGACTATGGACTTGTAATAATAAGCCGTGTTATCTATATAATGTGTTATTGTTTCAAACATACATAGATGCGTGTGATACCTCAGTACTTACCTCACCTATTTTATGAAAACAATGAATACATTTGGTTCGATAGGAGGAGCCGAAAAAAAAAGTAAGTGATAATGTTTTATGAATTTTAAAATAGTAAAATGTATAAAAACATTGGGTCTAAACTAAGTAAGTAACCCATGTTTCTTTTCTGTTTCTGTCGCCTTTGAAGTTTGTGGTCAACTGTGAATAAACCACCTAAGTACTGGACGAACAATACTGTTCTAGTTTTAGGTCTAAAGTATTACTTGTCACCAGCTGTGGGTACACACAACAATTAATCACAGAATAACAAACAATTTAGGTAAGGTTTTGTCCTTCAAATAATTAATTAAAGGGGACCTAAAGATGTCTTTTTTTTGTAACTGATAGGAAAACTTTTACCCTCAATCTTACTAGTTGGAAAGTGATGGTGGTGAATTTAGCACACTAACCTTTTAGATATTTATGTTTTTTGGGTTTTTAATCATGATCAAAGTTATGATAAGTTGACAGTGACACTATCATCTGTGATGACTGATGAATTATAAATTGATGATAGACCCGTTATTTCTAGAGGCTATAGGTATACACTGTCCTAAGCACCTCTCAGTGGTTCCTGTAGGTAACAAGCTGAGGCCGAAACCTACCAACCAGGAAAAAATCCGTCCATAATAATAAAAAAAACAACAAATTCTCTTGCTTTTGGGAATTTTAGTTGTCCACTTCATCTTAATAACTGGAATTAATAAAATCAAAGAGCCCTTAACCTTGATCCCGATTAAAACAACCCAGCCTTGGAGATCTACTACGCAAAATTGTTTATCCGTCCAATAGTTTTTGAGTTTATAGTGTGAACAAACAGACACACACAAAATACAAATCTTTCCTCTTTATTCTTAGTATAGATATAGCATAGATATAGAGAAAAAGGTGTTTTCACGCTGTCCCCTCCTCGGTCCTATGACATTCAGTTTTGTGACGGTTTTATTATACTAAAAATTTACGGTCACATATTATATGCGGAACAAAACATTTTTTTTTGAAAATGTAACCTATGTGTTTTTTTTCAATCGCCCAGGTACGGTTAGATTACGCATTCTGTATTCTCCATAAGTAAATCGTTATATACATACCAGTAGCGTCCACACTTAGATATACTAGTTTTTTGAAAAAAAGCTTACTGAAACTTTAGTACCCGCCGGGATTCGAACCTACTGGGTACTAAAGTTTATGGAAGCATTTTTTCGAAAAAGCATTATTTATAGGGAAACGTCAAAATTTATTATTGCGATAATTATTGAAATAATTGTTGCATTAATTTTAACGCGTGAATGGAGTGGGTACACCAACGTTCACCGACCATCATCGCGATAATTAACGGCATTTCCCGACAGTGTGGCCAAGACATTATTACTTTCAAACGGAGAACAACCGCACTCAACTGGTGGTAGAGCTGCTGTTTACTAAATCCAATCAAACCCCTACAGAGGAACCGTAACCACGTGACTTTCTTTGAGCCAATCAGGGCGAAGTTAAAACATCTTCGATTAATTTGAAGGCATTTTGAAGGCCACTTCTCTGTGATTAAGGTTCGTTTGACTGGGGGAGGGTTAAGCCTGCTATTGAATTGACTCTCTGAAGTTAATTACTACCCTAAAGGCTTAAAATGATTGTGATTATGGCACTTAAAATGATTGTGATTATAATTTCTGAATTGATATTTTGAAGATTGCTTTTGTAGATTGCCTTGGGGATTCTAAAATTGCTTGTGGATAGAAAAATATAGAAATTACTAACATTTATTTACTTACCTAATAAAAAAACAACAATTGCTATGTTTCTTGGAATTGGTTTTTTATTAACTTATCATCCTAGAATAGAAAGAATAATAGAGGTTAAAGGTTATTCGTCCAGTATCACGGGGCTATCTATGGAGCCCCGGACTTTTGGAAGGCGTGCGTGGAGCCGAAGCCAACACGTAGAGGCCCTTTTCAATAACAATTTTACTCGCAAACAATGAAGTGGACATCAAGCCGGCGATTATCCCTGTCTGCACTATAAAATGCAGCAAAGGACAACCACCGGATCGGATAGAACTATTGAGAAATCTCCGGATGTAAACAACATGGGCTATAGTGATGTGATGGTAGTGGATTAGCTACTGGGGGAACTATGGTGACTATGGCGTCTGCCGTAACAATGTCCAATAAACACGTAAAAATGGCAGACGGAGACTCGCCAACTCACAAACTGGGCTACCTAATCAGCTGAGCAAATTACAGCAAGGGAGCAACAGGGACGTGAGAGGCTGAAGGATGGAGATACCTCCCTGGATTTTAAGTCATCACTGGTATGCCAGAGAGCGGCCCAACTCATCACTGACGTGAGGTGTAAAAAGGTTATTTATTATTAGTAGGTATATTAAAAACGAAGGGAAATAAATACTACTTAACGTAGGTACAATTATTGCAAATGCAAAAGTTACCATTAGTACCCGTATTGTCTATCTACTTTGCATAAGTTTGCAGTACATTGCTGCTTTGAGGTAATCACTGGTGAATACCACATTATGTTAAAGCAGAAATGTACTACATGCATAGTGCCTATGATACTGAGTTATCATCTAGGAAGACAGGTGAGATTGTGGCGGTCAAAGATGTGTTATTTATTGTTAAAAATATACCTATATATTGACAAATTGAGAACCACCTTTGGTTTTAGGAAGTCGATTAAAAAAGTCTTACCCAGTTTACTTTACCTAATAAAATTATGTACCCAACTAAATAGCCTTAGAGAGGCAATGCTGCTAGCATCCTCGGCTCCTTTGCGCCGGGTACGATCAAGGGTGGCTTATTTAATTGACTTTTTTATTTGTTTGTGTTATGTATGTAATATGTTATTTCTAAAATAAAATCATTTAATGTTTAATAGCCTTATCAATATTATCAAGACAACATCAATGCTTTACTTAACACTTTTTTCTATACTTAAACCTAAGTATCACAGAATAGGCTGTCTCCTGACACACAGAACACCCCAGTTTAGGAGACATTTATTTAAACTTTTCATTTAAATAAATGTCTCCTAACCAAATAGCTTCTAAAGCTTTTAAATAGCCTAAATTTTTCATTTAATTTCAGTTTATACTACTAAAAGTGATTAGTCACTCGACTGCACCCTTTGGAAAATAAACATAGCGAAACAATTAACTTGTCTAAATACGTCACAAAACTTATGTTAATGAAGATTGACGAAGTACCTACTGTGCGATATCCCGGAAATACAATGGACGTAGACCTCATAAACCCAGAAAGCAAGAAGTAAAATGTAAAGTTTTTGCAAATGTCTACACTCTACATTCTACAGTTTATTACCATTTCGGGAATGAAACTTTAACGTTTAACACTTCTTCTTTTATGTTCACGGTGGCCGTTCAACTATAAAGGGGTTTTTAAAACCGCTGTTTATAGTGTAGTACCCTACCTACTTGTTTAAGATAACATTGGTTTGAGAAATTGCCTCTCGAATATAATATTTTGGATTGTGACTTAATTTTAGAGGTACTTGTTTAATCCTGACATCTATCCATCGCAATTTTGTCTCTCACTTATCCGAAAATCTTTACTTTAATAATTAATTGACAATCAAGATTTTCAGTGAAATCAGAGGTTTAGAATAAATAAAAGGTCAGGTAGAAGACAGACGGACCAGCAAGTATCCTACTACTTATTTCTGGTGTAGATTTCTTTCTTTATCTGTCGGTCTTTATAAGGATATACCAACAGCAGAAGAAAACCACACCAGAAGTTATGGTCCTCGGTATCGTTACCAGTGGTAAATATTTTTGTTAAGTTCTTTATGTAAGTAAGTATACATACCTACTTGATTTTAGCGAACATATTCCATAGTTAGTAACCTTTTGATCCATCAAAAAACAACGAACAAAATATCGTTTCAAATGAAAGGAGACAAACAACCCGATTTTTCAAAGCTTGTACCCAAGATGCTATTCAACAGAAGCATGACATCATACCGAAGTTGTGTAAAGACGTCCTCAAATTACCTACTGCATCCGCTCCAGCGATGCGATGTCCGGGTCAGGTAAACAGAATTTATTGAAACTTGGAAGCCATCGCCGTTCGTCAACCTTGCTTTCGGTTTAAAATCGCTAAATTTTTGCTCTGAACCACCGAGTATTAATCCTACAGAGAAACAGGTTAATACAAGCCCGCGGCGTAGCTACTAACTCCACTACATAAGCAGCTATGTGTGCGTGACTTCTCACAGCTTTCCGCTCGGATTAGCCGAGGCCGCCCGAAGAGCCTACTCGGCTCACGTACGTGAGCCGAGTAGGTTTCACGTACTCACGTACGTACGTCGGCACACTGTCGGTGAGAGAGGTCACGCACACATAGCTGCGAATATAGTGAAGTACCTACGCCGCGCCGCGGGCTTGTATAAAGCTGTTTCTCTGTAGGATTAAAACTCGGTGTCTGAACAAAGCAGAACGGATTTGAGAAAGATAAAAATGTCACGTAAAGAATAGTAGATATGACATCAGAAGGAAGTCAGTTGTAAACAGTCACTGCGGTAACGTGCCATAAACTCAATGATGCTTTTTTAACGTTTTAATCCGTCACTCATCGACTTCATCTTACTGCGCGCAGCGAAGCTTATTTCATCATACGATAAACATAACAATATTGCCAGCGATGCTTTTTATATTTATTTTGCGTAATAGGAACATGGAATATGTTTGAGACATCACCTCTAGTACTAGCACATAATATCTTAATAAAGATAAAATATATACCTATAATTATCATTTTTAGTGCATTTCTCCTGTCTCTAAAACTTGTTAGAAAGTGAAAAATTTTATGGATTTTGAGGAGTAATTCCGTTCACCATTCCGAAGATCCGCGTCAGTTCCTTACCAATCTTGTAGAAGACCATCTCGGATCTCCCACCATTCACTTAAAAAAAGCATCACCTCAATCAGTCAAGCCGTCTTCGCGTAAGCAATGAACATAATTTAAAAAAAACACAGGCGACGAATTGAGAACTTCCTCCTTTTTTGGAAGTCGGTTAAAATGATCAGCATTCATTTTAATTTGATTGTGTCTTAAAAACAAAATTAAACTATTTATTTCACGCCATGTTTCCCACCAATATCTGCTGTTTACATAACCTCAATTTAAATAAGTTTTAGCGTCTCCAAGAAATACATAAAAAATCAGTCAACGAACGAATAAAAGTTAAAATCGATGGTAGTAAACATTTGTATTGTCTATCGAGATGAACTTTGTTTTATCGCCTTTGGTTATTTGAATCGACTCTTTGATTGGTGATGTTGGCCTTTAACAGTGTCGTTTATTAGCCAATGGTTTACAGTTATTTTTTTTGCTTAGAATACCTACTTCCTTCATGTTTGTTTGCTTCTGACATAAACCTTATTAGCCTTATTAATAGACAGTGCAGTAAGGTAGGAGTAGTGTGAACATGCTTTCGTGACAAGAACTTTCAAAGTTGATAGACAAAAACAAAAAGTTGTAAAATTACTCCAACGTTACTCCACGTTTATTAATAAAGCTATATCTCTTTTACAAAATATCTTGTCTACTAGACGCTATTGGAGCACGAACAATGGTCCAATAATAAAATTTACAATAACATCTAAATGCTTCCATCAGCGGCCTAAAAATAAGAAGCCCAATTATTAGATGTGCGTAGGTATATGTTACTATTCTACCAACTAACTTTCTGCCCGATTAATATAGATGCATAGCAGCATTTTCTGAAAGCTTTCCATTCCTACTAAGAATCTTTGATATAAATAATATTTAACAAAATCGAAACGACCACAAAATGTAGCAAAATAAAGCTCATAAATGTTTGGTACTCAAATTAACGATACTCGTAGGTTTAATCGAACCGAACCCATTTTAATTTGAGTCAATTTCTTTAGGCACTCTTTTTCGATAGGAACGACTTTATCTGAAAGGATCTAATTAGGTAGTTGCAGAAAACCATTAAGAGGAGTATCAACGCCAACGACCTTGAAGCTGAAATTCCCTGTCGGGCTCATCGAAAATTGTTGATTATTTCATGACGGAATGTCGTAGAACTTTTTTTGTGCACAGATTGTAGGTGACATTGTTTCCTACATTTTGGTGTAGTTTTAAGACAAGAACCTCCTATTGGTGCAAAGCCTATCCAAATTTTAGACAAAAAATGTCTGATTTGGCTAAAATAAATAAATAAATAAATAAATAAATAAATTCTCCGAACAACACACAGCGCCATCTAGCCCCGTGGTAAGCGACTTAGCTTGTGTTACGGTGACTAGACAACGGATATAATACTTATATTTATTTTTCTTTTGTAAATACATACATATTATACATAGAGGGACACCCAGACCAGACACAAATATTTATTTTTTAAGCATAAATACTTGCACCCGGCGGGAATCGAACCCGCAACCTCCTGCATTGCAGTCGCGCTTTCGCACGACGCGCCACCGAGGTCGTCAATTCATAGGCTTCAATACGTTTCGACATATTTGTATGGAAACTGCACTAAAATATTGGAAACAATGTCGCCTACAATCTGTACACAAAAAAAAGTTCTACGACATTCCGTCATGAAATAATCAACAATTTTCGATGCGCCCGACATGGATTTTGAGTTTTTCAGAATAAGGCCCTTAAGATTGTATAGACATTAGAGAGCGGTGCCTATCAGCTCGTGAGGTCAAAAGGTTGAAAGTCATTTTACGATGTTTTTTTTGTTTTCATTTATATTTATTAAAAAGAGTTAGAAAAGAGAAAATGGCTAACTTTAGAAGGTACAAGGAACATGTTAGAAAGTTCATAATAATTGTGGGGTTCAGAAAAATAAGTAGACGGGTGGTCACATTCGACAAACTGTAATAAATTTATATTACTACCTACATGTAAGCAAACACAACAAAATCATGGTTCAATAAAAAAAAAATAGAAACCAATTAGGCTTAGCACGCACTGCGATTAAACGCCTGCGCTTTCCCGTAGGTCTGAATACGCAAAAAATGCAACACATATATAGCTTTCTAAACAAGCCCACGCATTGGCGTTTTTTCTGCGACTAATTTTGCGTGTTGATACGGGGTTTTGCGTTTTCAGCCATTCGTACACCGAATGCGTTTAATCGCAGTGCGTTCTAAGCCTTAAAAACTGACCTCCATTACAACTGGACAGAACAATACAGCGTACTGAATTTTGTGCCTATTTGATCTGCACCATGTTGCGATGTGCGTACTTTTATGGTTTCACTTCAGTGGCCTTAAACAAGACGGAATGAAGCGCTTAACCAATACCACGCACTGCAATAGCGACAAAAAAAACTACCGACTTGATCTCGTTCAAACCAATTTTCGTTGGAAGTTTGCATAGTAATGTACATCATGTACTTTTTTTAGTTTTATCATTCCATTATTTTAGAAGTTACAGGGGGAGGGGGGGACCAACATTTTACCACTTTGGAAGTGTCTCTCGCGCAAACTTTTCAGTTTAGAAAAAAAATATATTAGGAACCTCAATATCATTTTTGAAGACCTATCCACAGATACCCCACATGTATAAGTTTAATGAAAAAAAAATTTTGAGTTTCAGTTCTTAGTATGGGGAACCCCAAATATTTATTATTTTTTTCTATTTTTGAGTGAAAATCCAAATGCGGTTCACAGAATACATCTACTCACCAAGTTTCAACAGTATAGCCCTTATAGTTTCGGAGAAAAGTGGCTGTGACATACGGACGGACAGACGGACAGACGGACAGACGGACAGACGGACAGACAGACAGACAGACAGACATGCCGAATCTATAAGGGTTCCGTTTTTTGCCATTTGGCTACGGAACCCTAAAAATAAGCACACCAAGAAGCATTTTATCTTTTTGTCGTTTCAGTAGGTATACTTGATCTATTTTCAAATATAAAACTAGAGGTAACATTCAAATTACCAAGTAAAACAAGTGACACATGAAAACGTCTATAAATCCCAATTGGTTAACAAGTTTATCTGTAACAGGGTTGGTGTTACAGCGTGATAGTTGTTTAACGATCGTTTTATAGTTCTGTGTAAACGCGACGTGCATCATCGACGGCTACTCTAGGCGGTCGACGTTTATTTTCATTACTATTAGCAGTATAATGTAGTGGTTTTATCAACATAATATTATATTGTTTATAGTCCTCGTCGCAAAGAATTTTGAAAATGTATTTTTTCTTTAATATAGATAGATAAAAACTTTATTGCACCAAAAATTTACAAAACACATTACAAAAACAAAAACTTACAGCATACTTTAGAGTAGGTACAATGGGCGGCCTTATCGCTAAAAGCGATCTCTTCCAAGCAACCTTTGGATAAAGTATTGGTTAAAGTCTAGTTATCTTAATTATTAAAATAATTCAAACGACCTGCAAAAACAGCTCCTCAACTAATCAGTGTGCGTTCACAGATAAAAAACGTGTATCTAGTACACAAATTGAGACCCTCTGTTTGGGAAGTTCCAGTTAGAAGGCGTTTTCGGGTTGTAATAATATTTAATAGCAATAAAATACATAGGGCAAACAGCCTCAATGGAGTCTTCGCTTGTAGATTCGTAAGGAATGAATGAATGTTAAGTGACGTCACGACCGCTGTACTGCATAGACAGTACGCGACGGACAGTCGGATGGACGGACGAACGAACGGCGCGAACACCCTCCTTCGGATTTTTGTAAGAAAGAGAGGACAAAAGTCGGCATCGTAGACAATGCAGTAGAATCGCAGTTCATATCCGTAAGATCGGATATGTTCGCAAATCCGATCTTACGACGTCAAGCTAGCACTTCTTGGGTCTTCGCAATCTGCCGCGGCCGGGCTTGGGGAACAAATGTCTTGCTATGGCGCCTCCCATAGCAAGACATTTGTTCCCCACGTAACTAGCCGGTTTTAGTAAAACGTGACCGTACCACCGTAAGCGGCATGCTTGCAATTTATCTGCAATGTCTCGGACATGAAGGCTGCCCCTGGTGCGGGAGTTTCTGACGCGGTATTTTCGCGTCACTCCACACATCAAGCGCAGCATTATCATCTCCGTGACATGCAGCTCCTGCTTATGTCGCTCAAGCACTGGCCACGCCTAACTATCATACAAAAGGACAGGTCTAATGACATTTTTATAGAACTATCCCTTCAGTTCAACCGGCATTTTGGGGTCACAAGCTGCCGAAACGCGGGACTTGACGTCGCAATCGATGTCGCCGGACGCATGAAGCACAGATCCCAAGTACTTAACTGGTCTGTCCTTTCGACCATGTGACCGTCTACGCAGACAGGTCTGGAATCTGTGGTATTGCTAGCCAAGTATTCGGTCTTCGCTACGTTGAGTTGCAAACCGCTGTTACGGTAGACTAGACGCCTAGACGTCTAAGTATCAAAATCCTGTCGGATCTCATTACTTTGGAATACATTGTATAAGTAATTAGGACTGGAAACTAAGTAATTTACTTAGTTTCTAACTTAAGTTTGATCTAATTTAAAGTAGTTGAACCATAATGTCGTCTATGTAAGTTTCTTTATTGACTCAGAATAAAAAAACGGGCTACCTTTCAAATCTCCAGTGACCTCTCGGTCTCAAACAAATATAGGACAAATGTAAGAACGATTGATGTGGGAATACTTTGCGTTTCTACTTCTCTTGATATTCCAACGTAAGACAAGTATTTGTTCAGTCATTTGTTTTCATTAATTGTTTCTTTATTGGAAGGAAAATTCCGAACGCAGTTCATTTGTTTCCACAATTCGAAATTACCTCTAAGTAATTACACAAAAGTAAGTACTTTCGAGTTTAAGCTTAGGTACTACCTTTTCAACATTTAATACTTCGTTTTAAAGTTTCTTAGATACAAATTTTAATAGAAAATAAACCCCTATTAAAGTAAACAATGTTATTTTGTATGTTTTCGTTGGAAAAGTAAAAGTCGAGGCCGGAAGGTGCGGCGCGCGTAATGGAGTAAAGCTGTTTGAAAGATATAGGTTGATACATCTAATAATATATTGTAAAGTTGCTGTTTATCGTCTGTTTATTTATCCGTTAACATTTTTTCCGTATTCTTCTTTGCAAATTTCATTATCTTTTAACCACAGTATTTCTTCCGGAAGGTTTTTATGTTAATCTTCTATAATCAAATCATTATTAAATAAAGTTGTGTTAGATCAAAATGTTATCACTCGAGATCAGCTGGACCGATTATCCATTTAGAATAAATAACTAAAACCTAAATAAATCAGATAATATACATTTTCTGAAGTTTGTTTTTATGCTGCCATGGAGGAGTACGGTAACTAACATTGTGACATGGAAATTTTATATATAAGAAGATTAGATAGATTAAGAAGATATATATTCTTCTTCTTCTTATTCTATATTTTTGTGTTATAGCGTCCACAACTACTGGTAGCTCCAGGGAGTAGCCTGACGGTACAGCGCGAGCGTACACCTCCATTTATGCCTAAATGTTGGCCATAGTTGGGGACGCTACGTCAAAATAATAATTGTATATAAATATTATGTAGATCAGTTGTTTTTATATGATCAATTGCGATACAAAGTGTTTCGAGTCAGCTAGTATATTATACACATACACTGTACACATTTGCAAAGCCATGACGCGTCGGTAGTACATATACAATACATAAGCTATAAATACCAAGATGTTGCAGTGTTAATAAAGTGAACAAATTATGGATTCGATTACATAAATCCGTGTTGAGTTTGATTGAGATTACGAATATCGAAACCCATTTCGATCTAAATCGAATGATGAATGTGGAGGCTATAGGACAGGGTTAGGGTCGATTGGGACTGAATGCCTAACTTTCTAGTCACGTGGTTAGCTCTATCGTTTATTAGATAAGAGAAGTACCTACCTAAGGACTCCTTTCATCATCATCAAGTACTTTAGACTGACATATTGTTAAACATCCGGTCCTAGTCAAGTTTAAGAGGACAGTCTACCTACTCTTTTTCAGTTTTACATTTTCTATTTTTTCTGAATTTCATTTCTATTCTTATTAGAAAATGACAGAAAAAACCAAACGTAGGGGCATGGTCATGCATGGCAGATATAGGTTTAAATGGCCTAAGCATATTTGCTCTAATGCCTTTATCCAGGGAGGAAACAGTCGACTACGTTGGTATGAAGAAAGAGTAGGTAGACTGTCCTCTTAAACAGTTGTAGTATAAATATATATGATCGAGTTAACTTAAAAATAAAAATGTTACCAGCCACCGATCTATCACCATGCAGATTCGTCCGAGTTTCGATACGTAGACCGGTGCAGCCACTAAGGAAGACTTGTCGGATCATGTTCCACCTCTATCTTCCGTCTTCTTGACAACCATGATATGTCTTAGACCATATCATCACTTATCAATTACTTACTATGAAATAGTAGGCAAACGCTCATCTATTGTACGTAAAATGTAATAAAGCCACTTTCTACTAAAACATTAAAAAGGCTTTTATTTATCCCAAATTTAATTTCCTACTACGTTATATTTACAAAAAAAACCTGGAAAATGTAATTTTCGCGGATGTCTGAGTGACAAGTTACTTTCCTTTGTCGGAAAGGAACGCGCTTCTTCTGAAGAAAATGATATTACACCCTAGTTTTACCCCTTATAATTTAATAGATATTTCTTCTGTTTTCGCGATCTTGTATTGAAATCAAAGATATTTTTCGGTTTTAATCGCGTGGTGTTTATTACTTTAGCATTGTTTTAACGCTCAACGTTTCGAGACCTTTACAGGTCCCTATTTCAGGATTGACTCAATCCTGAAGATTCTGAATTTCTGAAGGAACCTGATAATTGAGTCAATCCTGAGAGGAGACCTGTGAAGGTCTCGAAACGTTGAGCATTAAAACAATGCTAAAGCAATAAACACCACGCGTCTTTACCACCAATGTCTTTAACTTAATTTTAGGTTAGATTAATAATATATCTTAACCTCCCGCGGTCCGTTAATAAATGCAAATTGCCTCAGAACCGTTTCGACAATCAGTATGTTAAAAAACAATCTAAACATCAGGAAGCCAATTTGGCTACAGTAAATTACGTTGTAAATTCGTTGGCTCGGCAATTAATTGAAAAAACGGGTGGGGTACCTACATTAGAAAACCGGTTTGAAAGCTATTGTTGACGATTTAGTATCGATTAAGGTAAAGATGTTAGAAATATTAGCAAGATTCCCTAAGAAAGTTTTGTTGTAACTTTAGTGGCAGCAGTTGTAGTAACTGCTTTTACTGTTTGCCTCAAATTAAAAAGGGTTCTATGCATATTATATTACTAGCAGAGTGCCGCGGTTTCCGCGGATCCCGTGGGAATATCGGGATTAAATGCAAATGGGAATATCCTATGTTACTCAGGGCGAATGTAGCTATATAATGGTGAAAGAATATTTAAAATCGGCACAGTAGTTTTCGAGTTTATTCATTACAAACATACATATTTGTAATTGTGTGTGTGTGTCTACACTCACACACACACACACACAAATACAAATCTTTCCTCCTTATAATATTAGTGTAGATTAATACATAGGTGTTAAGCGGTTATATTTATTATTACCTAAACTTGTATGGATCGTCTCGATACTCAGCGTGAATCAGATTTCTAAAAACAATAGGTGATCTAAAAATTGCAAACTGTAAAAATTGGGTTTCATACGAAGCCAAATCCTTGCCCGTAAAACGGGACAGTTTTAACAAGTTTAAATCCAATTTTTGTGAAGAGGCACTTGTCTGTAAATCTATCGGTGGTGGGACCGCGACAAGCGAAATTGGTATTGCGACTGACACAACCATCGAGATTCGAGGTTGGCGCGACAATAGGTAAAAGCAGAGCAGAGACTTATCAATCGGTTGATACATTGTCAATCATTTCTCTATTATTATACTGATTTTTATAGGTTAAACAATAATATTTTATTTTAGAATTAACATACAAGTAGCTGCCTTTATAAATAAGTCAAAGAGCAGTTGATTATAATCTAATCATGTTTTAGCATGGTTTGGTTTCCCAAGATATTAAAAAAAGTACTTAAAAAACAACACGCTACAAAAAACTGGAACCTTTTGCAACTGAATCCTTTTGTTTGCTTAGGTACAAATATTTTTCTTCTCACTTGTTTCAATATAATTAATCTATTGACATAAAAGTTTGTAGACTGTTTTAATTCGAGACGACAAAATCTCGACACGAGTCCGAAGTTGTTCGAGGCTTTGGTTCCCTTAATTGAATGTTGGTATTATTGTTCTTGCTATATTTAGTTTGGTGGCTTTGTTTTGGGGTCCTGGTTAGAAGAGTACTACCAGGAACAGCATCTTCAAAACGATTACGGAGGATATGCATTAATCACTTTATCGACTTGTATTTATGATTTCAATCGAGCGAACTCAATTGAATTCAAGATAATATATTTATTTGCTTTTAGTTGGTTACATATATCTTATCATCTAACTAATCTATCATGAACATCTTACTCATATAGCCGACTAGCTGCGCCCTGCGGTTTCACCCGCGTAAGTCCCGATCCCGCGAGAGTATCGGGATAAAAAGTAGCTTATGTGTTATTCTAGGTGTCCAGCTATCTATATTCCAAGTTTCATCGCAATCGGTTCAGTAGTTTCATAGTAGTAGTTCATCGCAATCGGTTCAGTAGTTTCAGTAGTTACTATCAGTGAAAGAGTAACAAACATCCATACAAACTTTCACATTTATAATATTAGTAGGAAGGATAGTAGGATTATGCGATCTAAGATGTATCACTCTTACTTATAGAAGCAGGAATTGAATACAGTTATGACCTGTATTTCTTAATGGCTGCACGATCCTTCGTATCGGATAACAAAAGCTCTTTTGGTCAGTTTGACAAAATTAGGCCGGTACAGAGATGTGAAAGGCCGCAGCTAAAGCCTCCCATCAAAGCAACATAATTATTTACCTAGAATCTATATCGGTATTACCTTATTTAAGATTCATCAGTTCAAAATCGTTAGATTAACCCTATCACTTCTAAAGTAATCGAGGATAACGATATATCGTTGTAAAACCCATTCCGGAAATCCCGCCCGCCCATCGGATGCAAAATATCTCTCGGTTGGCTTCCCGCGCGACCTTGTCCGCCCTTGACTCTCAATGTCATACTGTAAGGACACCGCCAACAGGTTTTATGACTCGGTTTATGAGCCGGCTTTGCCTCGAAAATCCTCGCCGGCCGGAAACTTCCGAAAACATGTTTTCGATAAATACTAGGGATTATTTAATTTATTTAGTGGATTTAGATTCGGGTTTCGAATAAAAGGACAAAGCTGGTTTAGTTTATTTTTATGGTTTTTTGTTGCTGACCTGTCGCTTGGCACTGACCTTGTTGGGAGTACCTATTTGGTGTGAAAACGGGCATTGGTAATGTAGAACGATAAAATTATAGTATCTAACTACGTGCATGGAATACACAAAGGACAGAAAGGGAGTTTTTAAAGCTTCTTTTTCAAAGTAGGTTTAAAAAACTGTGGTATCCGCCATTTAAATTAATCTCAAAGTCCAATTAGGGCAAAACAGAGGATTTTTTCCAGAACATTTAAGGAAAAATATTTCTCAATAAGAAAGTGGCTCTTAGAAGACTTAAGGGTTTTGTAGACCGAAGATTTTTCGTTGTAAGGGTATAACAGAAGAATTGATAACACTTCATTATCATCTTTTTATTCACTTAGGTACCTAAGGTGGAACGTATCCTCTGCGCGAGAACTTTGAAAATAGTTCTGTTTTTCTTAAAAATTACCCTAGTTGTAGGGGAAACAGAGGTGATTCCCTCTTCGGATTGTTCCTGATATATAGGTTTGCCATCCTCTAATAATTTTATTACTAGGTTATTATTTCATGGGTAGTTTTCGATTTCATAATATTACATAAATGTTTGTGAAATAATCTAGTTAATATCATTTATCATCCGAGAAATGTTCCCGGTTGCATCCCGTTTGGGAGCAGATAAGCGGACCCCGCCGCTTATCTGCTCCTAAGTCTACAGCATTTCACTTGCACGATCTTCAGCATTCTGGGTAGTGAGGTCTTTTGCACGCAAGTCAGCCCTTACGACGTAAAGCCGCAGCACTTCTTGGGTCTTCCCAATCTGCCGTGGCTGGAAGGAGGCGCCAAAGCAAGACATAGCCGGTTTTCGCAAGATGTACCATCGAGCGGCATTCATTCAATTTATCGGCAATGTCTCCGACATGAAAGCTACCTCGGTTGCAGGAGTTCTTGACGCGGTCTTTCGGCGGCAGAAATATTCCCAGCAATCTAAAATTGCCCGATTAAAAAGTATCCAGCCTTCCTTCGTCCTTAGCTTAACAAACCGAGATCCTTATTACTCAGAAATTGAATGACGGAAAAAAATCCGACAAGGGATTTACCAAGATGAAGTGTAACAGTGTAAATAATAAGGCCAGAACGTTCTTACACAACCTCAAATAAAATTGCTGCCATCTGCGCAAATGGGTTCAATCTTCACTTTCGAATACGTATTACCAGTTCTATGTCAGTTCTGAGGTTACTTTCGGTCAGCGTGGTACCGAGGGACCTAAGTAGGTGTTTGATGCTTCTTTTGCGAAAACCTTTGCCGGATTAATAATTTAACGTCACGGACAGGGACAGTCCCTTGACATCTTATTTTTTCTCACAGACCTTCACGTCTTCCGCATCACCAACGGGGCTATAACCAACTGAGCCACAGGAATCACACGATACTTAAAGTCGTCGACGAAACGCTTAAGGCCCGGCGCACATTATGAGCATCGTCACGGCTGAGGATTTTAGTTGGCAAATAGCATTATACATTAACTTCATAGCAATAAAGTAGAAATTTCCATGATATATGGTCGTAGTAACAAAAATACCGCTTCTTGAGGCCGCTTGAGGCGGCTACAACGGCAGCCTTGAGGATGCTTCGGGATACTTCGGCATCCTTGGGCGGCGCGGCGCCGAGGCAACACACAACTTCGCCTCGTCATCCCGAAGAACGTTGTAGCATGCCAAAGCATAGTTCCCGATAGTGTGCGCTTGCATGTAGGGATGCCGAAGGATCCCTTTCCTTGCCGATGCTTATAACGCTGACGCAGCGTCGTCGCCGCACGCCACAAACGCCGCCACGTTTGTTTTCTCTGGTGGCTCGGGTTTTTTTTAACGACGGAGTCTCGTCTCGCGATCATCTATATATCAGTCACTGAATATTATTAAGCCTCAATTGAGTCACAATTTACATAAAAAAGAATTCTACTACATGGAATAATTAAGTCAAAAAGAAATATGTTCATTATGTGACATTGTTAGAGTTCATCGAAACAAATCGATAAAAGAAGAAAAATAATTCTAGCAGATACCGTAAAGTGAACGTAAATTAAACCACAACCGTATATTGGAACGTTCAGCTAACAAGCGACAACATGTGGTAGCACGCGGTTCTGCATCCAACAACTGTAATTACTGCTCTAACAGCTTGCTTGCGACATTGAATTATAACTTAGAAAACTTTAGCGTTTATACTTGACAGGATATATGTCAAGATGGATAGGGTTATTCTGTATTTTGAGTTTATTTGTTAAAATTACCTATGGGTTGTAATTTTGGCACCTAAATTACAATAATGATCGCATTATTTCAAGATTCTCTGTGAAACTAAAGTCAATGGTTGGTGTTTTGGTTCTTCGAGTCGGATCAAATGCTTCGATTTCAGTCCCCTGAATCATATTTGTTCAAGTTGTTTTGGAAAATAATATTTGCATCTTTTTACTTGGTTTTACCCACTGGTTAAACCATGCTTTTAAAACAATTTTATATATTTTTTTGATTATGTGAACTCATCTGAACGATGTTCTCTTCTCCCGAGCCCAAGTACGCTAAAATCCGAAATTATTTGGGGTTGGCGCAGTAGGGACGCATCATAAACTGCGAATGGGTTTGGCAATATTTTTACAGCTGACTATCTGCCTGACACCAACCCTCCTTGGATCCAAATAGTTTACCCGCCATCGCACTGGGAGAACTCAAGGTAGACTTCTTCGAAGAGGATCAAGTAACTAAGTTGAGTATTTCGACTCGGATAAAAATCGATTTCAATACTTCGGATCGGTTCAGAATAAAAATCGGCTATATTGATTCTGACGCTGAACCTAAAGTTAGCACAATATGGAACAAAGCAAAGGTTCAAACTGATTCTTTCTTTGCTTTCAAAGAATATTTTTATCCTTTAAAGTTTAAATCAGAACTGCAAGAAAACTTTTCATATCCATCAGAAATTCAATCTCAAGAATTAGTTTTTATTTTCTTCATCATTACTTCTTAAAGACGCTTTATTTGCAAGTTTTACACCAAAAACTTTAATGAAAATTAATTAAACATCATCACATCGAATTTGAAGTCGTAAAAATCTAAACAAATTACTTTCGAAGTTCAATGAACTCCGAAAATGTTTTATTAGAACCGAGTTTTACAGCTCTATAAAAATTTTCATTCATTTCCCACAATTAGGAGAAAATAACTTACACAAGTTATAGTGGGGGTCTTTGTCCACATCGTGAAATTTATAATGAAAATAATTATCTAAAAATATGAATTTTATAATAATTAGAGAATTAAAAAGTAAAAATCACGCGATTTAGACCCGAGAAAATATAAAATTATGAGTTCCAATCGTGTTAGTTTAAAAAGTTTATTATGTTTTTTTTTTCTATAATAATTATAGAAAATAATTATTGTTGAAGAATCTGAAACAGAGGAGTTATAGACTAAAAATTTATAGTTCTGAGAACTATGTCTGCAGGTGTCCACGTGTTCATAAAAATTATTTACAGTTGAAATTTATAGGCCATTAGTACCAATTAAGATTAACTAATTCAATTAATCTAAATTAATTTACAAACTTTTTACTTTATAAAACACACAGATTATCGAAACATTCGCAACACTACCTCATAATACACAAATACCTACATTATTGGATGGATTAATGAATTACAACCTTTAATTTCGTATTTTTTTCTGCTTTGTAAAAACCTGACATTCAAGAAGCTTAACAGCTTCTGTGTAGGATTAGTAGGAATTAGGAAAGGAAAATACGTAAATAATGAAAACCTTAATGGACAACAGCCCTTATGTATCCTTCAATCAACTGTATACGTTCATGGTACAAGTTCAAGGGAATTTAGACCTATTTACTGAACACATTCAGTTTATTTTTCGCTAACAATGTTTAGGAGGTAAGGCAGGGTTATATAGTTGACTTAATTAATTTCGAGATCACTGTTTACGTCTTTCGCTTGTTGTTTTTGGTATCCTTAATAATACGTCTTGGTAGTAAACTTAGCTAAATAATAAGTAGAAAATAACATGTTTCTAAATATAGATCGTGATGTATTAACTTGTTTGTCGAAAATGTTTTGTTTGGTGTGGAAAACATTAAGATAGCCTACCACGGTTTAAGACAGTGACCCGTTAGTCCTGGATATCGATGGTAACGATATCCTCTATCCATCTTAGGTGATCAATTTATAAGACCATTTTGATCCTTCTTCTTTTCTTTTCGACATGTTGCCCCGCGAAGGGCCGTAATGTTACCATACTTCTGATTGACAGATTGACAAATTATTAATATTCTTTGAAGATCAAGATGAGAAAAATGAAACGGGTAGCGTAGCGACGTCACCTAGGACAACGGGTTAGATAGTAAAACAATCAGAGAAAATGCCTACATGGCAATTAACGATGGTGATGCTTAGGTACTTACTTCGAATCAAAATCTGACGTGACCTCATAAACTATCATAAACAGACCATAACAAAGTTTCACAATGAAAAGTTACGGAACCTTGCATACCAAAAAAAATACCATTTTCATTCAAGTACCAAAATGTCATTCGGCTTAAGAGGATAGTCTCCATTCTCTTTTCCATACAAACGTAGTTTAAATTTTCCTCCCTGGATAAATACATTAGACCAAATATGTTTATGCCATACAAGTTATATCTGTCATGACTATGCATCTACCTTTTTATTTTTTTCATTTTATTATTTTTTATTATTATTTTAATTAGAAAAAAAAAAAGGTAGATACATTGTCATGACAGATATAGGTTTTATTGCATTAACATATTTGCTCTAATGTCTTTATCCAGGGAGGAAAATGTAAACTACGATTGTATGGAGAAAGAGAATCCTCTTAAACGAATTTTTGTCTATACCAGATCCCCATACTACTGACGGATACTTTTTACGACAAAAGTTTGTAAATTGATACTTCTAGCATTTGGGATCTGGCCAAAGTACAGAATTGATGGCTGTTGTGATTGCTTGATATAATTTAATATGCGAGAAATTAATTTAGTACGTAATTATTTGCGTTGTCCATTTTCAACTATGAAAATAGCTGAAGTGCATAATTAATATAGTAATCTAATGACAAATTCTTGTAATTCTTGTAGTCCTGTCACAGTTGTCAAATTAATGCACATGCGTGAATTTTAGAAAACCCACAGGTCAGAGCGTTTTAGTGTCATGTAGATTTCTCCATACAAATACTCCAAACTGCATACAAATGCGGCACACGAGATGGATCACCTAAATTAACTAGTAGTTCTTCAAACAGTAGACCTAGCGAGCACTTAATTAGAAACAGCTACATAGCCACGTTAAGCAGATTTTGTGGTGAGGAGCTTGTGATGAAAAAGTAGTTCCAGGAGAGCGCCATCCATGTAGTACCTTGTAGATAAAAGACCCATTCTAGAGGTATCTAGAACAGCTGGGTACAGTAAATCGCTCAACCTAACCAACCTACCAATCAAAATCCAAGTCAAAAAGTATACGTAACTATTTTCAGAAACACCCAAAACTAAAAATAAGTATTTTAATTGATTAATCGCAGTGACTTTGAATTCTGAAATAAAAATACTCTTAGCATTACCTAAATCACATCAGGGTTCGAACAGAAGGACGTTTGAGCTCAGATAACACATTTAAATTATTCTATCACCGAGTGTTGTAAGCCACGTTGTTAACACAAACAGATCAGCAGACCGATCCAGTTCAATGTGTTCAAATTGTTCAATCAATACTGTAATCCTGTGATCGTTGGACTGTTTTTGGTTTGATTTATTTAGTTTGAAACCTTTCATTGTAAATTTGGAAACGTTATCTTTGGTCAAGTGAATTATTTTTTATTGTTAATTTCTAGTTCATTATAATATCAGTTCTCGGTGTTGGTCTAGTGGTAAATACCCCGACTTTCGTAATGTTTGGTTCGAATTTCGGCCAACCGTGCACCAATGTATTTTTTTTTTATTCAAATGTGACTATCTAGATGCTGGCGTTAAATTCTTTAAGAATTAATAGGCATAATTTTTAATAAGAAACCTGAAATGGTTTTTAAACGAGAAACTAAAAACTAGGTATTACTTTTACTTTTAACAAACCTTAAATACAAAAACAGCAAGTAAACTTTCTTTCTAGAGACTATAAGTCTGTATTTTTAAAACTAAAATTAATTAATAGGTAGAGGGCTTAGTTTTCTATAAGACCTTGTATAAGTTTTATTACCAATCCTGATCTCAGCCACTCTTACCTTACCGTCAGAGCCAGGAAAAACCTTTACAATACGACCCATCGACCCAATACGTCAAATTGCGCTGCATTAAATAAAATGCAGCGCAATTTGACTTTAACTCTTGGTTTATTGAAAAAATATAAAAAGTACAACAGCTTCTTTGAAGATCAAAACGGAAGAGAGAGTGTTGCCATAATAAACTTAAAATTAATACCAACATCAATGTTGCCAGCTTATTACATATAGCATTTTAGTAGAAAATTACATTTTCATAATAATGTTCAGATTTAACTGAACATAGTTGGCCCCAAAGGGAAATGAAAACAGTAAAAAATGAAATAATTAACAAAGTGTAGATTCAAATGTGACTATCTAGATGCTGGCGTTAAATTCTTTAAGAATTAATAGGCATAATTTTTAATAAGAAACCTGAAATGGTTTTTAAACGAGAAACTAAAAACTAGGTATTACTTTTACTTTTAACAAACCTTAAATACAAAAACAGCAAGTAAACTTTCTTTCTAGAGACTATAAGTCTGTATTTTTAAAACTAAAATTAATTAATAGGTAGAGGGCTTAGTTTTCTATAAGACCTTGTATAAGTTTTATTACCAATCCTGATCTCAGCCACTCTTACCTTACCGTCAGAGCCAGGAAAAACCTTTACAATACGACCCATCGGCCATTTAAGTGGAACAGTATTATCTGATCTTACAATAACTAGATCTCCTACTTTTAAATTAGGATGAGCCTCAACCCACTTAGGCCTACTCTGAAGCTGAGTAAGATAGTCTCTTGACCAAGCCTTCCAAAAATCCTGTTTTAATTTGGTTAATACATTCCAAAATTTTAAACGGTTTACATTTTCATCTGTGAGATCTAATTCAGGATAGCTTGTCATTGCTTGGCCAATGAGGAAGTGGCCTGGGGTCAGGTAGTTGGTGTCAGAAATATCTGAAGACATAGGAAGCAGAGGGCGCGAGTTGAGAATGGCTTCTATTTCAGTAATAACCGTGTTGAGACCTTCATAGGTAAGACATAGATTGCCTACTATTCTCTTTAAATGAAACTTCAAGCTCTTGACCCCTGCCTCCCATAATCCTCCGAACTCCGGAGAGTAACTGGGAATAAATTTGAATTGGATACATTTTTCCAAACAATAATTAATAACTGCATCTTTGTGCATTTTGGAATTGAATAGCTCATATAATACTTTTAAAGTGTTTGAAGCACCCTTGAATGTAGTGGCATTGTCACAAAAAATACAATTAGGCAAGCCACGTCTCGCAATGAAGCGTTTGAGACATGCCAAGAATGCCTCTGTAGAGAGGTCGGTAACCAGTTCAACATGAATTGCTTTTGTGACAAAACAAATAAATAGTGCCACATAAGTCTTTGACACTATTGGGTTGCGAATTCTAGCAACTTTTATGCTGAATGGGCCACAAAAATCCAAACCTACGGTCTGAAATGGTCTAGTTGCCATCAACCTTTCTTTAGGGAGAGACCCCATCAGTTGCTTGGCAGCTGTAGCCTTTAGACGGTGACATGTGACACACTTATGGACCACCTTTTTGACTTCTCTAATACCACTAATCAAATAATATTTTTGAGAGAGAGAGCTAAGAACTAACTTAGGCCCTGCATGGAGAAGACGCAAGTGCTCTCTCTCAACAAGCATTGAAGCAATACAAGATGTTTTTGGTATTATTATTGGGTGTTTTTTGTCATAAGACATATTTGTGGCATTTTGAAGGCGACCACCTACTCTTAAAATGTTACTTTCATCTAAAAAGGGATGTAAGTTAGCTAAACCAGACTTGATAGTCTTGCTTTTAAACAAGGATTGTATCTCAGAAGATAAATGTTTAATTTGAGCAGCACGAATAATTATATTAAGTGAATTATCTAAATCTTTTGGGCATAATGGACCAAAGGCCTTTCCATTTTTATTAACACAGTTATTTTTAAATCTTAATAAGAGAGCCACTATCTTTTGTAGTTTGTAGAGACTTGAATATTTTTCAAAAAGGCTGGAATCAGTACTTTCTGTATAACAGACATTGGCTGTCTCTACATTATTATTATCAAAAAGGCTGGAATCAGTACTTTCTGTATAACAGACATTGGCTGTCTCTACATTATTAGAGGGAATAGGAAATTGAAATTCAGTGTGTGAGTGAGTGAACTCTATATCTGCCAAATAAGCAGGCCCAAACCACCATAATTTGCATGATTTTAGTTTTTGTGGATCAGAGCCTCGAGATAACAAATCGGCTGGATTATCTGCAGACCTAACATAAGACCACTCAAAGACCTTTGTAATGTCATGTATTTGTTTGATTCGTCTTGACACATACACGTCGCGAATGAGTTTGGTTGATGTCAGCCATGCCAACACAATTTGTGAGTCGCTGTATAAGTGAACCGACAAGGAGAATCTTGTCTTCAAAATGTCAAAGACCCTACCTGCCAGCTGAGCCAAGAGAACCGCACTGTTGAGTTCGAGTTTGGGAATAGTCAATGTTTTGCCCATAGGGGCAACCCTTGACTTTGAACAAAGCAAGTTAACATAGACCTTCGAATTTTGCTCATCCACAACCCTCAGATACAGACAACAACCAAATGCTTTGATTGAGGCATCTGCATAGCCCACCAATTGTATGTTGGTGAAGCTATTGTGTGATAAGCATCTTGGCACAGAGATGGTTCCCATCATGCTTAAGTTGTACATAAACTTCCTCCAGTACTCAAGTTGAGCAGGCGGCAGCACGGTGTCCCATCCAATTTTGATTGCCCAAAGCTCTTGCATAAATAGCTTTGCAACTACTATAATTGGTCCGATTAATCCCAAAGGGTCGAACATTTTACCAATGTAACTAAGGATGCTCCTTTTAGTTTGCAAATCCTTTTTTAAACAATCAGGACTTGTGAAAGTGAACTGATCGGGTAAGATATCATATTTTAAACCAAGAGTTTTAATAATATTATTTTTACTGATATCTATTTCCTCAAAATACTTGTGCTCACTTGGGATGTCATTCAAAACCTCTGGGACATTTGAGCACCACTTGTGCAAAGTAAAACTGCCCTTGCTTAACAGCTCTATTAACTGCCTTTTTAATTCATAAAGTTGGCTACAATCATCTGTTCCGCACAACACATCGTCAGTGTAGGTATTGGAACGCATAGCTTGAGCTGCAAGTGGATAGGTTTCACCGTATCTCTGTGCCAGTTCAATGAGACACCTTGTTGCTAGGTAAGTGGAAGCCTTCAGACCATATGTGACCGTCTGGAGCTGCAAACAACTAATAGGACTGCTTGGATCGTCTCTCCATAATATATTTTGAAGAGAAAGTTGATGTTTATTAATGTGAATCCCTCTAAACATCTTTGATACATCACATATCAATGTATAAATATAGGTCCTAAATAGGACAAGAATATCAAAAAGTTCGCTTTGAACAATTGGACCATTCAACATAACGTCATTAAGGGAAAGTTTATTTTTTGACTTCATGCTGCCGTTAAAAACAACTCTAAGTTTTGTTGTTTTACTATTCTCATTGACAACAGCATGATGTGGGAGAAAATATACAGGCCCGTTTTGTATATCATAAGTACCAATATCTACTATCTTGGCATGACCCAAAGCTAAATACTCATCAATGAATTTTTTATATAACTTAAAATAATTTGCATCACTTTTTAATTTTCTCTCCAGTGCGAGGAATCTTAGTAGTGCTATTGAAAAAGAATCTCCAAGTTCTAAGTTATTTAAATCAGTTACAAGAGGCATATCTACAAAAAACTTGTTGTTTTTAATCTGTACCGACTTTTGGAAAATATTTTCTGTCTTTTGTAACTCAGCTGTAACCTTGTTTTCCTTTTCAAGAGGCTCAGGGATTCTTTCACTCAACCAAAACTGTTCCATTACACTCTCTAATTTTTCATGATCACAGATAGCAAAATTTGAAACTAGAGTTTTATTGTCACTGTGCAAGTTAGACACAGTCCCTCCAACAACATAACCAAACAAAGTATTTTGCAACACAGGACCATTTACCAGTTTTATTTGGCCATCTAACAAAATATTAAAATACATGTCAGCCCCTAACAGAAGTGAAATATCTGTGGGTACATTAAACTTATCATCTGATAAATGAATCCCTTTTGGCAAGTTATAACTATTTAGATCAAAATGTTGTTGAGGCAACCGTGTAGTTATGGTATCTATAATATTACATTTAACATGAAATTGCATGTCCTGCACTGGAGAGTGAAGCGCAATGTTCACATACTTATTTATTTTGTTATTTTGGTTGCCAATACCAATAATATTACTAGATTGGGTGATGATGGGGTTTAAGGATAGCCTTTTTACCAACGAATAAGTTATGAATGAGGCTTGACTGCCGCTGTCAAGCAATGCCCTAACAAGCAGTTCATGTCCTCTAATATCAAACAATTTAACTTTAATTGTAGGTAATAGTACCTGTGTAGAGGAGCTGCTTGTGTGAAGAGCAATCGTTTGCTCTTGATCTGCATTGCTATGCAACAGTGTATTGTGGCCTGAATTTTTACAAATTTTACATTTAAAATGGAACCTGCAGCGCCCCCTATGTTCATTGAGACAAACTGTACAAAGTTTGTGATCGTCAACAAATTTAATTCGAACAACATCAGCAGCTGTTTTAAACTTTGGGCAATTAAACAATAAATGGTCCACTTTATCACAATATTTGCAAACTTTACCAGAACTAAGTCTGGCGGCAACATTGGTTACCTTATAAGGTCTTTTGGAGATGCTCTCATGAGCAGTTTTGTCTCCACTTTCTTCAAGCGCATTGGCGCGTTTCTCTAAAAAGTTAATAAACTCAACTAATGTGGGTAATGGTTCGGGATCCCTTTCTAACTGGAATGCCCGGTTGGTGTATTGATCCAACTTTTTTGTTAAAATGCAAATAAGCAACATGTCCCATTCTTCGATGGGCTGTTTTAAGTTTTTAAGAGCATAAACTTGTTGCTGCACTTCCGATATAAATGATCTTAAAGAGGCCGCAGTACCCCGTTGCATAGATGGCATTTCTAAAATTATGTTTATGTGATTGCTTATCAAGCGTGCCTTATTATCATATCTTTTCTTTAATAAATCAATGGCTTCCTTGTACGACTCATTTACAAGTGGTAAATTTACAATTACAGCTAGTGCTTCTTCGGATAAATACTTTCTTAAATAAAATAATTTTTGTACATCAGAAAGTAAGTTATTGTTATGAAAAACAGCGTTGAACAAGTCCATAAATGGGATATACTTGGTAAAATCCCTGCCAGAAAATACCGGAATCTCAATATTGGGCAATTTGGAAGATGCTACATTTGGACATTTAGATACTTCAGATTCTGTTAATTTTTTCAAGCTTGAATCAAGTTTTGATATGATGTGATAATACTTTTCTTCCATTTGCTCAATACTTTCAGGATCCCCGGGATC
Organism: Idaea biselata; assembly: GCA_958496205.1. Lineage (NCBI taxonomy): Eukaryota > Metazoa > Arthropoda > Insecta > Lepidoptera > Geometridae > Idaea > Idaea biselata. The sequence goes on along the minus strand of OY292399.1, from coordinate 27,407,710 downwards.
AAGAGACAAGATATCTAACTGCACAGTTTCATAGCTACGCATTGTACCAAGTAATTTATCTTTTCGCGCTTTTAACATTTCCACTGAAGAAGAGGTTAGGTTTATGGGATCGTTGACGAAGTTTTCTATTCTAGTCACAGTACCTTTGAGCTGTCCACGTTCTAAACGCAACTTTTTCAAGCTGGCTTCCATTGCTTACCAAGTTTGGTAAACAATCCGTACACTACAATCCTTTGGACGCAAACCGCACACAAAACGATAGGTATCGCTGTTTATTATGACCGCACTAAGCCGCACCACTTTATTTTCGTAACGCACTTGATTTATATATATTTTCGCACTCCGCAATGATATTCACTATTATATATAACCGCAATATGCAACGAAACTCGACGTAAATCGTTTTAATTACGTAGATTTAAACATATTTGCAAATGTAAACAAACGAAGCCGGCCGGTCACTACGATGGATGACAGTGACAGCTGTCAATGTCAACTCGGCCCGGAAGATGGCCGTCTCACGCGCAATGTCGCCAACCTGACGAACGCACCTCCGGTTATGGCCGCCACACAGCGAAATCTGCCCGTTCACCTTGCGAAAGTTTTCTCAAATCACCCTCGCTTCAAAAATTAATCGTCTGCATAAAAATACAGATTGAAGTAGGTTTTTCTTCGATAATCTTGTAGATTGTACTCCACTGATGCTCCGTAGCTCCTTTGCCGTTGATAATATGCAAAATTTCGCATAAATTTCGCAACACTTGGCGGCCCGCGCGAGCCCCGGCAACCGAAGTCACTCACACAAAACCGCGGAAAACTTACGAAAGCACCGAATTTACACTGTTTTCTTCTCGAAGGACCAAGCGACAGCATGTATAAATAAAATGCAGCGCAATTTGACTTTAACTCTTGGTTTATTGAAAAAATATAAAAAGTACAACAGCTTCTTTGAAGATCAAAACGGAAGAGAGAGTGTTGCCATAATAAACTTAAAATTAATACCAACATCAATGTTGCCAGCTTATTACATATAGCATTTTAGTAGAAAATTACATTTTCATAATAATGTTCAGATTTAACTGAACACCCTGTTTTTCCTTACGTCGATCACTATTTGTAGTTTTGTTTTCTTCGCAAACTGTGGATAAATTTTACTAGACAATCATGATGTAATTATTTTTTTTGTTGCTTTGCCTCAATTGTGAATATAATGATATTATTATGACGTTCAAATTTCACGACCACTGAGGTAAATCCTATGGTTGATAGCAATACAAACCCAAAAGCTACCCATATACAAAAGAATAATAGTCAGTGAAGAGCACCGTTACTCACAGTTCGGCGCCTTTTGACGACAATTGTGTTCACTCCATAGCCGTTAAATACACCAACACACGTTCCTGTGACAAAGAAACACTCTTACTGTTCTCTTGTAAGACCACGTATGAATGGCACTAGTAAGGGATATGGTTTGATCATTGTTCATTAGCTCAAAGATTATAAAAAAAATCAAAGTGTATGAGTGATTTTGCTCTAATATACCTAATTATTGAAATATGTACTTATTGTGGTTTGACGGAATCGCCTGTATTCCGATACGTGGCCCGGCCATTAGGAAAAATGGGTTGGATTGTGCCTAGGCATATGCCGTGTAGCCCCGGCATAATAGGGTTACCCCATCACATTCCGTGGGTGTCGTAAAAGGCGACTAAGGGATCTGAGGGAAATTAGCAAACCTTAAGTTCTCCCCGCGCGGTGGCGGATAAACTGCTTGATCCCTAAGAGGGTTGGCGTCAGGCAGGCGGCCGGCCTTAAAAACATTGCCAAATCTAATTGCAGAAGGTATGGTCAATGATGACTTACCGACTGCGCCGACCCCAAATTGTTCTTCTAGATGGGCGTATTACATCTAGGACCATATATCGGTGGGATAATGGACAAACGCTCAACTATCATGCGTTAAAAAAATAATATCTATGATGCTTGAAATCAGTGGAGCTATGTAAACAAAAAGTTCACAAATCTCCATTGATGGGTATTATCAATGGACAAATCCATTTTCTCTCAATATACCTACTAAAAAAAATTGACGTCTAGAGTTTAAATAGGTACGTTTAACTTCGATTTTAACCGATTTTTTTTCTAGCTAGCAACGAACTGGAGACACTACTAAGCGATCTACATTTCTATCTGTCCATTTGATTAATCACCAATTCGACATAGTTGAAATTGACTGGGTCCATTTCTTACGACATTAAAAAAGGAAAGAAAATCTTAATAATCCTATCAAGGTGTGGGCGTGTGGTGTGGGGTGGGTGGTAGTGTATGTATTCTTTGTGATGTAATTTATTTGGTGTGTACAATAAAGAATTTATTTATTCATTCATTCATTCAAGGTTTCTTGTATTCAAGGATTCAAGGTAAGTACCTATAAATGTGGAGCTGAAAGGAATTTGGGCTTAGATTTAATAGTATGAATCACTTATAATATTTATTGTACTGGTACCTATAATAATATTTTTAATTTATTTGCTTATGTTGAAATTGCAAAAATAATCTATCATATTTTACTTATTATTGCAATACCAACAATACGAGTAGTCGAGTACTGTTAAGTTGGCAACTGAATACCAACCAAGTTGGCCGCCATCTTTTTCCCTCTTACTTCTGCTTCAACCGTCAATGTGATAGGACCAAGGATATATTATCTTCCACGTGCCTTTTTATATTGAATATACATAATAACGTATAATTAATAACGACTTTCATTTCGAGGGTCGTGGGTTCGAACCCGGCCGCGAACCAATGTCTTTTTCTTTAAGAAAAAAGTTATGTGCACTAATAACATCGCTCTTACGGTGAAGGAAAACATCGTGAAGAAACCGACATGTCCTAGGACTCACCACGATCCGAAGACATGGGTGTGTGTCTATGTATCATATGTATGTATTTACAAAAGAAAAATAAGTAAGTATTATATCCGTTGTCTAGTACCCATAGTACAAGCCTAGTGCTTAGTTTGGGACTAGATTGCGCTGTGTGTAACGTCGTGCAATATTTATTTAAAAAAAAAAAAACTCACATACGATCATAGTCAATTGACAATTGACCTAAACTAAGCTCTGCATTTCATTTCTGCGTCCGTAAACCCTCAATTTCAACAGCTTAGAATCATGTTTTTCACTTGAAAATCGTGGGTGACTAAGGTGTGCATGGACAAAATTAGAAAATAAAATCGTATCCAATTATAAGGGCGACTAAAGTTTGGATAAGGAAAAGGCCCCGATACTTCTCAACTCATAAATCTTGTTCAATAGTGACTTAAAGTTATAAACTTTTGGAACGTGACCAACCATGGGTTAAAACTGAGAATTAAAGTGCTTTAAAAATGTCTTATTGGCCATCTGAGTTACGCTCCTCTTAAAATTATATCCATTCTACATATTGTATTCACGCCATTTATTATATTTTCTTCCAATAATATGGATCACGGGCTCTGTGGCGCGTCGGGCGAATACGCGGCTGTGAAGCAGAAGGTTGCGTTTTCGATTCCCGCTGGGGCAGAATATGAATGCTGACCAATGAAGATAAATGCTTCTTTCTGTTTCTGTTTCCCATATTATATAATACAAGATGGGAACCCGAAACCCGTCGGGCTTCGGATAGTTTTGATTCCACCCGGTTCCGTGGTTTACAACATCCAATTTTTAAATATGATAGCAATATTTGAAATCGGTAGAACCAATTCCCATACAAACTTTCATCCCCTATTTAACCCCCTTAGGGGTGGAATTTCCAAAAATCCGTTCTTAGTGCTCACTTTAAACCCCTAAAGAACCTATGTTTCAAATTTCAAGTCTCTACACCTAGCCGTTTAGCCTGTACGTTGTCCATCAGTCAGTCAGTGAGTTACACTTGTGTTTTATTAAGTACAAGATGGGAACCCGAAACCCGTCGGCCTTCGGATAGTACCCCCGAACCGAAAACAATAACAAAATCTCTTTGAATCAATTCCCATTGAAACTTTCATCCCCAATTGAACACTCTTAGGGGTTGAATTTTGGAAAAAAAAATTTAGAGATTCACTTAGGTACTACCTCATATCAATATCTATGTCAAATTTCAAGTTTCTAGGTCAAGCCGTTACGAAGTTGCATACAAACGTTTTTCCCCATTTTACCCCCTTAGGGGTGGAAATACCAAAAATCCGTTCTTAGTGCTCACTTTCAACCCTTAAAGAACCTATGTTCCAAATTTCAAGTCTCTACACCCAGCCGTTTAGCCTGTACGTTGTCCATCATTCAGTCAGTCAGTCAGTGAGTTACACTTGCGTTTTATTAAGTATGATGATATCAAAAGTATGTTTTTAAAAAAAACATTGTAGTCTACGTATCAGTTGTCTAGTATCCATACTAGAAGCCCAGTTTCTTAGTTTAGGGCTAGACTATGGTGTGTGCAACGTCCTATATTTAGTCATTAATTATTTATTTGATATACCTACTTCGCCTGAGCGAATACGAGCAGCCTCACGGAGTTGTGCTAAATGCTCATGTTACCTTTTCATTAAGGTGATTAATGCACCAATTCCCCCGCCGTTTCTGCATATATTAGAATTGATTGCTTTTTAATAAGACCTCCTTCTATCTTTATGGTTGAGCGAGTTCTACCTGAAGTGACATTGACAGCAATGTGCATCAAAACGGAATGAGGAGGAACACTAACTTTTTATCCCGGCAGAGGGCGTTAGTCGAATGATCTTAGGTTTGAATTAAGAACTGTCAAACAGGTGTTTTTTACAACTCTCGGCGCCAAATTGGCCATATCGGTCTCAGACCGAAAGAAAAAAAAAACTCGACGGTGGACATCAAAAAAAAAAAAGATCATCCGACGCCAGCGCCATCTGCTTACAGCTTTGCGTGTGGCACCCCATTACAAGCTAAAAGAAGAAGAAGGATACGATAATAAACTCGACGCTGGCAGATGTGCGAAGTTACAACACTTCGTGGATCGACGCCATGATGAAGAAGAAAAAAAAAACTCCTCAATGAAAATAAGGATTCCGTTTTTAGGGTTCCGTAACCAAAGTTACGGAACCCTAAAAACGATATGACTCTTTGTATTATAAATGAAAGTGGGAAAGACCAACAAGTTCTCGGCTATGATACCCTTTTGTTAACTTTTGGATAATTAAAAAAGTTAGCTTTCATTAGACCTCAAGCATCGCGAATAAGGTTTTGAAAATAAAATGGGAACATTTATTTTCTGGTAAACTTAACCAATATCTCTTGTTGGCACTTAGATGAAAACAAAAATGGTAGATACGGTATATTCTAACATTGCGTATTCGAAAAATGAGCTAGAAACACCTACATGCATTTTCATAAAATTATTGTATTTGTCTTTAAGAAAGATTCAGGCTTTGTAAATAGGCAGAAAGTCATTCTTATGGATGTTAAAAAAAATAATCGCAATGTGACAGCACGTGCTCACGCGGCAACGGTTCGACATACGACTGAGGCTAGTGCATGGCTAGTGCGTCGTTATCATTATCGTCTCATTTTCCGAGACTAGGTACCTTACCTTTAGTTTTTTGTTTTAATCTAAGTGTTGGCACCACTTTATTTCAACATACATCATAATGGGTGTCATAAATTTAAAAATTGTGTCTGCTTGTTTTATTGTTTGATAAAATTCATTCTTATTAAAAATTTTGGCGACTGTACAAAATATTTGAATTATATTTTCAGACAGACGCTCTTCATATTCTTTTACGATCTTTTTTCGCTTTTTACTATCCTACTATTAGAAAATGGTGTTATTTTATTTGTTAGGTAGGTACCCTCTTTTCTTTTCGTATGGAATGGTTAGGTCTGTTTTTTTACTAGCGTTAACAATTTATTCCTCAGGTCTCGGGTGAAATAGGTACCTATTTTTCAGGAAATTTAATGCCAGAAAGGAATTTTCAGAAAAATTGTGTATAATGTCTAAAATTCCAAAGCTCTAGGAACTAGGAAAAGTGTCAAACACGAATTGATTCGGAAAATTTAGGAATACCTAATCAAAACCTTTCGCCTTCACCAATCACGGACAAAGGCATAACAATTCTATCACCGATTTTCAATCCCGAACACAAATCTTACGGACCCAAAAGATATCTCCATTTGAACAAGCAAACCGTAAATAATCCGCAAAGAGGACAAAGAACACTTTGGTACAAAAATCCCGTTGCATAGACAATATTGTAATGTCATGATCACCCGAGGCCATCCCGGATATTCTGTCTCTAACAGGGTCATGGTTAAGGATCGGGTTTTAAGCATTCATAAATAATATGCTCTTTGTCAATGAGTATCGATGTCTTTTTAAAAAAAAAAATATGTACGCGTTTAAGGAGAGGGACTAATAGTAAAGCTCTGTAGACTCTTTAATCTTTGTTTAAAGTTTACGTTCCTACCACAAAACTTAATGAAGACTGTGGTTATTCCAATCATAAAAAATAAAACCGGTAGCTGTAGTGCGGCAGATAATTATCGTCCTATTTCTCTGGGATCTGTGATTGGTAAGGTGCTAGAAAGGCTGCTACAACCGAAGCTTGCAAGTAGTGACAGCATTGATGATGCACAATTTGGTTTCCGTCCTGGTCTCTCAACGGACTCAGCTATCGTTGCTTTAAAGGCTACAGTAGAATACTATAAAGTGAGGAACACAACCGTCTACGCGTGTTTCCTAGACCTGAGTCGTGCATTTGACCTCGTGAATTATGATATTCTCTGGGGCAAACTGCGCGACTCTGGTGTCTCCAACGATATCGTGGGGCTGTTGAGATACTGGTACGGAAACCAAACAAACTATGTAAGATGGGGCGACACAACATCTAACGTGTATAAGTTAGAATGTGGAGTACGCCAGGGCGGGCTGACTTCTCCTGACCTTTTTAACAGCTACATCGATCCCTTGATTCGGGAACTGAGGAGCACTGGTGTCGGATGTCACATGGGTGGGGTTTGTGTGAACAACCTAAGCTATGCTGACGACATGGTGCTTCTTAGTCCCTCTATCAAGGGATTGATGAAGCTTCTTAGGATTTGTGAGCATTATGCTAATGAGCACGGCCTAACCTATAACGCTAGGAAAACCGTTTTAATGGTTTTTCGGGCGGGGAAGGGTCCGGAGAACATACCTGAGGTACGATGGAAGGATGGCAAAGCGGTTGATATTGTTCGGCAGTTTAGGTACTTGGGTCATATTCTTAGGGACGACTGCAAGGATGATGAGGATATCGAGCGGGAAAGACGGGCTCTCTCGATTCGATGCAATATGCTTGCGCGCAGATTTGGCAAGTGTAGTGTTGACGTAAAACTGACTTTATTTAAGGCGTTCTGCCAGTGTTTTTACACTTGCCAACTTTGGACTAACTACAGCCGCAATAAATACAGTGTCATGAGGGTTCAATACAATGATGCTTTTCGAATCCTCATGAAAAAGCAGAGATATTGCAGTGCATCGAGTATGTTTGCGGAGGCGGGAGTGCCCGACTTTTTCGCTGTGCTGAGGTCGCGTATTGCTGGCTTTTGGGGTAGGTTAAATGACTCGCGCAATGGCATCCTCCAAGCGGTTAGCAGGAATCTACAGAGTGGTATCCTGAGGCAATGGATGACGGTCCACCAGAGTGGGAATAAAAAATGACGTTGATTTTTTAGTCTACAAAATATGTACATACAAAGTTTTATGTTTTTTTTTTTAAGGACTGTATTAAGTGTATTTCTACTTTTTGTACCTTCTATGGGTCTTATGTGCCTGTTAATAAAGATTTATTATTATTATTATTATTATTTAACTCTTACAGTGAAAAAAAAACATGACACTTGTAAGCCCGGCGTCTTAAAATCACGTACAAAGGTTCAACAATGAATTATGAGGCTATGTAAGAAAACGCAAGGCTGCTTAAAAGGTTTCCCCAAAGTATTAGCAAACTGACTGGGTAACTATTAAGAAAAGGACATATATTATAGTTCTATTCAGTGTCTATTTTAGAAAATTTACTGTAATTACCCGTCAAAGTTCTGCACAGCTGGAAGTTTAACAGTGGCAAAAATAGGAGCTATCTAATTTCGATTTTTGACCATGGTATTTCTATTTTTTAAGTTCGAAACTCTTGTAGTGAAATAACTCGGCGGATTTTGTTAAAAAAATTGAAGTGCAACAACGTTTATCTATTTCGCGAGGAAGCTGATAAATATAATCCGATCTCTAGATGATATAACAACCCACAGGGTCATGTTATAACTCCAAGGTCGAGAAGGTCACTCAAGTTGGAGCGACGAACTCTTTATGGGAAGGACTACGCCCGAAAATATGAGTTGCCCAATGATTTGTCAAGTTTTTCTGGCATATATTTCATGTAAATATTTTTGTTCTCCTTAACAAAAACCTACCTAAAAAGTTATTATTTTTTTGGGTGTAGAAATGCTGCTTTGTAAACTACTTCATGAATATTACTACCTATACTAATCTCCATAAGTTAAGAAGGCTATCCCAAGACATATTGTTTCCATTGCATACCTAATTTTAAAAGTAAGTTCATTAATAGACAAAGCGCTGAGAAGCAATTCATTTTATCAGATCGGAACAGCAGAAGATGATCAAATTTTGAAAAATAATATTTTTTAGTATTTATACCTACTTGTGGAATAGGTGTACCCAGAGAAACCACAGTACTGGTTTTTCGATGTTATAGGATTCTCTACAACATTATTACTGAAGTCAAAATGAAGTGTCGCTGTGATTAGCGACACTTCTTACAAGAAAAATTCTCCACAGCGACTAGTCTATTACATGGTTTTTCATTTTTCCGAGTTGACTGGGTTTTAGAGCACGTTCCATATTAGCTATCTTTTGTTTTTATCTATCGAAGAAATGAGAGATAGATCACGCTTGATATGATGCACTTATTGGAATCCTGCTGATTACTGTTGCTAAGTAACAGTAAGCAATTTTGTTATCTCACTTCAACGACGCATTTAATAACAAACGTGAGTCAAGTACTTTACACACATCACATGATAAGTAAAACAAACAAAACTGTGACTTGTAAAATATTCTTTTACTTACTTGTAAACATACAACGAAAGTCCTAGAAGATTCCTTTTCACATAACGTCTCTGTCTCGTATCCCTTACCATTTGTGTATTTCTCGTCAATATTTTCGGAACAGCTTATCCGTGCATTGGAAGGCATATTTTTTGTTCTATAGGAAGGATTTTAAACATCTTCTACACCAATTCGCACATTTATCTGCATTTAAATTTACTTTTGAGTTTCTCAACGATGCTTCTATCTTCTTACAAAAGCTATGTTAATTATTATGTCAAAAGAGTTCAAGAATCCACATTACCAATTTGCTACTGCTATCTCGAGCGAGAAGATTAGATAATTGTAATAAATCTATCAGTATTTGAAATCGTAAACAAAATATTTTAGGTCCCTAGTGCCTATATGGTGGAATATTAAATTAATCTGAGGTGGATGCTATTGAATTTTTGGTAACTTTTGAAAACCTTCCTAATTTACATCTAAGTCCTGGGACAAACAAACTCATTGAACCTGATAAAAGTTCCTATCGAAGAATTTTCAATTAAAAGCTACGCCTCGTCGTCTTTCTAGGGATTTAATGTCCAAACTTTTTATTGATTGATTAAGCCAATGACAAAGACAGAATTTTATTACCCAAGTTTTTAGCAGTAAAACAGATTAAGTTCAAGAGTTGAATACGTAAATTAGTTATTTAGAAGAATAATAAGATCCTCAATAGCTAGTTGCGTCTAAAGTTTCAAAGATGAATAAACTGTTGACTCCGTTGAAAAATAAGTACCTAAATAAATATTAATTTCTTTAATATAAAGTCTGCCTACACAGGAACGCGATTCAATTTCAGGAATTTGATACAATTGATATTATATTCAATGGTAGTTTTTCAGTAACTTTTATAAAACAATTAGTTCAATCGTGACTTTACAGTACCTACTGTAAAGTTCTCGAAACATCAGGCGTTGAAAAATGCTAAATATAAATTAAAACAACACGATTAACACCGATAAAATGATTTTAATTTCAAATCAACATAACGAATACCAAAGAAACCTTTATCTAAGTCTCTTTTACATCTTCCATACTTAGATAAAACCAAACAAAGGTAGATACGGTATGTTCTAACATTGCGTATTCGAAACATGAGCTAGAAACACCCACCTGCATTTTCATAAAATTATTGTAATTTAAAAACATTTATTTTGTCTTTAAGAATGATTCAGGCTTTGTAAATAAGCAAAATGGCATTCTTATGGCTGTCAAAATGATAATCGCAGTGTGACAGCACGTGCTCACGCGGCAACGGTTCGACATACGACTGAGGCTAGTGCGTCAGCTAGACGCAGTTTTACTGTCTCATTTTCCATGACTACGTACCGTATCTTTAGTTTTTTGGTTTAATCTAAGCTTCCATACCACGAAATCTATACTAATATTATATAGAGGAAATAATTTTTTTGCGGTTTGTGTGTTTGTCTGTATGTTTGTTATGAATGAACTCAAAAACTACTGGACCGATTTCCAAAATTGTTTCACCATTAGAAAGCTACATTCCCTGAGTAACATAGACATACTTTTGATCCCTATATTTACACGGGATGGGGATTTGTAAAACCGCGGGACGCAGCTAGTAACTAATATTCTGACATTGACATTCAGCGCTGCGCAGATCTCCTCTCATATCTTTAGAATTTCACCCTTGACCTGTCAAATCGTTCACAATTTTATGGATCGTCAACTGTACATCCGATTCGTATCAAGCTCACTTATTTACAATTTCGGTACACCATTTTACGAGCTTCATATTTACTGTGGCTTTATTTCGAAGTTCGTTTGAAAATCATGACTCCTTTAGGTGGTTACCTAGTGTTTTATGGAGTCTCTTTTACTGTGGTGCGTAAAACAGATTTGAGTTCGAAACTAGATCATCGTCGTTATTTGTTATTATTTCCCTATTGTTTACGAAGTTTGGTGATTAAATTGATTTGGACAATAAGGCAATTAGGCGTTTCGGCAGGGCAGGCGTTTTTGGCAGGCAATCCAAGCTTTAAGGTAATATTTATTTTTATTGCTCAAGGCAGTTTAACTAGAAATACCGTTAATTCACTATGTCACGTGAATTAGAGCGTTGTTGGTCTAGTGGTAGATACCCCGGCTTTCATTCTGAGAGTCGTGGGTTCGAATCTTGACCGACCGCGCACCAATGTCTTTTTCTTTAAGAAAAAGGTATGTGCGCTAATAGCATCGCTCTTACGGTGAAGGAAAGACATCGTGAGGAAACCGACATGTCCTAAGACTCACCACGGTCCGAAGACATAGGATATTCAGTGTTTTCTATGTATCATATGTATGTATTTACAAAGTATAATATGTAGTATATCCGTTGTCTAGTACCCATAGTACAAGCCTAGTGCTTAGTTTGGGGCTAGATTGCGCTGTGTGTAACGTCGTGCAATATTTATTATTTATTTATTTATTAATTCCAGTGTGTCGCAGTGTAGCGGACTCGCTTGGTAAGTAAGGGCCACAGTTTCGAGTTCTGTCATGGGAGATTTTTTGATGATGTATTTTGCCTTGTAAAATATTTCTAAGTTTTATGTTTTTATTTTTTGCGTCAACCATCAGAGAAAAATACTCATAGAAAAATCTTCGTCCAAATTTTGACACTAAAATGCGAGAGTATCTTGCTCTTTCTTCAAGCTGTAGGTAATTTTATCCTGACTTTTCGTATAGTCATGATTAATCAAAAATTAAACATCTAAAATTCTACCAATAATGATTTTAGAAGTTTCTCGAATGGTAATTGGTATGATATTATGTGAAAACCTATTCAATTTAGCTTAGATTATTAAGTTAGTATAAGTAAGGGCTATAAGGATCACTATAAGCAGTACAAATATAAAATACCAAAATCACTCGTACGACATTTATTAATAATTTCTAAATTAAAATAATAAATTGTTTACAATAATTTAGTTTTTCATTTTAAAAAAATAATTATTGGTAGCTACTATATTATACATTCTACATATAACTATATTTGTCATAGCCTCGGTGTGTCATTATAAGTTTTTATATTTATTTACATAGGTACTTATTCCTTACGAAAATTAAAAACTCCGTTCATAGGGCAGCTTGCACATCGATTTTTTAAATAAATATACATTTTTGTGGACACCACACAGCGCCATCGCCATCTAGCTTCATAGTAAGCTTTTGAGATTGTTGATTTTTCCAGAAGTGCATTCAGCTATTCGCCCAAAGCGCCACAGAGGTCGTAAAATCAATATCTCGAGATAAATATTTACCTGGATAATTGGTTTTAGCACAATCGATATACAAGCCGCCTGGTCAGTTTTATTTTTGTATATATAGGTAAGCATAAAGCAGTTTAAAAAAAAACATATCTTTCAATAAAAAAGCGTTCAGCAATATTCATCATAATGTTTTTCGTTGTTAAACAATAGCGTCACTTTTCTACTTTTAGAAAATTATCTACTAGAATATACCAGATACATGTTTATACAATTCTTTTTCTAGATTACACATAGTTTTATGTATTTAAATTAGGTAAGTTTTATATTTACAAAACCAATTTTTTCTTTGGTATCAAAGTAGAGATTAATTTAGGCATGCCAATTCATATCTAGCGATCTAGAAGGATTTTTTTACATAACAATAATTACATTCGAACATACCTACTAATATTTACAACATTGTTTAGAATTCGTTGAAATACAGTTTTAAAAATTCTTAACCTACGCTACAATTACTTGCTCTGTTGCTCAACAGAGACATAAATAAAATAGAAAACATAAATAAAACAGAAATCGATAAATGCTCATAATCAAAATTGACTAGATATAAAATAAAGAAGCAAAAATTAAACTAACTTTTTTCGGTTTTAATCGCGTTGCTTTATTATATTCAGCATTTTCAACGCCCGACATTAATATTTTACGTTATAAAACAAACGCTATTAAAATCAAAAAAATATATACTTAGTTTAAATCAAATCTATATTATGAAGCCGCTTCAATTGAGACCGCTTGGGAAGTTGCCTGAAGTCAAGCGTTTATAAATGCTAAACACTTACGCAATCGAAGTTAAATCCTCTTTTGTTCCTAACGGTAAAAGGGTAAGTAGGTGATCATGATTAATACACGCGTTTATCAAGTAACTACTTTAACATTTTTTTTATGTCGTTGAAATTCACTAATAAGAACTAGAGAAATGGATTACTTGGCAAATGTTATTTTTTTTACAGATAATGCTGATGACAAAAATATAATATTATTTTAGCATTTTGAACGTCACATACTCTTCAGTAAAGCTTATTTGACTACGGTATGCGGGTATTCGCACACCAACGGTTTGCGCTAGAGCATGACGTCACGCACGGGCTCGGCTACGGCTCGCTGTCAGTCGCGTCCCGACGCCAGCACGAGTAGTTGTGTGCGACGGATGTCTCGAGATGTGCTGTTGCTTCGGGGACGATTAAGTATCTGGAAAAATATTCTCATATAAGAAATCGTATCGTTAGTGTCTGCAAAATGTATTACTTAAATTGGAAAGTATACTAAACAGGCAACTTAACTAAGAAAACTGATTATTTTTTTACAAATTTTTACATAAATTATGAACAGTAAATTAACACACTAATAAAATAGAAGAGTCCACTTCTAGCTAACAAACTTGAATGTAATTCTTTTACAGTTAGAACATTTTGGCGGTCACATTTTGCAAACTGGCGCCCAACGTGTAACTCTTACAAGTTACATGTTGGGCGCCAATAGTTTCCTTTATTTCTGCAAGCATCTTAGTTTAATATTTTACCTTTCGTTTTCATATTTCTTAATACCTACATGTCTATTTGGAATATTCATGTTACTTACAGTAGCGACAGAATGGGTTCGTTTCGCGTGCGTTGAACTAAGAAGGTCGGAGTGTGCAGTGGAATCTGAGCGGGAGCGCACCGTACCATGTGCGCGCCGTCGACGTCGCCGGCCCCACCAAATCCATTTATAAGGTGGCACTCGTCTGCAATAAAAAAATCACAAATAAATAAAATTAGTGATCATCGCACAGAGCCATCTAGGCCCATGATTAGCTACTATGCTTGTGCTATGCTGTAGTCAGCATAGCAAATAAAGTTTATGGATTAATTTGATAATTCTAATTGTGCCTAGTTTGAACCCGTTTCAGGTTTTATTAATTAAAGAAACCTATTAACCTAATAAGACCCGGCAAACGTCGTTTTGCCTTATAAATTATAGATAGTAGCCGATTCTCAGACCTACTGAATACGCGTATAAAATTTGGTAAAAATCGGTAAAGCCGTTTCGGAGGAGTACGGTAACTAACATTGTGACATGGAAATTTTATATATTAGAAAGATAGAAAGGTAACAATGATGGGAGCAAAATTGTAAAACATCAAGGTCTTTTTTAAAACATTTCATTTTCTGGAACTTTTCCGTAATAGTTAAAACTAGTTAGTAACAGTACCTGAGACTAGCATAAATGTGTGGCGAGAACATGCAGCAAATAAGCGGGTTGGCTGCAGAGTTGAGAGGCGCCAGACTCTGGATGAAGGTTGCTATGGCAACGTTGTTCTGCGTCGTTGGGATATAGTTGTACACTTGGAGAAGGTCGAATACGATGTATGGTGACCAGCAGAGAACGAATACTGCAAAAAAAATATTGCAAATGATTAGACACATAACAGACATATGAATGTTGAATATTCAAAACAGATGTATTTAGTTGCAGATTGCAAATGTATTTCTAATAACTTTATTCTTTTTACGCCCGTTCACTGAGTAAATAAAGCAAGCTATTATTATTAAAAAATATGTATTAGATTCTTCTTCTGTTTTCGCGATGTTGTATTGAAATTAAAGATTTTTTTTTGTCTATCCTGAAGAAGAGACCTGGAAACGTCGAGCGTTGTAACAATGCTAAAAGTAAAAAACCCGGCAAGTGCGAAACTCGCGCACGAAGGGTTCCGTACCACTATCACAATTGGGTACCGAACCTTAAAATCATTTACCAATTTTAAAATTTGATAGGAAAATGTGACATATTTAGCTTCGATTCTTACTTCCATCATACGACCTAACCACTAAAAAAAATGGAAAAAAAAAACTTTGGCACAAAGACAATCTGAAACTTATAAATCTTATAATTAAGAAACTCTTTGGTAAGTGAAGGCAGACTGGTATATTTGACAGATAGGGTAGCCATTTTGAATTTCATGACCGACTCGATTCGATGTTTTTGAAGCACGTTTGTTGTATGGGAGCCCCTCTTAAATATTTGTTTTATTTTGTTTTTAGTATTTGTTGTTGTAGCGGCAACCGAAATACATCTTCTGTAAAAATTTCAACCGTCTAGCTATTACGGTTCATGAGATACAGCCTGGTGACAGACGGACAGACGGACAGACGGACAGACGGACAGACGGACAGACGGACAGACGGACAGACGGACAGACGGACAGACGGACAGACGGACAGACGGACAGACGGACAGACGGACAGACGGACAGACGGACAGACGGACGGACAGACAGCGAAGTCTCAGTAATAGGGTCCCGTTTTTACCCTTTGGGCACGGAACCCTAATAAAAACCACGCGATTCAAACCGAAAAATGTCTTTAATTTAAAAAATGTATTAAATTATGTATTTAGACGTTTGAAAATTGAGGCGAAAGAGGCAAACAAGAACCCACAAAAGGTTCACATACTCGTAGCAAAGAGAAAGGTTCAAAGTGAAGCATTTTTCTTTATAATTTTGTGCAAGTTACTTTACAGCTTAGCGAACTAGATGGCGCTTTGTTAAACTTTTGTCTGAGTGTAGTATTTTCATAAAATATACCAATACAAATGAAACTCTTAAAAAATAGAGAAACTTACCAAAAACAATAACAAAAGTCATTTTCACACTTTTGATTTTTGCTCTTGGAATGAGACCTCTTGAACTGGCACGTCTTGAATCAGGATCGCTTTCAATTTGACCTGAAAATAATAATGGATAAATCACAGATTTGGCCAGTAAAGCCTATAACTTTCGAACTGGAATCAATATAAATACTAACCGTTCCTCAAAGTCTTTGTTCTTCGGGAATTGATTGGCGGACTCATGACAACGGCTTTGCTCTTCGTCCATATTGTAAGCACTATGACGGCGTAGCATGCAGCTATAGCGAGGGCGGGGATCACAAATATCATCATCGATACCAAAGTCATCCAGATCTGCCACCGTCTTGGTGTTCCTAGGTCTATCCAGCATTGAAGTTGACCTGAAAATTAAACATTTGTATTTTAAAAAAAAAATCTCATGCTATCCGTGGGGTTTGTTTAAACACACGGCCTCCGCTTTCTTATTGCAATTCCCGCCTTATCTATCGACAAAAGTGACTAAATGCTTTGAGATTTATCAATCAATTGCAATCGAATTTTTTTTTTGTTCTATGTTGCTCGACAATTGTTAAAATTTACAAAGTGTTACACGTTGGGTGCCAAATGAAAGAACAGAAACACCTTTAACAATAAACACAGATTTACAGTTCACAGACAAATCCGCAACCATCCTCATCAAAAACAAATATTTTTGGCCGTTGTGAAATTATTACAAAAAAAGGTTACTTACCCTGAACTTCTTTGATCTCGTATAAAACCAATATTGGTATGGAGAAAACGATGCTTATAAGCCACGCGGAGACTATCAGCGCTCTGGCACGATTCCCTGAAATCATTACAGAAAGCCTTAACACTATCTGCCGACTACAGGTTACCATACAAAGTTACATTATTATCGATACAAAAGTATTTCTGTTACGTCCTAACAGCTCCTGGTAGAATTTGAACTCACACCCATTACAATCGAATGATCATTAAATTCTCGTTGGCCAAGCTGTGCCCGCTTGTATAGTCGTACGAGTTACGCAAAGCCTGGCGTTATTATTCATTTGTGTCCGACAATTAATGTGTATGACAAAAATATTCTCCCGAGCCCGTATATACCTACCTACCTCGAAAGGTACGTTATCAGTAGTCGTTAAATCAAGTGATAGACCTAACGCGACGTCAAGTCTCTAAACTAAGTGAGCCACATTATTATGCAAAAAGATGTGTGGGTTTAACACTTTAAAAAATACAAGCTTGTTGTATTACTGTTTTCTTTGTTTTACTTAAAATAAAATTAATGTTTATTGAAACTAACTTTGAGTATAATAAACTATCTTATAACTTTGAAGAATAGTAAAACGTTTTAAATTCAAAGTTAGTTCTGAAATAAAATCTTCAAAGGATTTAGTATTCTTTTAAGTGAACGTTCTCTGTAACTAATGTTTTTATTTAAGTTTTATTGTTTGGAAAAGTTTCTATCGCTACTAATATTGAAAGGGTGTCTTACAGGTACACCAAGGCACGTATTCTATAACTAAAACGTAAAAACAATGCCTCGGATTTGTTAGAATTTTCTCGAAAATGATTTAACAATTTTAAATTTTGTACTAATATCTTGCAAAATATCAATAGTTGTTGAAACGTTTCTAATAAAAATAACAATACTGACGCATTTCAGTAATTTTCAGTTTTTAATAAGATTCCATGAGAATATCGAAAGATAGTCAGAAAAACTTCCAATTCATCTGGAACCTATTCGTATCGTATTTTTAGTGTCGCCAATTATGTAGATACAGATAGGTGCTTGGTTTCTAAAATATTTGTGTATGAAAATGTATAGATTACTTACAACTTCCAGAAAAGTTCATCGGATTAGTGATGGCGTCACACCGGTCGATGCTAAGAGCTACCAACACGTAGGTAGATGCGTACATTACTACTGCCTGAAATTTAAAATAAAATAGAAAATGATTTGTAAGGAAAAATTGTATTCATTGTAAAATGTAGGTATCCAAACAATATTTGAAAAAATAAACAAAATCTCTCATTTATCGCCATTTTTTTAGGCTACTTTTGGTTAAAGACCGGCTGGTAAATAAAATGTGTGAAGACGATGACATTTTGAGAATAGTCTTCAAATGGCATTGATATAATTTTGTACCTACACCACTTCTAAACTCAAGCAAATACCCACCAACAATTGGCAGAGCACAATGGTGCGAGCTATTGTCACCCAATCTCAATACGTTCAAAGCACTTTAAATCCATTCAACACGTACCTGTAGAAACTTGACGGATTTGCACATAAATTCTCCAGCGAGCCACGCTATAGTTATCTTCTGTATTATGTCTGGAAACACGTAGATAAGACCGACGAATAAATCTGAAAAACATATTAAATATTTATACGTATGTTTCTCTGAAACGTGTGAGGCGGATGGCGCCAACCAAAAAAAATTGCGAATAAAAATCGAGTGTCGAATAAATGCCGACGAGTAATCGTAGTCGACTGAAGCAGCGTAAACATTTGAACTAAGTTTTTTAAATAAAATAGTTGGACTACGAAACTAAAGGCCCAAAGTCCAGTGAATTGGATAGAAGTACTGCCTCAGCTGGAATTTTTAAACGCGGTTCCTGTTTATTATATTTCTCGGTTTGTAGTGAGCAACAGTTTGTATATTTTATAAGAAACTGTTAATTACGGAATAAACTTTTTAAATTCACACGATTTGTTAACATAGTTATATTTTCCCAGGTCTTAATCGCGTATTATTATTTATTTAAGACCCGGGAAAATGTAACTATGCATAGTATGAAATAGATCGTGAATTCTAATGTTATTAATATTATTACAAACACACGATGATGAAATTTTGTTACAAAGCTCGGTATTGTCCTAAAAAATATAAGGTTAAAACTATATATTATGTACCTACCTAAACAAATCGTGGATCCTAATCTTACTATTATTACAAACACACGATGATCGATTTTTGTTACAAATCTCGATATTTTTAATTTTTTTATACAATTTACATTTTTTTTTTGTTAAAAACTATAATCCGTAAACACAAAAGAGTGCCTTGCTTGCAATCAAATTACGTCGCAATCCGTATACTAAAGCTCTACAATAATCACACAAAAGCGAAGAATTAATAACGTTTGAACTTTGTACAACACACAGTAATTACAGTGAGGTTGAGTTGGTTTTCTTTGGAGATGTGCAATTCATTTCAATTTGAACCTTTCTAATCTCTTGTTAACAAATTGGTCTAACAATTTTAGTTGTAGGTACTAATATTTAGAGCTTTAAAACTTAATTTGACTTAGGTACTAATCTCCGTACACTTAATATATTCGTAAGTAGTGAAGACTGATTGAACTTATAGTCGTATTCACAAACGACTTGCTCAATGGTTGTCTTGCTCTTGTGAGCGATAATCATTGTCAACGAAAATGATAAATCTGAGTCGACGCATAGGGTCGATTGTGAATGTGGCTGTTAGAATCTTGTTTACAAATGACCAATGTGTAAATGAAGTGAGTATAAACTTTTTCAACGAACATGATTGGATCAAAGAGTGAGTTATGTTATTACGACTTACGTCATTTCATGGGTCCTGAACGCATGCGTTTTTTCGTAGGTCTGGAACCGCAAAAAATGCAACACATAGCTTTCTGTACAAGCCGATGCATTAGCGTATTTTTAAATGACTGATTTTGCTTGTTTATTTATTGCCAGTTAACACAATACAATTATTATTACCATTTGCGTTAATTGGCAGAAAAACATTCACGCTACAGTCGTCGGTCGCAAATTTCTCTCACAAAACTCCAAACACACTGACAATATCGATCTCCATTCGTCTGCGAACACATCACATTCAGGGCTTGCATCCAGGAGAGCGTTAATTGTTGTTAATACGCGGTTCTGCGTATTTTCACCTATTCGGAAACCGCTTGCGTTAAATCGCAGTGCGTTCTAAGCCTAAATAACTTAAGCTTTAAGACTTAAAGGGAAATTTCAAGTAAAACTAGAACTAGAGAACTAATTGCTATTCGAATGACTTTTAACCTTCATAGAAAGTCGATAGTTGTAAACTTACCTAGAGGCTATAATAGTGTCGGTGAAATGGTAGCCTGCCTGACCTAGCCGTAGCTAGTTAGGCATTCTGAGTAGGTATTACCTGCTTAATCTCAGAAGCTCGGAAACTGTCTCTGACAATGACAGATCACAGATCAAAGGGACCAGGATTGCAAATGAAATGTTTGAAGATTAGATAAATTGGAATTTTATTTGGGAGATAAAAGTTTTACTTTCTCAAATATTTTAAAGGGCTAATTTAACAGTTGTTAAAATTAAAAATTCCCTTACTTATTTTGAATTTAGGAGCTGCTTAATTATCTCTATTTTATGTTTTGTTTCAGTATGTGGCCGTAAGAGTCGTAAAAAGAAAAGATCCTGCTAGAGCCTCCTCTGTTTTGTCAACTTTTCTTGAATTTTGCTTGCAAGAGTCAGATTAAGAATTTCTTAAACAATTTAATTCCTACATTAGTATGTTTATTGCTTTTTATACGATTATAAACATCAGCAACTATGTTTTAGTTACAGGTGAAGTAATCCCCGACAAGGCATATTGTTATTTATGCATTGTTTCTTACCAGTAATTCACTAATCCAATTAGTAGTTTAAATAAAAATATAAATAAAATAGTTTTATATTTAGTTTCTAGTTGAATTAACTTTCACTATGAAAAAAACTTTTCCTGCTTACATTTGGAATCGTAAATAGAAAAATTAATACAATTTGTCAAACTGCCAAGTTTTGTTCGAAAACATGGTATAGCAACCAAATGTTTCCCTTATCAATAAAGTTGAACATATCTCTAGGTGACTTGCGGACACTTTTGGCAAAAAAACACTCAATTCAGGCGACACTGAGACTAGTGGGAAAATTTGGCCGCTAGAAATCGGAAAGTTAATGTTTAAATAGCACTGGCGAATTTTGTTGCCAGACATGGTCTTATCTAAACAGACGCGAACATGACATTATCTTTTCTTAAAAACATCGTTTAAATATTCTTAGGTAATGCAATAACCTAAGTATACGACTTTTTTACTTTGTATCCCAAGGCTGGCAAATAACTATACCATGGCGAGGAAGTGAGAATCTCCTCTTCTATAAAGTCTGTTAGGTTAGACAAAAATAGTAAGGAATGTAAGTATAAATAAGCTTTAGATTTAGTATGTATTTGTAAATTACATAGTTTACTATTTTTGATTGCTGTGGACTTGGTAATGAATAGATAAATAATATTTCACTTAAATATACACACACAACCATGACCGAGACGCATTCGTGAGATAGAATAACTGTATTACTTGGATAAGACGAGTCATTTGGGAATTTTCCTTTTTTTATTTAGAAAAAAAAATGTTTAATTTTTCAATTCATTTTTTACGAAAACAACCTTAATGTCTTCTGTAAGAAGTTAATGACTTTGGCTTTAGCAATTCCTATGTAGTATCAACAATGCACGCGCAAGAACCCTTACACATAAATCTTGTATGTCAACGTCCGTGTTAGTTAGATCCCCAAAAACAAGGGTTACCGCGAATTGAACCGGAGATTAACCCTCGTTTACGTAATTTATAGTGGATCGAAGTTTTTTAATCTTTTATCAAGATCTATGGAGAGTTTTATATAAGGATGACGGGCCGATTACATTGGCTTGGATTTTAATCCTGAAATAAAAGTTACAGGTCCTTTATTTAAACTAAGAGGTTAGGTTACGAAAGGATTTCGTTAGACGAGGTTATCATCTTCTATATCTATAAAATGCTTTGTTTGACTGATGACTGACTGATCAATGCATAGCCTAAACCCCAAAACCGCTGATAGTAGAGAGCTGAAATTTGGATAGTGTGTAGGCGTCCGATAAGGCCCTGCGCAGACGGCACACTTTTTGTGCGATCGGGTCTGCGGCGCACAAAAAGTCTGCGAAAAAGGCACAAAAAGGCAAAAGACTTTTTGCGCGTCGTGTGCGTTACTGCATATAATTGCATAGGTTCTATTTTCACAGACTAAAAAGTGCGTCACGGATAGTCTGTCGTCTGCGCAGGGCCTAAGAAATGGTTTTTAATCATTACCACGCCACGGGGTCGGGATTTACGTGGCGTGGGTGAAACCGCGCGATCAGCTAGTATTGCTATAATTTAATTAAACTTCTTGCCATTAAACATGTTCTTATGCAAATAATAAGAAAGAAGAGGTAAAGTAAGAGAACTATCTCTGTATTACTGTCAGCTCCTTTGATTTGCAATCGCAAATAATTGGATACCTAGGTTTCTGTAATATAAGTAAGTAGATAAAACTTTCCTAATTGAAATACACAAATTAATTTCTCCTAAATATTAACAGTGTTAAATTACTGTTAAAGTGCTACGTAGATTATACAATTATTTAATTAAAATAAACCGCGCCAAATTAAAGGTGCTAACTTTCACCAACTTAAACGTAGGTAATTAAACATCAATTTTCACGGCAAATTCTGTAAACAAACTTTAAATGGAGCACATTCAGTAGGTAACTATTATATTAAACGGTATTACAAAATAACTATGACATTAAGGAATACCTTTTATTTTACCAAAAGTTTTTGAGTAGGTACCTACCTACTTTAATAATTTTTAGTTCATAAAGGAGCTTTTATGGGAGCCTGAAGAGCTTTTCGTATAAGGTAAGATGTCGTAAATATAGCTAGCTATTTGTCGGTATTAATATTTTGTGAATAAAATTATACGTGCCTAAGGTAAAACAACTTGGACCATGTTGTGTTTTTTCCGTAATAAAGAAAACGTACTTTGATAGTACTATCCGAAAACGTACTATCAAAGTACGTTTTTTTTTTATCACGGAGACCGAAACAAAACGTCCTAATTAATGAACTAATGTACCTAAGTGCCTAAATCTAGGTCAAAGAACTACTAGGAACTATTTAAGATTCTGTATTCCTATATCACAATTTTCGGAGGTTCAAACTCGGAAAACGGTTCATAATTTTTCACAATTTTGGCGCACGCGAAAAGTTTGCAATAAAAAAATTGCAAAATTTCGCTAAAGCTTTTGAAATTCTAGTGATTTCTTACAAATTTACCATTTTTGCCAAAATCAGGGACGCAACTGCTTTCATTCAGCATTTTTTGCTATATCTTATAGTTTAGCAAATCCCTCTGAAAGCCGATCTAAATGACTCAACCTGTATATAAGAACCATAAACTCAAATCACTTGAATTTGGAGTTTGATTGACGCAAAAAAATAAGCAGAGCTGATGTAATCAGACATCTCAGTTTAAAAATAGCTGCCCTGATCTGATGAAAATAAATTAAGAGGATAGTCTCCATTCTCTTTCTCCATGCAAACGTAGTTTAAATTTTCCTCCCTGGATAAAGACATTAGAGCAAATATGTTCGTGCCATAAAACTTATATCTGTCATGACTATGCATCTACCTTTTTATTTTTTCATTTTATATATATATTTTTTTTTATTATTATTTTAATAAAAAAATAAAAAGGTAGATGCATTGTCATGACAGATATAGGTTTTATGGCATAAACGTATTTGCTCTAATGTCTTTATCCAGGGAGGAAAATTTTAACTACGTTTGTATGGAGAAAGAGAATGGAGACTATCCTCTTAAACGAACATTTTGACCTTAAAAATCACTTTACACTACTTGAACTGGACTAATTAATTAAATGAGAGTTGGGAAAAGGTTAGGTTTGTCTGGTTTTAACACATAATCAAAACTCTTAGGACTAATTCATCTACCTACGTTTTGTTAAATTTCATACAAGAGCAATCTGAAATAGGCCTAATTAGGCTAATTATAAGTACGTGTTTAAAACGTGACCCTTTCTGATGTTTATCTCTTGAATAAAAGAGTAGGTGGTAAATTAGGTTTTTAGAGACGAATACGTTTTACAATAAAAAACATATATTAAGAATTAATTCAAGTCTTCAACTGAATGGTAACAAATTACATAACTTATCTGAGTTTGCGTAGCGTACGCTGACAGCTAAAATAAACGGTTATCTTGAACTTTTAATTTGTAATCTAACATAATTTATTGCCAAAAATTATTCATGCTCAGCTGTGAATTACAAATTTCCACTAATCTATCCGTCATATTTTGGAAGTGAGCCTAGAATACTGGAAGTATTGCCACGCTGAATGAGGAAAGTATGATTTGATGTAATGAAATCGCAATTAAAGTTAGGTAATTTTTTCATTTTATTTTAAACCACTATTTTTTGTTAAATAAAAATAACTAGGCACAGAATATCTACCACATAATAAAACTTATGTAAATTGATCAGCTAAAACCTCACTTACTTTATGCATTACAAATATCATTTATTAACAAACAAACGGATAGACGGACTTAACGATACTATAAGGGTTTCTTGTTTACGACAAATGTTTTTTATTTCGTTTTAACGGAGCTCGATATAAAACAAATTAAAACATGGTGAACACCCCGTTTTTTAAATTAATATTTGTTTAAATAATTAAACTTACCAGCAATCGCCAACTGCATGATAAAGAAGTTCATCCGACTCTTCCTAGCGTTGGTGCAAAGCAGAGCGGCGATCACTGATGCATTGAGTACTACGATAGCCGCGAACAGAATCCACGTTACCGTCAGTTGGATGGACTGGAATAAACATATATTATGAGCCGTTAACAAATCTATATTATGGGCCGTTAACAGACTAATTATGAACCGTTAACAGACATTTATTATGGTCCGTTAACAAGCATGTATTATGGTCCGTTAACAAGCATAATATTATGGGCCGTTAACAAATATTATGCACAATTTACACGGTGCCGATATTCAAGCCATTCCATTAAATAATGCCAGTGCGATAATGCATAATGACTGCAAAAGTCACTAAACTGGGTACCCCACAGCCAGAGCACAATTTCACGCACAAGAAACATACCAAGATATACATTTCGAGTAAAGACTATAAAATATATTGTTACAGTTTTTTATCTATCTGTGAAATTTTTTACTGTCTATCTATAACGTTTCATGATATACAGCCTGGTAAAAGACAGTCAGACTGATAGCAAAGTGAGTAAAAGGTATCATTTAGTCTATGGTACCTAAAAGGGTCCAGTTTTTACCTTTTAAGTACCTACGAAGTCCTAAAAGTGAAAGGTTTCAACAATATTATATGGAATGACGTTATAACGTTATCAAAATCACTTATCAGGTCGTACAACAGACTGTTACAAGCTTTTAGCGATGTCTCTTCGACAGAATCAATTTCCGATAACGGTTATCTAAGTTTAGTACTTATGTTATCGTCCTAGGTACTCAAATTGTGAATGCGAGACTTTATTAAGTAAAAGTTAAGTTTTACAATGTTTAACGAGGGCGGTAATAACAGCGGAAAAGGGGTTGTTCTAGATGTCTAGATAAACGTCTTGATTTTGATCATCTGTGAAAATTTTAACTGTCTATGTGTCTAGCTATCACGCTTCATGAGTACCTACAGCCTTGTGACAGACAGACAGACGGACAGTGGAGTCTTTTTGCACGCTCGCAATCCAGCATGTACTACACTATGTTTTTCAGTTACAGTTTATGCAACAGTTAGGGTAACATCTGGCTTCTTTTTTTCGTGTAGTGGTGTGCCTCACCTAGTGTTAATTCTCAGGCTCCAAGGCCTCTAACTTGACCTAACGGCTACTATAGAGATAATAACCTGGATCAATTACGATCAATTGTGCCTTCCGAAGCACGGATGAGCTCGAGAAAATGTTTTATTTGCCACTTAGGCATCGCTTCCGCATGATTATACAAGAATAAACCGCTAGTGGACTGATACAGTCCAATAGCGGTGCCCATCTTTATATACTTACATCGTAAAAGTAATACATGTTAAGATCCATCTCCTCGGTGGTTGAGTTGCTACTGGCTTTGTGACTGTGGTTCATGTTGCCGTGGGTAGGGTAGACCGTAGTTAGAAACGATGGAGTGGTCAGCTCATCTAACTCTTCAAACAAAATGTTGGGGTCCATTGTTCTAAAAAGAGAGAAAATTACAAATTAGATGTTGATTAAAATAAGACTATTTTTTTGGTTTTAATCGCGTGATGTTTATTACTTTTAGCATTGTTTAAGTGATCCACGTTTTAAAGCCTTTACAGGTCTCTTTTTCAGGGTTGACTGAGATGTGATATAGAAATTAAACTCATTTTTCGGTTTATTCGCGTGGTATTTAATACTTGTTTAAGTGCTCAACGTTTAAAGACTTTTACAGGTATCTTCTTCAGGATTGATGGAGATTCGATTTGTCTTTCTATTGTTATTAAAAAGATACAGAAAAACTACCGTCTTATCTAATCTTTATTGGATCATAATCTTCCTGTGTACGTAGACTTTAGATTGCAATGACTAATGTTTATTGGTAGTTAAAACATATTTATTCTTATTATATTTCTTAGATATTAATATTTCTTATTTTTACTCCTCAGGACTTTCTACTAGAAATATTTTACAAAGAGAAATGCATCGTCAAAAATTACAAATAAAACTTTTTAAATTTACACGATTTGTCTCCATTTTCCCGGGTCTTAATCAATTTATTCAAATTAATAAAATAAATAATAATACACGATTAAGACCCGGGAAAATGTAACTCACAGATCCGATGTGATTCGTGTCTCGCTTGCGCCACAGCTGCCTGTCTGTTCCAGATGAAATTAAGGACTGCATTCTTTCGTGCTTTCAACTGAGATACGTAAATAATGATTGTCAAACTTTTAATAAAAAACGTAACGAAAACGCATTTGATGTAAAAAGTTTACAAACAGTTTATAAGGCAAACTTTTCTTTTTACTTATATTTATATCGCTTTTACACTCAGACATTTAATTGAACATAAAATGAAATGGAGTGTCTGTGAAGTAAGTGCGAGTAAGTAAAGCGTGCTTATTCACGTCGTAAATGTGTTTGTGCCAGCTCTTAGTAATTTACCTATTAGAGAGTCTTTGGAATGAGTCCTGAAAATGGAACTAATTAGCAGAGCATTACTGAATCGTAGGTAACTGTTTAACTTCATTATTAAGTGCCTGAGTCAAAGCTTCAAAGAGGATTAGGTCCTAACTAGCAGCGACCCGTGGTTTCTCTTGCGTGATTCTCGATCTCGTAGTAATTTGCAATAAAAAACCCCTTAGGTGATTTCTATACATAACAAAGAATACTAGGTATAACTGAATTAAAGGTCATACCTAATTGTTGGAAAGCATTTTTTTTTTCAAAAACTAGTTATGCAATTGAAGATAACACTTAAAATTTAAAATCAAGACTATACCTTTCAAATTTCATGTGTCTAGGACAAGCGATTTAGGCTATGCGTTGATAACAAACAGCGTGTATCGAGGACGTTGATTAACTTAATCCGAAATAGGGGTTAGTTACATTTTCCAGGTCTTAATCGCGTATTATTATTTATTTTCTTACCTAAGACCCGGGAAAATGTAACTATGTTAACAAATCGCGTGAATTTAAAAAGATGAAACAGGGAAAGTTCTAGATGTCCATGCAAACAAATTGTGTTCCACGACTTTTGAAAGTAGGCCTCTACAACAACCTCATTTCGACTTTAATTATCATCCCCGAAACACACGGTCAGTCAGTCAATTAGTTAAGACTTTACATACCTATAGATAGACCGGTTAGTATGAAAACCCTTTCTGACGCATAATGTTTTCAATGTCACTTCATAACTTCCACACGTATCTTGTACAAGCTTGTTTTTCATGAAATTAATGATATTTTAATTTGCCCCAACTTCCTAGTTTAAATTTGTTTATATTCAGCTGTCATAAAAAATAAATCTTTATTACGAAATATGATAGAAGACACTCGTTAAAACCGCGACATCCGTTTGATAAATAATAGTTTGATTTATATTTTGACACGCAGAAGTGTGTATTTTCTCGTCTCGTAAATAATAAGAATTATATAATATCTTGTAACTAGTTTATTTTTGTAAAACGAAACATTAAGGCAGTGAAAATAGATTTATTATGAATATTATGGTATGTACGTAGATACCTAATAAAATTCGCTTTCTATAATTGTTACCTAAAAGTTTGCGGGGCGAAATCCCTTTGTGACTCCGAGTCAAAGGAAAATAACTTTCTCGAGCTCCTCCGTGCTTCGGAAGACACGTTAAGCAGTTGATCCCGGCGATTATCTCTGATAGCAGTCGTTAGGTCAAGTTAGAGATCTTAGGGCGACCTGAAAACTCTAACACGAAGAGGAAATGAAAGTTGCGCGGCGCGCGGGCGTATCGCCTCCACTCCGCTCTGCGGGGCCGTTGCGAAATACTCTTTTAGGGAACTGGTAGATCTGTTATTGAGAAATCAAAAAGTAACAGAACACAAACTGATCATTTGTACATTCGTACGTGCTATGTATTTGGTCTTGCGCAAAATATGTCTAATAAAAATCCAAAGTCCTCAATACACTCAATAGGCGTTCCTATAAAAGCAACCGTCTTAATTTAAAAGGTTCTTTACTCGAATTACAGTTCGTTCCTTAAACGGGAAGAAATGTAGTGAAAATTACGAATTGGATTCCACCTCATCCAATTACTGATAATGGAAGTGCAAATCAAAGTTGATGGACTCTGAGATTGTCCTTTAAACTCAAATGACGAAACATGGGTGGTTCTTACAATGAGGCTGAAAGCCTACTGAACATGTTTGTATCTTTCGTAAACAACTACAAATTAAAAACTTAAGGATCAAAGGGAAATTAAAAACGTGTTGCACTCGGGACTGCCGCGGTAAAGCTATTGTATAGCATTTTTTATCAACTTATGCAACTATAATTTCGTGTTCGTTACGAAATTTCTTCATTCAAAGCTATGCAATAGCTTAAAACCTATCTCAGGTGGAGTGCAACACTTTTTAAACTTACACGATTTCTGTCCATAGAACTACGGGTCTAGATCGCGTTTGTAGATAATTTTTAGACTTAAAAAACAAACACGATTTAGACCGGTGTTAGTTCAAATGATAATAATAGGTTAAGTGCAATCTAGAAGATGTTGTTAATACACGTAATAGAACTTGAACAGCATTGGAATGAGGATGATTAAATACCTTTGAATGGACTTCCAATAAAGTGCTCGAGAGGTTTACAGACTGTTCGAAGAAATACAGGTACCTTTAGAATCAATAATGCCTATCAATAAACTTTTTAATTTCACATAATTTGTTAACGTAATTACATTTTACCGGGTCTTACCTCGATGACCTCTTCTATTCTCTCAATATAAATATTAACAAATAAATAATAATAGGTAATACGCGATTAAGACCCGATAAAATGTAACTAACATAATATCGTATTATTAAAATACTAGCTGTGCCCGCGACTTCGTCAGCGTTTTTCGGACTACCTACCCATCGCTGAGCAAAAGTCTACACTTGAACGGACGACCAGGGAAGTCTGTTGCTGAACAGAAGAGAATCATAGCAGAGTCTATTTAAGTGTAGATTTTGCACAGCGCAGCGGTAGGTAACGTGTTGCATGCTTATTCGCATTACTTATAATAAGAAGCAGCCTTTATCGAAAATTAAAAATAAACCAAAACCCGACTTCGAATTAAGGACAAAACAATAAAAATAAGCTCTCCAACATACAGTGCAACATCATCTCTGCCTCTGCCCGATAGATAATTTCTCTCCGTTTCCCCTCCCTCAGCACGGTCACGCCACCGTCTCGAGGTCCCCAAAGCCGGTGATAAAGCCCCCCCTCCCTCACCGAGTTCACCACCTGAGGCTGAGGTGATTTTTTATAGTGGTTATCTTCCATGCGGCCCCTTTCTTGCGGAAAGGACCCCCGAGCCCACTGACGCGGGATTACGGATTAGAAGCTTGGCAAGCCCGGTTTCCCACCTCGTGCGCCTCTTAGCTTTCAGCTACTGAGTCCCCTCACAACGGCAAGGTGGACGACCATCTGGAGGGTAAAACGTAACGTCGTGTCCGGGACTCGTGACTCAAACGCGCAGCCGTCTAATCGGAAGCCATCACTCGGCTCGGTAGGCCACCGTTCCTTAAAAAGGGAATGCGCCGGTCTGTGATTCGAACGCGGAACCCTCGAATCGGAATCCACAGCTGCCATCGTGCCACGTAAACTACATGCAATCAGCATTTACTCAGTAAAACTGCCCCATTACAGCTATATTTTTTTAATCCTTTTTATTGAATTTTCGACTGCCACTAAAAATTATCAAAATTGTAACCGTAACTTTAATCACTGAAGAATTTTTGAGAAGGTGGTTTCAGGTGGTCCATCAATTTGTACCTTGTTCTTAATAAGCCGATTCTATTGATGGAAGTCCAAAAATTAGTAATTTACAGAATTGCGGGATGCTATTCCGAATGTTCTCATCAGATCTTCACCAACAATTTATGGAACCAACTCGGGACTCTCACTTTCCAAATAAAAAAAGAATGATCGAAATCGGACTTTATATGCCGGAGTACGGTTTGAACATATTCACATACAAACAATATGCGGGTAGAATTGAGCAGATCCTCTTTTTTTTAAAGTCGGTTAAAACAACCATTATAAAGAATTTCCGTATGTCCGAAGGATCCGGATATATTTAGAGACAAAGGTATACGGTATTTTAGGAATTTCCTGAAAAAAAACTGGATATCCGGTTATTTTTATTTTCGACCGGATATCCGGTTAGTCATGTATTGATTCCGCACAACATACTTCTTCAATACAACATTCAAACTAACTAAGTAAAAGCAGAAAAATCACTTTATCCGGATAACCGGACAAAATATCCGGATAAAAAATAGCCTATATGTTAATCGGGTTCTAAAGCTATCTGCATACCAAATTTGGTTAAAATCGGATAAGCCGTTTCTGAGATTAGCGGGCACAAAGGCACACACAAACAGACAAACAGATAAACAGACAAACAGACAAACAGACAACCAGAAAAATAGAAAAATAGGTTCTACTGCGTTAATAGATACCCCTACAATTTATCTTTTTTTTATATCTTCCAAAAACAGACACCGCTAAGTTACGATTTTATTATATGTATAGATATAGATATCTGTTTACCTACATAAAAACCATTTAATATTTATATACGCTAGTGAATTCACAACTTTATTTATGTAGGCATAGGTAAATTACAATATTCGTTGAAGCGAACAATACTCGCTCACTCGTAAGAATACTGTTTTGCAAAAATATGAAAAGACTTCATTATTTGAGCGTTCCCTCAGGACATTTTGCATTCGAACAATAACATTTTCGTCTTAGCCCAATTATTATTATCTTTCTTGCTACACTAACGAGCCATTAATTTAGGGTTGGTTGTGATAAGTCGGCTTTTTGCACTTCTATAGGTACTAAAATAAACAAATAACATTTAATTACAAATATTAAAGATTATTAACTGTGCCCTCTGCTTAACCTGCGTAAACGCTTCGATGGTTAGAATTACCAAATTGTTTTTAGTGATTTTTTTTTGGTATGTCATATATCATATACCTAGCTGTCTAGCTTTACTAAATTATAGCCTGAATCCTCTTTTGGTTTAAGCTGTGCGGCGATCAAACAGTTTAAGTATTATTTTTCTTAGGTTGTCAGCATTTAGACATTATGTTTTTTTGCCCAAAACTGCAAAAAAATATAGCTAAAAAGTACTTATAAAAACGTAAAAGTACTTTTTTCCAGAAGTATAGAGTCCTTAAGCGTAACGATGCCTTTCTACTGAAGCGGAGCTGGGCAGAGCGGACCGTGTTGACAATCACTCTGGTTCCCCTGATGCGGAGTTTTCGAGCACTCCGTTTGGCCAATTCACAATTCGCTCCGCTCAACTCCGCTAGTGAAAAAACACACTAAGCGTTGAACTTTTTTTGTGACGGCCGACTCTGATACATTTCACGCAATATACCTAGTACTTAATATGTTTTTGCGAAACGAAATTTAATTAAAATTCAAGGAAATTCTATTAAAATTGTGAAGGAATTAAATCAGTTTAAGAAGATTTACTGTCGGAACAATAAGGTAGGAACACAAGTTCTCTTGGAAAACTTTGAACTATAGAATTTTCATTTTTAACCGTTCAAATACTTTCGTTTATTCAAAAAATTATGAAAAAAGCATACTTATTTTCCATCTCTTGTCTTTATTTTTAATAAATATTTTGTAACTACTTAAATAATTCAGATTTAAAACTGTCTACATTTCAAATTAAATCGCATTTGGTTCAGTAGTTTTAGCGTGAAAAAGTAATAAACTCAATATAACATACGATAAGATAGAATACAAATATAGATAGTAGAATAGGATAGGATTCGATTAACAATTATTAAGATTAACTAAACGCAAACCCAAGAACAAAATAACAAAGTATTTGATACAAAATCATATACCCCACAAATTGTTACGACTTAAAACGTTTTGATGTACCTACTTGTAAACATCTTATTCCGACCCACATTTTCTGGCAATATCCGGCTATATCCAGTTACTAGCGGTAAAGGCGACAACATGCGGGAAAACAGACGACAATATCGCCTTGGGCTTACGACTTTTTTTTGTTTTTACATTTTCCATATTTATTTAAGAGGAAAACAAATGAGCATAGCTGGCATGGTTTACGGTGGACACAATGTATGAAAAACTGGCTTGATGATGCGAAGCTAAGCTAAGCTAACTCAGTTTAGTTGGCGATGGATGTTCAGTTTTATTTATGTTTTATTACAAAAAAAAATAAATGTTTTTATGTATGTGATGGCTCTTTTATTAAATTCTAATAATAGAGCCAGTTTTACATACATGTGCGTCCACCCCATGTTATGCCAAACTGTCAAGCTAAGTTAATTAATTTAGTTCACTTGGCGATGGACATCTCATTCACGACTTCATGGATCATGAAGTCGTGAATGAGCAAATTGCGAACACAAATTGAGACAAGGAAAAAATAAATAATTAAATAAAACGGAAAAATTAAGTTGTAAATAAGAATGAATTCAAGTTGTAAATAAGAAGGAAAAGAAAATGATTTCCCAACAAAATGTAAATAAATATTTAATTGATAACCTCGAGAGAGATTCTCATCGGGTTTTCTCGACGGAAGGCACGTTCCATACTGCGGATAAATACTTCTAAAATATTTAGAAACGCTTCGAAATGGTTATGAAAATATGTTTTTTATGAGTTACCGCTTAAATAAAAGATTAGAAGGTTTTGGTGGTTTAATTTCTACGTGAAATAGGTCAGCGTTTGACCACTATAGAAGCATTGAATCAGGGAGAAGCATCTTTTCGATCTCGGCCCGAATGTATTAGGTACCTCTAAATGGGGACAGTTCTTGAACTAAAATTTTAACTGAAGGTATTCTTCTTCATCATATCCGTTCTTCGCTCTTGGTAGAGCGGATCATCATGTAGTAGAGGGGGTGAATATAGCGCGCTTCGCGACAGCTCATCATCGCTCACTGCTTGAGGTCATCCTGCTCCATTCTTTCAATGATCCTCCCACTGCAGTCTTTATTTGATCGGTCCATCGTGTGGGTGACATCCCGCGCGGCCTGGTGCCCTCCATACTCCACCACTTCTCTACAGATTATCACGCCGAAAAACATGTCCGAAGAAAGTCAGGATGCGAGATTGTACCTACTGCCGAAAATAGAAGCTGCTTGAAATGTCACCATCAAAAACTTTCCTCAAATTTCAAAACCAAAATGCATCTACGTACGATTTTAAACTAACATGGTTGTTTTCACTGCACAAAAATCGGCTGCCGAAAATAGAAGCTGCTTGAAATGTCACCATCAAAAACTTTCCTCAAATTTCAAAACCAAAATGCATCTACATACGATTTTAAACTAACATGGTTGTTTTCACTACACAAAAATCGGGCGCCGATACGAGACAGAATCGATATTCATTTTATAAAAATCTTTGATACAATAATATAACAATTCTGCTTGCAACAAAATTAAGGTCTGCTTACAATAAAGCTCAAAGAATATGAAAATAGATTTTGTTAAAAATTCAATAGAAGAATATTCATTCACGAGTCTCTTTCATCTTAAAATGGAATTTTAATTGAATATCTACATTTTGCTTTGTCGCTGTAGTGGCTTTTGAAAATGGTAGGTGGCTTTGAGCAAGGCTTGTTATTCCATTGATCTTAGTAACTGCTACATAATATCTCTATAGAAATATTTCAAAGAAACAATACTTCTGCAAAAACACAACGCACGATAATATCGGTGGGCGGGTTGTGTGTTTGTGGATGAGATAGTGTTTTAAGTTATTTTTATATTAAATTATTTTTTTATGTTTATTATTTTGTATATTATAACTTATTTGAACAGATAGACAGACAGAGTTACTTTCGCTCTTGTAATGCTAGTAAGGATTATTATAGTATAGATTATTGCTCCAGTTCCACTTTTGTTCAATAATATATATGCGACAATGTAAATCGCATGATTACTGCAAAAAAAATA
This sequence comes from Idaea biselata, assembly GCA_958496205.1. Taxonomy (NCBI): domain Eukaryota; kingdom Metazoa; phylum Arthropoda; class Insecta; order Lepidoptera; family Geometridae; genus Idaea; species Idaea biselata. The sequence continues at coordinate 27,373,121 of OY292399.1, read as the reverse complement.
TACAAACAAAAACCCTTGTGATGAAAAAATGAGTTTCTTGTGTCTTATTCTCATTGGAGGTCACGTTCCGAAGACACAGTAATATAAAAACTGACATTTCTAAGAGATATCTTGCTAATATCCGAATGAATAAAGGTCATAGCACACTTAAACGACTCTGCTCCAACACCGCTCCCATCCAACACTGCCCTAAACTAAGACGACTGCTCGCAGTCTACGCGGCGACAGCTAGCAGGCAACCAGCAGTCCACGCGGCGACAGCTAGCAGACGGCCAGCTGTCCACCTGCCTTTACCGTACCGTACGATTTAAATCGTACGGTTGGCAACACTCCGCGACGACGCGCGCGGCGACTGTTAGCAGTAAGCGTGCGGCCAGCGAGGCGTCAATTCCCGAGCAGTCTGACGGCGGTAAGCTCGCTGAAAGCGAGCTGTCTGCTAATTTATGATGCCAATGTTAATATATCTAAAGAGCAATATTTAAAGCCCATATTTAAATTATATTATTTTTGCCGGGTGGGAGCGGAGTCGTGTAAGTGCGCTATGACCTTAAACGTACCTACTTTGATTTTGATTTTTTGATTTTATATACACATTACGCACCCAAAAATGTACACCCAAGTCAAACTCCTCCAGGTTTTGTGGGTGTTTAATGTTTTTTTAAGATATTTTGCTTTTACTTGAATAAAAAAAATGAATAATCTATATATTCCACCAGCCTAAATCAACGGCATTATTATTTTGAAAGGTAGGCCTGCTAGCTGATTACGTAATCATGTTGCTAACAAATCTCGATTGAAACAATTGAAATTGTGGATTTTTGCGTTAACGGACAGATACAATTTGACAGTTACAGTCGCTACTATCAAATTGCAATGGCAATTTGTTAGCGACTGGCTGACGTGAAAAATGACTTGTTATCAACAATTGCAATTGTATCAATCGAGATTTGTTTGCAACATGGTAACGTTATCAGCTGGCTGTGCAGTCACTCAAGAAGAGGTGATTCTCCAACCGTCATTCTCGAAGACCTTATATCGAGTGTAATCTCGAGCGTCTTCAATCTAAGACTTCGTTAATTAACGATTAACGGATTAAAGAGTTAATGCCCAGCTATGCTAGGGAGTTATTACGCAAACGTTTGTCTAGGTACATGATTTGTAGCCGTGCAGCCCCGGCATATAATAAGGATACCTAATCTCTTCCCGTGGGTGTCGTAAAAGACGAAGGTAACGGATCTGGTAGAGACTAGCGTACGTGGAGGGTCTCCCAGTGCGTTGGGAGGTAAACTACTGGTTCCCAAGAAGAACCCTGGAGAGGTTTATTGCTTATTGAATATTGATTGGTTGAGGAGGTTTGCCTACATAACACATAACATGCATGAATAAGCAATGAATAACAATTCTCCGCACAATCGTATTTCGACTGTCGTGTTCTATCGTTTGGACAAAAGTCGATTTATGCGTAGAATTGCTATCCGTTGCTTATTCCAGTTTGGGCGAACGGAGCCTAAATTCCAAAAATAAAAAAAAACAATTATTTAATTACGAGAATATTAAACAATATCACACCTACATCGGTTTCTGTTTACACTTGAAAATTAATAAAATAAATTCGCATCTATTTTCGTTGTCCAAGTTATTAATAGACAAGATAAGCCTTGTTGACAAAACCAACATGAAATAACGACCAATATTTTTTGTAAAAACACCACATCATTTTATTGTAAATTTATTGTAAAAACAACACATTATTTTAATAAAGGCTCATCTTCAAATTTATCTTTGTCTGGATCTTTTCAAATACCTAGGACTCTTTTTCCTTTTATGATAGAACAGGGTAAAAATACAACATTTGGCTCGCTACCCTAGATGCCTACGAAAAATGAAAAATTTACGAAAATTTTAGCCGACCAAAATTTTAGACGGAGTTTGCTGGACTTCATTATTTTTAAATCCGACGATTAATTTGAATTTGAATTCGAAGAATTCAAATTCAAATTAACCTCTTACATTTTTCACTTCACATAGTTTTATATGTCTGTATTTATACCAAAAAAAAGTATAATATGTAGTAAGTATATGCGTTGTACCCATACTACAAGCGTAGTGCTTAGTTTAGGGCTAGATTGCGCTGTGTGTAGCGTATTTATTTGTTTATTATTTTCGTTAATTTTCAAAAGCGGATGGAATTAGAAGCATAGTAAGAAATACCCGACCATAAGAGCAAAAAAACATTTTTTGTCAAACAAATGAAACGATAAATCCTTAATAATGACCTGTAACTCCAAAAAACAGCTGATTTTCAAGTAGATTCTCGAAAAACCTTTTCGAATTCTTTATATTCGTAGAATGAAAGTATCAACTCATCTGTAAGTATAGTATTTTTCAATAACCCTGTACCCTGCATGTATACACAGGGTTTTCGACGGTCCTGTCCGAGCAAAGCTTTATTGATTCAAAGCTAATAAACGTACAGTTTACCCTTGTAAGCCTATTGTAGAAAATATTGGAGGCGGAACAACAACAGACGTTCGTGGAACTTGTTTTCGTATTTACATTTGAAAGTTAAAACAACTGAACTGGAAATTGGTACTCGTTTGGTGTGATTTTTATTATTTTTATGGGTTTTTTCATTCTGTAGTAAGGATGTCTTACTGATTGTAAAGACATTTTTGATGTGAAATATCTATAGGCGAGGGTAAGCTTAAAAGTTCACATGGCGATACAGGACGTGGCGTCGCCACGCTATGGTACTTATAATATGTACTTTCGGCACGTAGCGAGTCGATGTTTCACATCTGCCAGGCGTCCCGTGACAGCTCGCATTTTTTAATAGTTTTTAATATTGATTTCCAACCTAGTCCCGTAACAAAACGGGCCAAGTGCGAATCGGACTAGCGCACGAAGGGTTTCGTAAAATTATCACTAAAATCGCTTTTGGTTTATGAAAGTCTCACTTAAATATTTATTTTATGGTTCTTTAAGTATCCGTTGTTATTATAGCAGCAACAGAAATACATCAGCTCTGAAAATGTCCACTGTCAACAGTCCATTAGTTACAGCCAGAGTACAGACAGACATATGGACAGTAGAGTCTAAGTAAGGGCCCCGTTTTTACCCTTTGGGTACGGAACCCTAAAAAGTATCATCCGCGTATACAATGCTGTTTTAGGTACTTACTGGAAATCAGCCCCGCGTCTTATAAGTCCATAAGATAGACAAGCATATTTGTAAGCACCGGATTCCGTAACACGTGTCGATCCGATAAGTAGGCCGGCGTAGATCAATATGAACCCTTGTCATTATTTCTCGAAAGCCAATTATATTTCATTCGAGAAAGCCAATAAATTCGCGACCGTGACAAATTGACACCCGACATCGGAGCAGGTGTGCAGTTATCTCAGACGAACACTTTGGCAACAACTGAAGACGTTGGCTTAGGTTGCTGATATAGTTTTAATAATATTTCTAAGGCCCTAGGTATCCAGAGAAAATTCAGGTTGCAGACAATAAAGGTTTGTAATTGGCAACCTGCGGAAGCAATGTTAGCACTAATTTGTTACCATTACTTGCGAAATTATTTCTACGATTTTAAAAAGCTACGAGTACTCTCGCTCCTCTAACTACTCGCATATTGTTTTTAAATACATTCAATCGTCATACAATAATTATAGCACTAACAATACCTAGGTACCTACATAGTTCGTTTAATATGAGTATTGGAATATTAAAGTTATTGATAGCAGATTCTTGTATGAGTAATGACACTTATTGTGTCAATATTGCTCTTACAGGTTGCCTGCGCGGGCAACCTGTATGCATGCATACCTAGGCAACCGCCCACGGCCTCTAGGCGCAAGGACGTGGGCGGTCGCCCCACTCGCCTACGCATAACTACGTCTTTGCTCTTTGCAGATGCACAAACATAATAATCACATCGAAAGCCCGATGTTCGCTTTCCTACTTTTAGGTCTCCACTTTGCACGATTTTCGGCATCCAGCGTATCAGGCCATTTGCACTCATATCAGCTCTTACGACGTCAAGCTAGCATTTCTTCAAGCTTCCCAATCTGCCGCGGCCGAAATAATTATAAATTTGTCAGCGAATCGAAGCGAATCAGCGTCTATAAACTATGGACCAGTTCGTTTATAAATACAAAGGTAGGTACTTACAGCCTAAAATCGTCAACTAAACAATGTTACCAAGGCGTGAGGTCCTTTGAACTACGAATTTGTACCACAACTAAATAGAGGCACCTAATTAATATTATTCTAATAGCTTTCCGATGTAAGTTTGTGTGGCAGCCCCAAACAAACTAGTCTACCTTTTTGGGGAAACGTAGACAATAGATTTTCATAAAGATCTATACTATAATTATTAGGTATTTTTATATTGACACCAAGAAATGACTTACCAATGACTCTTGTTTGTATCAGAATTGTTATAGAAACCTATGTTTCTATAACAATTCTGTTTAAGTACATAGGTACTTTACTTTTATAGAGATTTAATTTCATTTATTTGCTTTCATATAGTACAATAGATGTTGTGTGAGCAATAAAAACATAAGAAATATGGTTCTTGTCTTTCTTAACGGCTGCACCGCCCTACGTATCGAAAATGGACGAGCAGTGTACTTAGCCGTATAAAAGATATAAATAACAACCTGAAATAAGCTTGTAGTTAAGTAAAGGATCTTCTTTTATAAACATTTTCTTTGCTCTCTCTTAAATAGAGTAAAAATGTTATCAGTTAATCTAAAGCATATCTTAGAATATAAATATTCACTCAAGGGATTAAATGAAACGTTCATTTTCTGTGTATTTTGTACAAAATATTCATCCATTTTGATAACAGCAAATGTTCAATTTGTTGTAGGTATAGGTACTTATTGTATATGAATTAAAATAATCTTTTCGGTGAAAACTATGACACGCCATGCTTTTATAAAATGAGTTTTAAGTGCCAGACCTGGTTTAAACCATGATTTACCTACAATGCCCAAATCATGGTTTAAACCGTGTCTGGCCTTAAAACTCATTTTATAATAACTATGGGAATGTTTACCTACACCCACTATTTCATATTTTTTTATTCATATCCGTAAAACTTGACTGTGTACAAATAAGAACATGATAATTTTTAAACATTTTAAAATCTAAATATGATGTGTGGTTTCAGAACGCACCGTCCGATTAGAAGAAACGACAAAAAGAACATGGTGAATGGTGAGGGGTTTACTTTTTTCTGATCATGTTTATGTTACAGTCGTTTTATTAATATAATGTCGGTACAAATTTTATTTCATTATAATTCGAACTAAAACAATTTAATATTCTTGTCCATGAATTCACGATGGTATGAAACTTAACGATGTGATGCTTAGATGTATTATGCACACACACTTGCTCAGTCCTTCCAATCCGAACGCTGAAATTAAAGCACACTGGCTCATTATTTGGTCTGCATTTGCCTTCTCGAAACGATTGAATGATTGCTTCGTTGTTTACCCTTTCACTATATCCCGTGGCCTGTGGGGAAAGCAAACCCGTGTGGAGTGGGTGCCGCTTCTCTCCGAATGTTGTGGTGTGAATATCGTTCGTTGAAACCTGAGCGTGTGGTGTAGAGTTAGCAAGCCATTATGCGTATTTGATCCTAATGTTAGGGATCAAATAAAGAAAGATAGGTACCTTACAAGGGCTCAGTTATTTTATGCTTTTAAGGGCCCTATTCTAAAAAACTGAAAATCCATGTCGGGCGCATCGAAAATTGTTGATTATTTCATGACGGAATGACGTAGAACTTTTTTTTGTGTACAGATTGTAGGCGACATTGTTTCATTGTTTAACAATTTTCGATGAGCCCGACAGGGATTTTCAGTTTCAAGGTCGTTGGCGTATATACTCCTCTTTTGAGCTTTGAATGAAGACATTTCGTAACGAAAAAATAACTAACACCCCCCACTCCGCCACAAAATAAAATAAAAAAAATTAATTGCATAAGTTGATAAAAAAATGCTATGCAATAGCTTTACCGCGGCAGTCCCCGAGTGCCACACGTTTTTAATTTCTGATCGAAATTGAAGGATTAGGAAGCAATCAGGCGATGAAAAGTTCCCAGTTTGTTCTCACAATTTGTCTATCAAACGGCCTACACAAATTAATTAATATTCAAGTGCATTTATTCCGTAAATTAGTATTTAGTTATACGTTTGTTCTATATTATTACCTAGATCTAGGAATTTAATTTTGGCCCCAAACCGGTAGGATTGGGGCTAAGGACCCATCAGTAGTAGATAACATCCACGGTTGGCCGATTTTTCGATTTTTCTGATCTCAGCGATTTGTGCGTTTTTGCTCCTATACGCAAAAATCGCTGAGAACTAGAATAACACAGGCTATGTTTCCTAATGGAAACCGCGGGGCGCTGTTAGTTTGCTAACACTACATTTATACTTAAATACGTTTTACATAAGTAATTTAAGCATCAGATAGATAGATAGATAAAAACTTTATTGCACCAAAAATTTACAAAACACTTACAAAACAAAATCTTACAGCTAATTTTAAAATTGGTACAATGGGCGGCCTTAAAAGCGATCTCTTCCTGGCAACCTTTGGATGGACAAGAATTGTCGGAGGGGATGGGTCAGCAGTATTTATCTTGCTTTTTGCTGTTTTATTTACAGTATAAAACAGCAACAAGCATGGCACTGGACTGGTCTCTATCAGAGACTATAGAAGGACGATAGTACTCTATTTCAAACTCGTCTCTGACAGACGAGCTTTACCAGTTTTAAAGTCAAACTGTTCGGGAAATTACTCACCTACAAAAAAGATGGATCAAAACTCGATACGAACCTATATGTACTTATATCTTCTAATCTTATCTAATACTAGCAGCTCACCCACATTACTCCCGATCCCGTGGGAATATCGGGATCAAAAGTAGCCTATAGCCTTCCTCAATAAATGGACTATCCAACACCGAAAGAATTTTTCAAATCGGACCAGTGGTTCCTGAGATTAGCGCGTTCAAACAAACAAACAAAAAAACAAACAAACTCTTCCGCTTTATAATAGAAATAGATAGATATAAAATTTCCATGTCACAATGTTAGTTACCGTACTCCTCCGAAACGGTGCGACCGATTTTTACCAAATTTTATATGCGTATTCAGTAGGTCTGAGAATCGGCTACTATCTATAATTTATAAGGCAAAACAACATTTGCCGGGTCAGCTAGTATTATTATAAAGCTGAAGAGTTTGTTCGTTTTTTTGTTTATTTTTATTTCATTAGCGCGTTCAAACAAACAGTTTGAACGCGCTAATGTCAGGAACTGCTGGTCCGATTTGAAAAATTCTTTCAGTGTTGGATAGTCCATTTATTGAGAAAGGCTATAGGCTACTTTTGATCCCGATATTCCCACGAAATCGGGATTTACGCGGGTGAAACCGCGGGACGCAGCTAGTGGTATTATATGTCTAAATGACCAAAAACATAATATATATTTTAGTGAAAGAAAACAAAGTAAAACAAAACCTGGGTTTTTGTTACAAAAATATTAAACTATACGTGGTAGGTGTCTTTCAGGGAATTATTTCCTCAGACTGAAGCTCCTATAGACTAATAATTTTCAGTCCATCGATATCTATACTTATGATAAGGGATGAGTTTTTTTTACTGAGATATGGCCGATATCTGTCTGCTGTCTTTAATACTATTTTGTTTCTATTTGTGACTATCCGTAATTGGCTTTCTGTTTCTACTTCCTGTATGTATCTCGTATTATAGCTGTGAATTGTCCTTAATAAATAAATAAATTTAGAAACGCTACTCAAAATGTGAGTTCTACTTAAGCAATTAAGCAGCTTTCAAGCTCAAAAGTTACCATACTAATTTTAAATTTAGAAGCTGCTCAATTATTTAAGTACTTCTCAAATTTTAAGTTACGTTTCTGTATTTGGCTGTAAGGCTTGCATTTAACCTCGTCTTACCTGGGTCCCAAGTCTGCTCTCACAATTGTGTTTCAAAAGAGTGTCGAAAGAATATCAATTGTCATGTTTGACTTGTATTTGACACATTTGGTAGAGAAATATGTATGTCAAATATACATCAAGGCGCACGACGCGCGACGATGAGGTCGACAGTGTAACATGTTTGTCTAGAAGAAACTCACACTAGACTTGAAGACTCCAGGGCTATTAATAAAAAGCCTGTACTTGGACGCAAATTTAAAAAATAAGTCATCAAGACCTCTAGCCTATGTGGGCAGAATACCTACTATAGACAAAGTCCTGAAATCGATCCTTCTATGGCGCCACAAAGCCATCTATAGTCGCTTCTATGATCGTCAGTCAGTCTGTGGTCTGTAGGACCTCTAAAAGAAATAAAACATATTTTTTTTAAAACAAAGTTTCCCTCTTAGCCGAGTGTTTGCTCGTCGTTAGGGAGAAAGAAAATATTTTTTCTGTAAGTAACTCGATATTTCTTCGCCAGTATTTCATCCATTGATGCCACATTCTGTTTGATATGTGAACGTGAAATAAATACAACATCTGGTGATAATTTGACATGTTCGTTAGGTATAGGTAAGGTAAATACAAGTTCCGATAAAATAGAAGAGTATCTAATAAATATTTTAAATTGTAACCATGTAGGTATACAATTTTAAACTTACATGGTTTTAAAAATGGCCATTCTGAGGGGAAATGCAGCCATCATAATGGAGACTTTTGGCCGTAATGGACTTATTTAATAGAAATTTTACCATGTGTTAATTGCGCCCCACGGTGTCACCCGCGTGAGTTCTGATCCCGCGAGATTTATGGGATAAAAGTATCCTATGTCCTTCTCCCGGTTTTAAGCTACCTTTCCACCAATTTTCAACTACTTAAATCGGTTCAGCCGTTATAAATGGTGTAACTAACATGACTTTCTTTTATATATTTAGATGTTTACTTTTAATTTAGTCCATTACTCTTGTCTGACCATAGGTCATTTAATTAGAAGACTGATAGATACCTTAATTGTACCTTAATGATAAACCTAATGTTTTTACACTTTACAGTTAGCAATAAAACGTGATCTCCTTTTGTTTAGAATAACGTATGCGAGTCGAGTGCCAAATGAACTCGGCAATACGAGCTTCATTATGAAACTTACTAATTCTACTACAGTTGGAATTTATAAAGGTTTTGTTAGTAAAAGCCAGATAAAAGCTGTTCTATAGCTTAAAACAAAGCTTTCTGTGAATAACAAATGAGAGTCTAGGATTAAAAGGCCTGGATTAAATTACACGCATTCCTTAGTTTTAAGGTAAGTGGTGAGTTAAGGGTATATTTTTATAACAAAAGAAATCTTAACATATCTTTAGTCCTTGAAGTTTGATCAGAAACCGTTCAGTAGTTTTAGGAGTAAAAAATATACCTACTCGTTTACTTACTTATTCACTAACTTTCACGTCATTTATAATATAAGTAGGATTCATACCTCTATTTAATTTAAAATCATTTAAAAACTTATGGTTAACCGTGGGGCAAACAATTACTCGGCTGGTACAACAACAACAACAAATATTGCACCATGTTACTAACAGCGCAATCTAGCCCCAAACTAAGCACTAGGCTTATTGTATTATCGGTACTAGACAACTACTTGCTACTTTTTTTTGTGAATAGGTACATAAATGAGATACAAAGAAAACATCTAGAACACATTTTTTTAATCATAAAATCCACTGGGAATCAAACCCGCAACCTTCTGCATTGAAGCCGGGCATTCGCACGACGCGCCACAGAGGGCGTCACTAATATCATCATCATCATTTCAGCTGTAAGAAGTCCACTGCTGGACATAAGCCTCCCTCATAGATCTCCAGATGCTTCGGTCATAAGCGGCCTGCATCCACCGTGAACCCGTGAATCATATTAGGTAATATAATATATTTTAATAATTAACAATTACAGAATCCGTATGTTATCTAACATCGCGTCAATATGATGCGTAAAGTCGCGTACAGTCGTCATTTTGACGTCATGTCACCCCTAAAATTACCCCCGAACCCCATGAAGTTACGAACTACTAATTACGATGATCCATTTTTGATTAGTGTCAGTTCACTTCACTAATTGACTGAGGCCGCATTGCACAGCTACAGCGAACTAACTAACTAATCCGAATTAGCTAAAACATTTTTTAGTTAATCAAAGCTCAATCATGTAGATATACGATTAATAAGGGCGGGGTAACGTTTGCTACTTACACAATATTGTACATTTGGTAAACGTGAATAAATAAATAATATTTAATGCGAACAAGCAGATTTTACATTTTCGCTCTTTTCACTTTGTAGGTATACAAAGTGTCGGTTGAGGCTACAGAGGCCAATTAATGGTTGGGGGGTTTTTTTGTCTCTCTACACTCCTACGATAGGTACAGATTTCATTCTCTAAATTTTTTGTATTGGGGAATTTTTGATTGGATATCAATTCAATCAAAATTTCGTCGTCATCGGTCGAAAAAATACATTCAACTTTACTTTTAAAAAAAGCTGCGTTAGGCGGTTTCACCCACGTGAGACCCGATCTCGCGAATGATCAAAGTCTCAGTTACTCCTCGCTAATGTAGCTTTCTATTGGTGAAAGTATTTTTGAAATTGGTCTAGTAGTTTCGGAGCCTATTTGTTATAATCAAACAAATCCTCTTTTTAAAGATACAGTATAGATATCCTCTTTAACAAATCCTAACAAATCCTCTTTTTATATAAATAGATAGGTCTAGTTCGTCAATTTTATCTAAATAAAGATTTCTTCAAGACTTAACTATCAGCAGGGATAATAATAAATGCACCGTGAACCGTAAAAGCCTACGATTTATTTCTTTTTTAAGACTATAGCCGCTCCTACAGAAGAGGCCATTTCTTTAAGTCAGTATCTTTTTTATTTACATTTCACGCTTAAGTGTTTTTTTTTGCGAAATAAGTAAATCATTTTTTTTTATTTTTGTGAATGGCCAGCAATATGTCAAGAAATTGTTACATTAATTCTCATTAATTCATTGTCAGCCAATCCTAATGAAGAGACCTGTAAAGGTCTCGAAACGTTAAGCATTAAAACAACGTTAAAAAAGTAATTACGCCACGCGATTAAAACCGAAAAATGAGTTTAAATTCAATTCAACATCGTGAAAACAGTAGAAAAATCTTTATTAGGTATGTAGATTTTGATTTTGTCTTGTAAAAATATTTTACTATTTGCTGCTTTTAGTAAAAAAGAAACAAACAGATGGTGAACCGCTTTTGAGCTATTGTTATCCGGAAGGTCAGCTCAAACATTATGATTCGTAAAGAAAACATCTCTCTCCCTTGTTGGTTAGTTATATTTACTTTATTAGTAAAATATTGAGTTAAATAATCAACAGAGGAAAAATTCTAATCTAATATCCTAACAAAATTACATTATGGTTTCTATACCGCTGGAATATGAATGAGGATGAGTTATTTTTCTTCTTTTCGTTCCGTAAAGTCTAACACTAAGAGAGCCACACTCGCTTAGTGTTTACTTTTCAGGCCACTAAGGCCTCTAACTTGTCCTAACTAATGCTATCAGAGAGACTACCTGCTTAACGTGCCTTCCTAAGCACGGAAGATCTCGAGGAAATATTTTTTTTTTCCGCATATCGGTCACTCATCCAAGTAATGATGAGATGAGATGACAGATGAAAAGTAGTGGGTACCTAAGAAACAAGAAGACGTATGTACCTACTCCAAATACAATTGGTTTATTATATATCTATGAATAGATAGATAGGTATAAAAAGACTGATAGTACTTACAGTTTTAAGATTGTGTTCTTTACGTAATGTAGGCATTCGATAAAAAAAGGTTTTTCAAAATCCCCCGGGATTGGGACTTACGCGGGAAACCACGCCACACAGCTAGTAATCATTTCATTATACTTATGACGCTGGATCGAAGTAATAGTCATTAAACGTTTTATTACTTTAAAAACGTCTGATCTACGTCACTTTGTTAAATTTTGGGTCATCGATCGGTCCACGTGTTAGAAACTAAATTGCTTGAGGTCATCTCCAAGCAATTTACTGTACGTTACGCGCTTAGTTACGCTTGCAGGCATAATTGGGGAGAGGTAACTCACAGTTTACTAACGAGGTCTATCAATTAAATTTACGAACATTATTTAATTTTCTTAGTGTTAATCCACACTTAGGAAATACTTCTTTTTTGAGGCCTTACTCGCAAGAACACACGAGGAGGTGCTTTTTTAATTTCAACCTGGCGGGAGGGCTACCCGTGGCGAGGCGGTCAAACGCGTAGGTTCAGATTGCCAATAGTCGCGGGTTCGAATCCCGCCCGGTACTAAAGTTTTTGAAACCATTTAAAATAAAAATGTGCCTTTTTTGACACTAAGTAACTACTTACTTGACCTACTTGAATAAATCATATCGTATCATAGTTTTTAAACCCCAACAGAATTTTAAGCATAAAGCAATAAAGACATTAAGCATCACAACAGAAGTTGGAACAGGAGTGACTCAACTGCTAAGACTTAGTTAATATTTCAAAATATTATTCTTATTTTTTATACCTATGTAGGTAGGTACTCTGATACGTAATCGAAGCACGTTTCCAAGTGGTTGATGATTGAATTAAAAATTGTTTGATAAACTCTTCAATATTACACGAATGGTGAGCATTAACGGACTAAGCTCTAGGTGTAGGTATTATTTAGCTTTCAATTTCCTACAAAGTTCGTTATTACTTTTCTTTCTTCCTTTATTAGTTTTAAAGGTGTTTATATTACTACCTATTTTTAGAAGCAGATAAGACACGAAAGAGGTCTCTACTTGTAAAATAATGAGGGAAAGTGTCAACTTAGGCGTCAAAGTAAGTAATATGCTTGAAACCTGCTCGTTATGAAAAACTTTCTGACAAATAATAAAGCAGGGCGATTAACAAAACTTTTTTCTCAGAACAATTTACCAAACATTGGGTTTCCGTCATCACTCGTTTAATTAATTTAACTTCAATGCTGACCAAAATTGATCGAATCTACTCCTACAACAAACTCTGTCCTCAATAAGCTGTAGATTAAAAGATTAAATATGACATGGATTAGAACTCTCAGAACAATAAATTACTTTGAAAACTTAATTTAATAACTTTGATTTATTTAAACACATACTGGACTTGACAACTTATAAAAAACATGATATTAGGTACCTACGATAATAAAAACCCGATAAGATCAAAAAGACTTGGGAAGTAAGCGGTCTTAACGCTTATAAGCGATTGTGTAGTCAGTGTAGTATGTATATTTTTTATAAACGAAAGATGAGCTCTTGACCACTATCTCATTTTATGGTCACTGATCATATGGTCTAAGATGTTATTCACTCATACAGATAAAAGAACACAGTAGAAGAAGACTTGACCCGACTTTCTTAGCAGCTGCACCGGTCTACATATCGGAACACGAAACACGGTAAATAAAATGAAAAACCCCAAATTTAGCCTACTTTTCGTGAAAATATTATTTAGGCTGACGTCTGTCATTCATTTCTCATTAACAAAAAAAAACTATAGGGTCATGACGGTGTATTTAATGTAATTTTATATGAATACTAGCTGACCCGGCAAACGTTGTTTTGCCTTATAAATTATAGATAGTAGCCGATTCTCAGACCTACTGAATACGCATATTAAATTTGGTAAAAATCGGTCAAGCCGTTTCGGAGGAGTATGGTAACTAACATTGTGACATGGAAATTTTATACATAAGAAAGAAGATAAGAGCTTAATACTACTTGTACCTAATATTTATGTATCCTGTGGTAGTACCACAGGATACATAAATAGTACAAGTAATAGTACTAAGAAGCGACGAAGCGCCAACAACAACGTAAATTGTGTTAGGGCGCTTACACATAGAACGTCCGTTTTACAGGTTCGTATATGTTATTAGCATGTGAGTTGTATGAGCATCACACAGAATAACAGTAGGTATACTGGATAACCGATCCGACAAAATAAGCAGCAATCCCTAATACAAAACGGATCGTGTAATATCGGACGTTCTATGTGTACGCGCCCTTAGATGTACTAGGCCAACATAAGTAGCGATAATATTGCAGCCTAAAACTCTAGATTCTAGATAATATATCCGAGAGATACGTTACGCAATGAGATATGATTGATGATGTGAAATAAATGAAATTGTGTTAAAAAAACGTTAGAGTTTTTTGCTCTGTTAATGGAGCTCCATTTACTAGTTTAGGTTACTTCCAATTCTGTGGTTTTAGTAATATTTACAGCGCCGCACCATTTAATCAGTACCTACCTACTTATTATGAAAGGGGTTGATTGCTTCCAAATTCAGTTCGCGAGGTTAATACTTGAGTATTCAATATTGAAGACTGGTATCAAAAGTCGATTGATTTTATGTAAATATTCATTAAGTTGGCTTTCGCGATTGTTTGGTTAGATTATATCAATTTAATTTAACCTTTTGTGTTGGCAAAACAGCGCTTGACTTTATTTTCTTAATTACAACAGCTTTAAGAATGAGCGTTGATGGGTGATCGGATTTAGAAATAAATTAAGTATTCTAAAATCAAAATAAAGCTTTCTAATTGTGGATTTGTGTTACATAGAAAATACAATTCAGAAATAATAATTAAGATACCATTAGATTTTTCTTCTGTTTCGCGAAGTTGGATTGAAATTAGACTCTTTTTCAGTTATAATCCCGTTACTTCTATCGACAGTCTGTTTATGTCAGTATACCTACATGTATTGGAGTGGATATACATGGAGCAATTTATCAACATAAGCAACGCGACTTAAGAGGACAGTCTACCTACTCTTCTCCGTACAAACTTTACAAACGTAGTCGACTGTTTCCTCCCTGGATGATAAAAAAAAATATGAAAAAATATGTTCATGTTCATGTTCACGGTGAAGGAAAAACATCGTGAGGAAACCAACATGTCCTAGGACTCACCACGGTCCGAAGACATGGGATATTCAGTGTTTTCTATGTATCAGATGTATGTATTTACAAAAAAAAAGTATAATATGTAGTATATCCGTTGTCTAGTACCCATAGTACAAGCCTAGTGCTTAGTTTGGGGCTAGATTGCGCTGTGTGTAACGTCGTGCAATATTTATTTATTTATGTTATAGGGGTATGGCCATAGCTGATATAGAACTTATGCTATATCAGCTATGGCCATACCCCTACGTTATGTTTACATCTCATTTACATCTCATTTGTTTTATATTATTCCCAATAAAAAGTAATATACGCTGTAAAAATTCAAAAAAAATGTTTCTCTGTTTTATTTCATTTCGAATGAATATTTTGGAAAACCTTGTGGTGGGGACCCTATAAAATAAAATCTTAATCCGAAAATATCGAAATTAAGGTAGAAAACTAAATTTTTCATAATTTATTTTGGTATTAAGTTTGTAAAGAAATGGTAACAGTCGCCACGTTCTTAAGTTACCAATTCTTATCGTAACGCTTTTAGATATTCCGCAATATAGCGCTACGCACATGTCTATCAAATGTCAATTATTGTAACACAATATAACAGAACTGATTTCAATTCCTTTCCAGGTGTATTTTTTAAATAGAAGCGTAATAAGAGGAGCTTATAAAAGGCAAAAAGAAACTCCGCCGAGGATCTACCGGATTTTTAATACAATTATGTTCTTTCTTCTGTATCCGAGTCTAATTTCTTACCAAAACAATTTCCTAAGAAGTTTTATTTTTACTCGAAATTAATTCGTACAAACTAAGGGTTCGTAAGGTACGATACATTGATGGGACAAGAGGCATGGACGTGGCGATGACGGGTCAACAAATGGGTACTTGTTTATGAATGACGTTCGCGCATTGTATGAATTGTATGAAACCAACATCAAAAACTTTAGGGAGCGAGGGATGTGTTCTTATATAACATGACGTTATTATGTGTACAATTTTTAGACGCGAAAATATGCAATAGGTACCTGTTTTTTATTATATAAATATATTATTATTATATTTGAAAGGGGCTGGTTGAAGTTAAAACATAAATACATTTTATACAATAGCTAAAAACACAAAGTTACGTCTAATTTTCAATTAAAAACCATTTATTTCCAAATTATCGTTTTATCCAGAAGTCATCTTTTTTATGCAATTCCATCTTGCTTATTTCTAAGCAACCGAACAATTACCGATAATTGGCATTTATCGCCGCTTGAACTTCATAAAAATTAAGCAATACTTTTACATATTATTTTTTCGGTAGGCAATGATAAACATTACAGCGAACGTCGCTTGACCGAAAGCTCTTTTAACCAAAACAAGTAACGTAATACAATAATAACAAACTATTTTTTTCCTGTCACTGTCTCTCACTTTGACGTCTGTAAACTGATACAAACCACACAATCCATGAGCGTAGTTAGTGACAGTTCACAAAACGTGCCAAAAGACGTACACGAGACCCCGCCACGTCTACGCCACGTCTATAACCCATGCTTTTTGTCACATATGGGCCTTTATGAACGTCCTTACAGAAGTTGGTGCCTTGGGCGATCTTATACCTAATTTGTAATTCTACCCGCAACATTGGACTAGATACAAGTTTGTTCTTGTTCACGTAAATGCAGGAACTCTGATGAAACGGTTACGACTGTTTAATAAATGTTATGTGCTTTTGGTAATTGGCTTTTTTCTTGGTTTAAGGAGAACCCATCAAATTCAGTTGGAATGGTACACAGCGAACAAAATAGCTCTATGTTCATTTCGGTAATAAAGACGCTGCTTTTGACGTAAATGGTGAGGTGTTTTAAGTACTTACCTATTGACAAAAAGGAACTTCAGTTATGGCCAGCATTATGTGCTAACTTCCATTCGACCAAGCCAGTAAGAAAATCATAGTTGGTATAGATGGAAGATCCTTTTTAGTGACTTTCTGGCATATCAGATTGTTGCAGCCATGTTGTATTAGCTTATTGGTTTGGACCCGTATTTTGAAATAAAATGTATCTGTTATAGGCAATGTGTATAATCCGGCATTGTATAGAATGCCTAGGCATTGTATACATTGCCTAAAACGTTCAGGCAATGTGTATAATACGATTCATTTCATACATTGCCTAGGTATTGTATAAAATGCCCGAAGCGCATCAGGCAATGTGTATAATGAACGACGGCAGCGGTCGCCGAAGCGCCTAATACTATAAATAAATACATTATTAACATTTATTTCATATACAGTGCGATTTTTATACATCACGCCTTTTTTATTTACAGAATAAGGTGCTTTGGCGACCGCTGCCGCGGCACGCTCGCTTCGCTCGCTCGCCAAAGCGCTGCGTGTAATCATGTTCTAACATTAACCTAACCTAACCAAGTCGGGGTGCTCCGTTTAGTTTTTCCGTGCTTTAGATAGTTAGATAGCATCGGGACTTTAACTGTAAATATTTTAATAGAAGACACCTATTTGAATACGTACCCCCCAAACCCCCTGCTTATATATAAAAGCTTATTTTAAATGAAAACTGTTGTTTTTTTTGTATCATGATCAAATTTCCATAATCAAGTGGTAAGAAATGAACAGGGCGACTTTCT
This sequence comes from Idaea biselata, assembly GCA_958496205.1. Taxonomy (NCBI): domain Eukaryota; kingdom Metazoa; phylum Arthropoda; class Insecta; order Lepidoptera; family Geometridae; genus Idaea; species Idaea biselata. The sequence goes on along the minus strand of OY292399.1, from coordinate 27,355,470 downwards.
GCAGCAATTTTTTGGTACGGTCAAGTGCACTTAGACCTTTACACTTGCCATTCGACTTTGTCCTAATATCGCAAAAGATAAGAGAGGTGGAAATGTCAAAATGTAAAGCTCTACGTGCACTTGACTGTACGTTGTAAATGTAAATGTTTATCCGAAGGGAACTGCTATGTGAGAAACGCTGTCTACGCAAAAAAACACGTTACATACATTACCTATGGGTCAACCGGCATTCTATACAATGCCTAGGTATTCCATACATTTCCTAGGTAAAGTGTAAAATAGTTTGAACATTCAATATCATTTCACACATTGCCTGGACGACCCCGGCATTCCATACAATACCTAGGAAATGTATAGAATGCCTGCATTATACACATTGCCTATAACATATCTACTACGCTAGTGATCTCAGCTGTGATCAATATTTGTTGAAACAGTTCAACAATTGTTAGTCATTTTACCAAATTTCGGTAAAGCTTTTAAAGTGTAAAATTACCATCAAGTGTTAAACCGTTTTCGAAAAAAAATGAACATGCCTGGGGCATGATTGAGACATTTAAATTGTAAAAGTAGTCTTAGAAGATTTATTTGAAAATCTGCAAAATTGTAAACCTAATTAAAATCTACATTAAGCTTGCTTTCCAAGGTAGGTATATCCTGTACCTCACCCGAGGATGGGAGACAATCCTACTAACATTATAAACGCGAAAGTTTGTATGTATGTGACTTTGTTACTCTTTCACCCAAAAACTACTAAACCGATCGCGATGGAATTTGGTATGCAGAGAACTGGACATCTGGATTAACACATGGGCTACATTTTATCCCGATATTCCCGCTGGATCTGAACTTACGAGGGTGAAACCGCGGGGCGCTACTAGTAAGTATATAATAAAACAATAGCGACAATAAAATTATCAAAGAAACAGTAAGGCCGGTAGACTTTGTACAAATTGGTAGAGCTAGATATAATATCGACAAATGAAACGCATAGCTCATTCTTATTTTAGTCATCATAAATCTTTAGGTCTCATAATAAAGTTCTTATATTGTAATTGAACATTTTATTCTTGTAGTTTAAAAGATAAATTGATTCTAACAACTCTTGCCCCATTTACCGTCACATAAAGCAGACGTTTGATACATTACAGCACATCACTAGCATAGTAATGCCTGTTTGTAATGCGTTGGAAAGATTAGTGATGTGACAGTTCTGCTCATAGAGAATTTATAGGTGTGATAAATTAAACTGAATAACCGTAAATTTTACGAAACAATTTAATGAACTTACTGCTTTGTGTTTAATTTTGTATTCCAAAAACTGCACAAATTAAAATAGTTTAAATAAATTTATGGAATGAGATACCATAAATTTTTCTAAACTATTTATTTTTATATGTAAACTAATTTTGTGTTTAATATTTTTAACTAGCGAACCGCTTCGCTTTGCATGGATGTATGTAGGTACAATACCTCAGGAGGGTTACTTCGGTTCGTTTCGATACGACAACGATACGATAATACGATGGTTCTACTGTCACCCTACTATCAGAATGTGACAGTAGAATCATCGTATTATCGTATCGATGTCGTATCGAAACGAACCGCAGTAACCCTCCAGGTTATGACAGTATGGATTACCAATATATCGAAAGACATTTGATCGGCATCAGTTTACGAAAACAGTAAACGATCGATGTAACATTACATCGAAGTCGTGACTGTGTTATTTTTAAATATATTTTTCTTTGTGTACCTACCTATATCTACGTATACCTAACACATCAACGTTACGCAAGACATTTTCTAAATGTTAATGAAAACCGTATTAAAATCTGTTGCGTGGTTTTGAAGAAATGAGCTGAAAAACCAGACAGACAGGACCAAAATAACTTTCTTTATACCACTAAGAGATAACATTTTATACGACATCCATTACAAGCCCTTTTCTTATTCAGACAAAAAAATCGAAACAGCGAGAGCGTTTGAAAAAATAAACAAATTGAATTTGTAATAAAACCTCCATTGAAATGTCTGGTTGTCACTTAACTTAGAACCTTTTTGTTCCATCCTACGACAAATGAATTCGATAAATTCGTTACTCTAAAGTTTCCAGTGATCTTTGAAGACATTCACATTTTTCTATAGGTAAATAACAAAGAAATAAGAACCTTGACGGTTGGGATAGTGAAACGAGCATTCTGAAGGGTTCTCTAGAACGAGTTAAGTAAATAATCTTAAGTAAAGACTTATAAGTACTTCGATTTTAAATTGTACATAACTATGATTTTACATATATTCCTGAAAATCCATATAGAACAAAGAGTCGGACCCAAGTCTGAAATTAAAAAACAAATACATAAAGTGAAGTCGATCTAATGACGTTCGATATATTGATATAAGATGTTAAGTAGTTAACCTGTTAATACTTACTTATGCCTCGTTTGCATGTTTACCGAACCCGAAACCGAACCTTTTTTTACAGAAATGCTTTCTACTACTACTACTACTGGTTATTTTTTACTTTAGTCAATAGAAAAAGGGTGTGATTTTCATAAAATTCCATCCTTGAAAGAGAACACTTCCTTTTTCACAAACACCATTGTTCACTGCTCATTCAGAAGAAATGTCGTTATCATTTTTTGTATTATAAGGGTCGTGTATTATTTTGTTTGGGTTAGGTAATTTTGTTCAGAGATTCGTGGGTGAGTTTTTTTTTATTAAAAAACCCCATTATTAAGGTATTCTATTATTAAGGTATCCAAGGTAAGGTATAGTTTTGGACTAAGTTGACCGACACTAGCTAAGATGTACAAAGTAGCAGCGAGAGAAATAAAATAAATAAGAAGACTGACAAATTACATCTCAGTCTATCCTAAGGAAGAGACCTGTAAAGGTCTCGAAACGTTGAGCGAGCATTGAAACAATGCTAAAAGTAATAAACACCACGCGATTGAAACCGAAAAATGTTTCGATCAGATCTAGAAGCATCATTTCCAATTACGTTTAATTTAACTATTTACTTACCTATAACAAAAGAAGATCTATAAGTAACCTTAAAAAAATATAATTTACAATATAATATTTAACGCCACCTTTCGTACATTGGCATAACAAGATTATATCAAAATAAAAATACTAAATTTTTATTTTTTACTGAAGATAAAATAAAACCGCACCTATCTACGACATTTTTGCAACATTTTATAAAACAACTTAGAGCTTTATCAAGACTTTATGGTTAGAACAGAGCTTGTCACTGGCTTTGATGAACGATTTAATCATAAATAAAAAAACAAAGGCCATAAAAATATCGTTGATGTCAAAAGAAATGTAACAGAAACACTTAGCCGAGTTTAATAACGTTTGCGATGGCGCTGGTGAAGTATTTATTTTTATTTATCGTGTTGTGTGGCAAGCTAAGCTCTCGTTAGCGCCGGCGATGTTTGGGGTTAGTGTGGAAGCGGAAATAATATGCTTGGAAAGTAACATCTGAAGAGAAGTAGGTAGTTCAGTTTAAAAAGTTAAGTTATTAACAAACGACAATAACAGAACGGTGGGAATAGAAAGTAGGTAGGTAGGTATATTCAAATGTATTTCTTACTAGTAGTACCTAATAGGTTTCACCCTTGTAAGTCCCTTAGGAATATCGAGATAAAAGAAGCCTATGTGAGAATTCAGGACTCTGTGTACATTACAAGTCTCATCGTAATAAGTTTGTAGTTTTTGCTTAAAATAGTAACAAAGTTAGATGTACAGTACATACTTCCAAACTTTTGGATTTAAAATATTAGTAGAATAAATAAATAATATCAATACGTAACACAACTGCCAGTAACAGGATAAGAAATTGTAAAAAAAAACATAAATATTCCCATCGCAGTACGTATATAAATTGAAAGAAACCTACATAAAGCATTTCCAATATTTCCAGGAGCCTTATTTTTGAATCGCTCGTGTCACTTCGGGCGATTTAAATATCTCGATTTTTTGCAGATTTTCGATGTCGGACTTCTGCGGCGAGTGGTTGAGTGAGGCCACTCGTTGCGTTCGTACGATTTACATAGAAAAAGTACCTACATTGAACGTTAACCTGTACAAATCGAGCTAATTAAATCGCTCGAAGTAGGCACTAGCAATTCAAAAATACAGTTCCAGACAGTTATTACAATGTGGTTGTAAATTCGGTGGTTATGCTGTATTTAACCAATGACAAGCTACATCTCAATACATTCGATAGGTTCCTATCATACCTAGGTACTCATAAATAAACCGATTACGAAATTGCAAACATGAAATTCGCTGTAACTGAAACCGCACTAAACACTACATCACGAACATCATTCGATTGTCGAGAACAAACGAGTAGATTTATTCACATTTTAACTGGAACACTCTTTGTAGCGAACGAAAACACAGCGTTTGTAAACTGTGAAAAATATTGAAGACTAACAAGTGATGACTTAGAGATAACAGACGTATATGAATATAGATGAATATGTGTGAAGGTACTTTGATGCCCTTGTTCACTCTAACTAGAATTTCAATTCAATGAATTAGATTTCACTAAGAAACCCTTTTTTTAAATAGATGAGCGTTTGACTATTATCTGATGATAAGTGATGATTGTGTCTTACTGTAGACTTAGGCCGGTACATGGTCGAAGGCCGGCGGCCAAAGTCTCTCCCACCAAGTAACCACTTTTGGTCGCCTTACTTCACACACTCTCATTTCATTCACAGACACTACATAAGGAAAGTATGTAAATGTGTGTAAATTTATGATGGTGGTGACGATTTTATAGAATGAGATGATACTATCGAATACGAAATAACGCATTCCATTATCATGTTGTGAATACAACAAACATTAGTGGCCTTATTATTAGACGTGGAGTACGATCGGAGTTGTGTGAAATTTCTTTGTCTTTTTCTGTGACAAGAACTTTCAAACTTGACAGACAGAAATAAAAAATGGTAAAATTTCTCCGACCTTACTCCGCGTTTATTAATAAGGCTATAGATGTTAAGGAAAACAAGTCTACGTTCCTGCAGATGATGGCTTTTAAAAGCCGAAACGCGTCGAAGCACGGTTATTGATTGGTGTCACTAACACTAAAGCATATTTCTGCCGCATGCAAAGAGCGCGGTGGGAGGGTGGGACTTTTTGCAAGCTGCACACTGCACGCTGTGTTATAATAACACTAGTCAGGTGTCAGGACTAAAAACTAAATTATTCTTTTACAGAGTTTAGGAAAACCTTTGTAAAACTGCACAGTGGACAAGATGCTTACTTCAGTACTAATTCAAGGTTTGCCTACTTTAAATCGTTCTACTTTATAAAGTACTTTGTAACCCGAGGTTATTGAATTTTTTTAGACATTGTTTGTTTACTTCTCTATTTCAATGGACTGTTCAGTCGACAAGTATGTTATATTGACGATAATCTTATTCAAATTTGAGGTCAAATTATTAGGTAAGGTCTTAGATGAAAACAAAAATAGTAGATACGGTAGGTATATTCTAACATTGCGTATTCGAGAAATGAGCTAGAAACATCTACAAGCATTTTCATAAAATTATTGTATTAAAAAAAATGTCTTTAAGAATGATTCAGGCATTTGTAAAATGAGCAAAAAGGTATTCTTATGGATTTCAATAAGATAATTGTGTGACAGCACGTGCTCACGCAGCAACGGTTCGACATAGAATACGACTGAGGCTAGTGCGTCAGCTAGACGCAGTTTTCTCGTCTCATTTTCCGGGACTAGGTAACGTATCTGCTGTTTTTTGTTTTCATCTAATTTTTATTATCTTCATCTCATCTAAGGTAACGAATTAATGGCCATGATTTTTGACTAAAGCCAATTGATTGCTGATTGAACCCTTTGATCAATTTTTTTTAGTCTATAGAGAATCCAATTCCAAATTTTCATTGAAAGCAATTTGTTACACACAATAGCCGTTTTTCGACAGCAACACAATGTTAAATCGTCCATAAATTTGCAAATCCCCAAAATTAATTGGTGTTTTTTCCTTGGAAATTAATTATTATTGGCTATTCGCGTATAAGTGATTTAATGTTTCAGTGTTGTTTTTTAACGCAATTGTCAAGTGTCATGGGTACCTACGTTGTATTGCTTTATTTCATTTCCATTTTATCTCATCATCAAGTTTTTCGTTTTTCCGTTAAAATTGATTTAGTTATTAATGGGGTTCACAAAATTTGTTTTTGGAAACGGTCAAAGTAGGTAGGTATACATCATGACGGTAACGTGTCCTTGGCTATGGCACTCTAGGTGTGTGTAAATAGTTCTAATATTTTTAACAAAACCATAGTGCAATAAGACACGTTGACACCCGTTCATGACGAAGTATCTCGATGTATCCTTTGACCGTTTCTAAATACAAATTTGCTAAGCCCACTAGCAACTAAACGAATCCGAACGGGAAAACAAAAAAACTCTAGAACTGTTAATACGTCACGACGATGATAATACCAACAAAAGTACCTACTCCATAAATTACCGTTACTATTCTCGCATCGTTCGGTAACTTGATTGACTACACTGCACAGAAAACAGCCTTAGGTCTGTCCTCTACATGGCATCTTTTTAACTTGCCAGTGCCTAAAGTGTTTAAGAATCCCAAGAGTAAACCTCTCATTAAGCTCGAAGTATCAAAGCTGAATGTAAATGGTGGCTTGTCCCGTTCAACTAGGGTTTGACTAAATTCCAGCAAGGCATCGTCATCCTTCAGCCACTCATGGTCCTGTTGCCTCTTAACTTTGCTCTAATTCCCTCAGTAAATAAGTGGCCTAGTTAAAGTTAGTTAAATTAAGATAGTGACTTGGCGAGTATCCGCCTACGACTTTTACATGGCTCTGTAGTCTTCATAGAGCTACAGATTTCAGATTCATAGCTCTAAAATCCACTTTAAAATAAATAAATAGATAAGAATACGTAAGAATGAAAAAAAAAAGTTTCTTAGGACAAGCACACAGCAACAAACACAGAACAGAAACAAAAGTAAACAAATAAAAACAATTTCACAATACATACATTCTAATAAAAAAGGAACTTCCAGGAAGTCGTGTGCGAACCCTAAAAAGCTGTGGTCAGAAACATACTTGAGCCACAGCGCTGGTCTTCCGACGGATATGCAATTAAGACCCAGTAAAATGTAAATATTAAGCGTAATTCGTTAAGCAATCTTCTATCCGAAACGAAGGTTCAAAGTCGCAATTTTATCAAACAGTTATGTAACTTTTACAAGCCTAGAAAAAAGCCACAGAAGCGCTTTCATTTTCACTATCATTCTTTCTGAACAGAGTAACCAACCAAACAAACAAAATCCAATAAGCAACGTCCTGTCAAAATCTTATCTCATCCGAACCTACGTCACTCCACATCTCAAGGTCCCGAAACAACTTTCCTCTTCCGACTTACAATCATACCCGAGAAAGTATTGTGTTTATTTTATAGTAGGTAGTATCGTACGTAGTATCGTACGCTCCTATAATTCGGTAACCATTGACCCTGACACGTCGTTTACCACCGTAGGGAGTGATCAATTTCTACCTACCAGTTGCAATGGTTCGTAAAACCTTTGATAAAGCCAAACATATCGTGAGTAACAAGATTTTGAAAGAAAATATTGTTAAGCGTAAATACATTACCTTTGGTGTGACCCGATGAAATGGGCGAGAAAAGGTTGGAGTCTGGGGTGGATCAAATCAGGCCTACATTATTACTTTAGGCACTACTAGGGTTTTCAGTTTCATAAACAAAGATATATTTGAAATATTACTAAGGAATCAATGAATCATAAAAAAATCCTACGTCGGGGTCCGAACTCCAAAAGCTCTAAGCTAAGGGTTCCCGAGTGGCTTAGCGGTAGGAATACTTGCCTGGCAAGCGAGGAGCACAGATTCGGACACCGTCACGGGAGAATTTTTGATGACTCATTTTTCCTCAATAACATTTCAAGTAGAAATGAGCAATAAAAAAAATAGAATTATTAAAATACAGATTAAAATGAAAATTGTGTGACGTTCATAAGAAAAAATAATAACTTAGTAAGGGATGTATATTTACATGCTTCTTTGCCCAAATTATAATACTTCTCGTTGTTTCTCCTTATTTATTCAGGCTTGGTGGAAGACATAAATTAGGATAAACGAATTAGATTTTTTAGGCTAGATTACTTACAGGGTCAGTACAAATAAAATGAAACATTGCTAGGGGAATAACTTTATTTGAGGCTAACTTATTTTAATTTTGTATTATTGCCGTATTGTAATTTTTAGTTTAATTTTATTGTAATTTCCGCTGGCCGCCTAAACCGCCGGGGACAAGTATATTTGCTGGCCATAAATGCTTGTTTCGGGTTCTGTTTTTCTTACGTATCATTTATGTACCTACCTATGTATTTACACAAAAAATATTATATGAAGAATATGTTGTTGTCTAGTGCCTATAGTACACGCCTAGATGTTTTATTTGGAGTTAGATTACGCTGCGTGCAACGTTTTGCAATATATTATTTCGATACATTAGGTATTTGTAATTTTCATCGTCAGAAGTTTAAGTCAGTAGGTAGGTACAACGTAAACTTTTTACTACTCGTAGGTGTGAACTAGCTTTTATGCTCGATGAAATCACGATGGAAAACGACATCTTATATCGTCCGTAATGGAAGCAGGGGTCTTACTCACAAAACAAACTCTGCAAAGGTTTTTTTAAACTTTTTTAGAACATAATATAAGCCAGCGTTTGCCCACTATCCCAAAGCACAAGTCACCGTTCCGGGCAAGGGACAAGGGCATGATCAAGCTTTTTCAAGAAGTGTTACCTTCCTAACTTTACCCATACACTAGCTCCCCGAGGTCCCGAGGGATAAGTCCCGATCCCGTGGGAATATCGGGATCAAAAGTAGCCTATAGGCTTCCTCAATAAATGGACTATCCAACACCGAAAGAATTTTTCAAATCGGACCAGTGGTTCCTGAGATTAGCGCGTTCAAACAAACAAACAAAAAAACAAACAAACTCTTCCGCTTTATAATAGTAAATAGATAAGTATAGATAAGTACATCGCGAAATCAAACTTTGTGATTGGACAAAACTGCATAAAGCTCCGTAAAAGACGGACTGCATTTTTAGGTCGATGATAGGGTAGCAAACCTTGCAGTAACTTTTAGTTACTTAGGTATAGGACAAAAAATATTATAAGTAACAGGTATAAATATTAATTGATAAATATTTCACGACATTACACACAGCGCAATCTAGCTCCAGGCTAAGCATTAGGCTTGTACAAACTGGATTGGCTGGCTTGGCTTGGCTTGTATAAAAGGTATAAGGCCTGCAAACATAAGATTTAGAAACTTCGTGTATTAGGGAAGTGACCCTAGTATAGAACAATAAACTCGTAAACAACCGAGCACGAATTGATCAATAAACGGCTTCTATTACCAAATAACTATCAGAACGAGATCAGAATTAGAAAATTACGTTCTATTTTTGGTACAATGCGCAAATTGGAAATTTCCTAGTGCTTCCGTCAGGATTGGCTTGCTAATGGTAATTAAAAGCTATTCGCATATTCAAAGTCTAGAAACAGTACCTTACCATCCATCCGTTCTTAGAAAAAATTACAAGTTTGTGGCAACTTTAAATTTGCCAAGTTAAGATGCAGCGAGAACTCCAAATGTCTTATAATCCGATTTATTGATTGTCTTGAAATCTAGCTGTCCAGCTATCTTTTCTGCCTGACACTGTCATTCCATCTTTTATATAAAGCGTCCTTTTTCTATTCGTGCCTCTAAAAATGTACCTACCTACCGTGAAATCTGTAAAATCCTAAAAGAAAGGAACAAAGTCTAAGAAAATCTTGAAAAATATATTAAAACGTCGTCGTAATAGAGTTTTCGTGGAAATGAAACGTTATCGTGCTTAGCCTTACGTACTTACTCCTAAGTAATTTATTTCGGCACTCCTTGTCTTATATCGTATTACACGTATGACATCTAACCCTGGTCTTTGATATCATATTCAAGGTCAAAAGTTCAAGATCAAAGGTCGGAAAGAGAAAAATGACCCAAGTTTCCACGCTCCGTTAGATTAGTTTTGTTTTAACATTAGGCGCCTGCTTGAGAGGCCTGCGGGAGGCAGGCAGGGGAATAAATTTTCATCCACTATGAATATTTTTCATTCGGTTTCATATGGTTATTATTATACCTAAAGGTGACATTATGTGTGTGTGTATGTATGTGTTTCGTGCGCCTTCACGCAAAAACCACTGTACCAATTTGGATCAACGTGCATTGCATTGCAGTGCGGCTATGTGCTGTGCATACCAACTCGGTATGCACAGCACATAGCCGGAGACCTGCAAGAACACATAAAGTTACCCAAAATTCCCACGGCATGAGGACGTACCGTGGTACCCGACGAGTAAAACCGTGGGGGCTGCTAAGCTAAAAATTTTCATATCCCTATATCACAACTTTGCAAACGCCAGACATCCGACTACCGCCAAACATATATTCACTCTAAATTATAGTCCTAGGTAATGTTCGTTCATTCATAAATAGAGAGCTTAAATACCTATTCAAACAACTCACGAATGTACAAAATAAAAATGTCAAAAGTAGCTTCTCGGTAGTTAAAAAATCTCAATAAATATTCAAATTACTACAGATCAATCAATCAATCTTTCAAAGTTTTTTTATCATCAATTTTAATTTCATCAAAATCAAGTGAAATAAAAAGGCCATTTTTCTTGACGTTCCTTTTAATGGAACCTTTTGTAGTATTTGATAAATGACATCTAAAAAGAGCTGGTTAACAATATATATACGTGAACCACTATAGTTAAGTAGCTCCCTAACCGACTGTTAGGGAGCTACTTAACTATAGTGTTATTTTGATTATTGTCTTACAGTTTTCTTAGTTTATATTCAGTTTAATTAGCTCAAATCTTTTGTTTTTTTATTGGAACCTGTCTCTTTAAAACCACCTTGGTTTTCATTATATATACTTTTATCATTATCTTCTGATCTGAGCGATGTTCCTGGTTCCATTATTTTTGGGAGCCCAAGGTCAGCTAAAACTCCAAATTACTCAGGAATCGGCACATTAGGGCATCATTGACCACACCTCCTGGAACTACAATTAGCAATATTTTACGGCCGGTCGCCTGTCTAACCCCAACCCTCCTCAGGACCAAGCAATTTACCCGTCACCGCGCGGGAAGAACTCCAGATTCGCTAGTCTCTCCCAGATCCCTTAGCCGCCTATAACGACACCCACGCTAAGTGATGAAGTAACCAATTGTGTACACGACCGATATACAGGGTGTTTCGAGGAGGGGATATTAAGGAAGGAAGGCTATGGGTTCTCGTGGTGTGGGCATCTTAACCAACCTTTTTAACCGCATACTCGAGACCGGCAGAATCCCCGCCCAATGGAGACTGAGTGTTATCACTCCAGTGTTCAAGGGCAAGGGATCTGTGCAGGACTGTGGAAGTTATCGTGGTATAAAGGTCATGTCCCACACCATGAAGCTCTACGAGCGTAAAGTTGACTCTCGGATTCGGCAGGAGTGCACTGTCTCGGAGGGCCAGTATGGTTTCCGCCCCGGTCATGGTACCATGGACCCTGTTTTCGCCCTAAGGATCGTTATGAAGAAATACAGAACGAAGAATACGCCTCTGCATTTTCTGTTCCTGGACTTGCAGAAGGCCTTCGACTGTGTTCCTCGCGTGATGATCTGGTGGGCGCTGCGGTCCAAAGGGGTGCCCGAAACCTATATTAGAACCATCAGGGACATGTACCGAAATTCCGATTCAGTGGTGCGAACTGCTGTTGGTGACACTAAATCTTTCCCCATTACAGTCGGAGTCCACCAAGAATCCGTCCTAAGTCCGTTTCTGTTTAGCGTAATACTGGACGCACTGTCCGTAGTCATCCGAGACGCACACGAGCAGCCCCCGTGGATGCTCATGTATGCTGATGATATTGCGCTAGCGGACTCGGATAAGGGACGACTTGGAAGGCGTGTAAATGCGTGGAAAGAGTCACTTGAGAACGGCGGTTTGCAACTCAACGTAGCGAAGACCGAATACTTGGCTAGCAATACCACAGATCCCACACCTGTCTGCGTAGACGATCACATGGTCGAGCGGCCAGACCAGTTTAAGTACTTGGGATCTGTGCTTCACGAGTCCGGCGACATCGATTGCGACGTCAAGTCCCGCATTTCGGCAGCTTGGGCCAAGTGGCGAGAGGTGACATCTGTGACCCGAAAATTAAACTGAAGGGGCAGGTCTATAAAACGATCATTAGACCTGTCCTTTTGTATGGTAGTGAGGCGTGGCCATTGCTTGAGCGACATAAGCAGGAGCTGCGTGTCACGGAGATGAAGATGCTGCGCTGGATGTGTGGAGTGACGTGAAAAGACCGCGTCAGAAACTCCCGCATCAGGGGCAGCCTTCATGTCCGAGACATTGCAGACAAACTGCAAGAATGCCGCTTACGGTGGTACGGCCACGTTCTACGGAAACCGGCTAGTTACGTGGGAAACAAGTGTCTTGCTATGGCGCCTCCGCCCGGCCGCGGCAGATTGGGAAGACCCAAGAAGTGCTGGCTTGACGTTGTAAGATCGGATATGCGTGCAAATGGCCTCACCACACGGGATGCGAAGTGGAGACGTAAAAGTAGGAAAGCGGACCCCGGGCTCTCGAGAGAGATGCAACCGGGAACAACGCTCGGATGATGATATTAAGCCGAAAGGGGTTTGTTCTAGAGGTCTAGGCGAACAACTTTTGTTCTACTACTGTTGGCAATTTGAGGTAGTTTTCGGAATTTTTGAGTTTAAAGTTTACATGAAAATCAGCTGTTTCTTAAAGTTTTAGGTCATTGACCTTAAGGTGCCCTTTTATTTAGTTTGGACCACAACAATCTAAACATTAATCGAATTTATTTACATAATCAGCTGTTTTTTTTAGTGATTTTAAACTTCAAAATTTTCGTAAAAAAAAAGGTTCGAATTCCCAAAAGTCGTAGAACCAAAGTTGTTAGCCTAGACCTCTAGAACAAACCCCTTTCGGCTTAATACCCCCTCCTCAGAACACCCTATATTATGCTCTTATCTTGATCTCCTAACAAAATATTTTTCCCGATCTACATAATATAACATGCGTAGTAGAAAATAGAATTCTAAAATCGGGTTGTGCTAATTTCCTGCGCAGATCTGTCCTGATTACAGATTTGTCTGACAGACTTATTATTATTGGTTTCGATCGCCATTACGAATTCCATTTTATTTAATGACTAACTTTTATTAGTGTGTGTTGTTTTAAGAATGTTGACTTTGCGAATCAGATGAACGCACTGCACTGTCTTTAGTGCCCACTGCGGTTTTCTATGGTACCTATTTGTTTGTTTTTTATTGTTATAGACTTGACGTGTTGTAATAAAAGTAGTTTCTTAAGAGGAATAACAACGCCAACGACCTTGAAACTGAAAATCCCTGTCGGGCTCATCGAAAATTGTTGATTATTTCATGACGGAATGTCGTAGAACTTTTTTTTGTGCACAGATTGTAGGTGACATTGTTTCCTACATTTTGGTGTAGTTTTTAGACAAGAACCTCCTATTGGTGCAAAGCCTAACCAAATTTTAGACAAAAAATGTCTCAAAAAATGATTTGGCTAAAATGTCGATAGGCTTCAATACGTTTCGACATATTTGTATGGAAACTGCACTAAAATATCGGAAACAATGTCGCCTACAATCTGTACACAAAAAAAAGTTATACGACATTCCGTCATGCATGAAATAATCAACAATTTTCGATGCGCCCGACATGGATTTTCAGTTTTTCAGTATAGGGCCCTTAAAAACTAATGTTTTCCCACATTCTGATAAAATGTCGAAAATAAACTGAGAAATTATATTTTTTTTGTAAAATGTTTTAACCATTTTTCATGGGTTGTACTTGAGTTACTCCCCCTTTGTTATAAACAATGACTACATTTATGTAACGAATGTCACTGTCTTTTAACTTTAAACTTCATGTCACAGTAAAAGACAAACGTACATAAACTTAATACATACACCCGTATTTATAAACGAATTTGAGTTATTACTTTGGCTAAGCAATGTTCTGTCTCGTTATTATTAGAGATTTGAAACAATGTGATAGACCCATTACTTATAGAGAAGTAAAAACGAATAACTTATAATTATCAAATTATAATTATTTTATATAAAATACGGTCATTTTTAAGCGAACAAACACGCATTAGGCTTTGTGGAACCCTCATCCTTTCAAGACTAAACTATGGAGATCTGGTCTATGGTCCCCGTTTGCTGGTTAAAACCAAGAACTTAAGAGGAGTATATACGCCAACGACCTTGAAACTGAAAATCCCTGTCGGGCTCATCGAAAATTGATGATTATTTCATGACGGAATGTCGTAGAACTTTTTTTTGTGCACAGATTGTAGGTGACATTGTTTCCTACATTTTGGTGTAGTTTTAAGACAAGAACCTCCTATTGGTGCAAAGCCTATCCAAATTTTAGACAAAAAATGTCTGATTTGGCTAAAATGTCGATAGGCTTCAATACGTTTCGACATATTTGTATGGAAATCGGAAACAATGTCGCCTACAATCTGTACACAAAAAAAAGTTCTACGACATTCCGTCATGAAATAATCAACAATTTTCGATGCGCCCGACATGGATTTTCAGTTTTTCAGAATAGGGCCCTTAATTCAAAGAGTACAAAATGCATGCTGTCGTTTTTGCTTCGCTATTCCACCAAGAACGCATATTACTCCCTATATCAACAACGCCAATATGCTAAGTATGGAATCACGACGTAAATTGCATTTAGCCAGTCTTATGTTGGGTATTATGAAAAACCATAGACCGGAATATTTATCTACAAAACTAAAATTTTCAAAGTCAAACGATTTAAGGTTTGTTAAGCCACAATCGTTGCAGCACAAGCATAAATTGGTTGCTTTTGAAGGCAGTTTCCGCTACCACGCTACAAAATGCTGGAACGATATACCGCCTCCTATTAGGCATGCATCGACTATGTTCAAATTCAAAAATATTTTACGTCTACATGTGCTAAGTGAGCAAAAAATCGGTATTCCAGAAAGCTATAAAAAGTGGTGGTAGTGGTAACTCCATCTTATCTTTCTATTACGAGTACTTCTTATTTAATTGTATTTTTTTTTTCGTATACCTACTATTTTATAATTCATAATACTTATAATTCATTAGAGTTTATTTTAATTTATTTTTATACATGTGTACTTACTTTATTTATGGATATTGTTTTTTTATATGTCATATTTATATTTATAATTTACTATATTAAATACTGGTTCATGCAAAGCAGCGTCCTTACTTTGGGGTTACTGCTGAAAATCAGTGTTTTGCTTTTTATTAGCAAATACATCACTGAGCAGTATCCCATCTGCACCACTTTACCACACAATTCACCTCACATCTGTTGTATCTACACCGTTGTACCTACTAGTGTGCTTTTTTGTTGCGGAATAAATGATTATCTACCTATCTATCTTATCATCGTTTATAAGTAAGGGGGTTAATGTATTAGTTTTGGGTTTTATTGCCTGTAGTTGTACACACGGTAATTACTTCTTAGCATAAGTCTATCAGTGAAAACATGTAAATGGATGTGCTGTAGGTATATTTGAGAAAATAAATAAATAAAATATGTGATAAATAATGGTAATATATAACAATATAATGTTGCGTAACAAATTGTTAACTAACCCTTAACACTTGAGTAACAAATTCGCAAACTGGGTAATACGAGCCGAAAGATCGCGCCGCAGGACAAGGCGTTGTAATCTAACAAATTATCCGTCCTAGAGAGGGGAGTTCCGGATATTAATCCGTAATTGATAATTTATCGGTTGATGTTACGCAAGGAGAATACACCGAGTTTGTTGCGGTTTCCGTATTTATCTAGTTGTTGTGGAATCTCTGTATTGATTAGCGGAATTGTGTTTGCTGTTGAGGGAATTAATGCAATATGTCTAGTTAATGTACAGTTGACATTGTATCTAATCAAGGTGTGCCCGCAGCAGCGCCAATAAAACTTTACCCCATTTCAGGAACTTAGATAAAAATGTAAACAAAAATCCCAAAAATTGATTTGAAAGTGACAGCTGTTTATTTACTTTGTCCTTTAAAATTGACAGTTCTTTGTTACATTTTTGATCTAAGTTTCTGAAATAGAGTATAGTACGTTAAACTGTTTCGATTGTTTTTTGGGTTTTTTTTTACTAATATTATAAATGTGAAAATTTGTATGGATGTTTGGATGTTTGTTACTCTTTCACGCAAAAACTACTGAACTGATTGCGATGAAACTTGGAATATAGATAGCTGGATACCTAGAATAACACATAGGCTACTTTTTATCCCGTAATTTCCGCGGGATCGGGACTTACGCGGGTGAAACCGCGGGGCGCAGCTAGTATTATTATAAAGTTAAAGTTACATAAAGTTAACTTACTTTGTATTTTATAAACTGTGTTGTTGTTGTTGTCTAATACAACTGGCTTGTTACTGAATAATATTTGTAGTGAAAACAACCTTGTAAGTTTGAAATCATGAAATCAAAAAGTGTATTATTAATATTTTGCTATTGGATTGGGACTTAGGTAAAGTTCATAGCCCGCTTGTCTTTCCTCGTTTACGACTGTGGGGTTACCGTTACAGGAAACGATTATTAAAAAGTATCGGCAGGTGCCAAATATCGAAATTCGATAGGATAGATGCAATTTCCTACAAACTATCATCATTTTATAATAAAAACCTTAGATTACTTAGACGGTGGGTGGTTGCCGAAGATCGTGCGAAATGGAGACGTAAGAAAGCGGACCCCGGGTTCTCAAAAGGGATGCAAACGGGAACATCGCTCGGATGATGATGATGACTTAAACGGTGGATATTCCAACAACGACGACGGTCGAATTTTAATCCATCTTTTTTCAAAAGTGTGTGAGTAATTTCCCGAACCATTTGACTTTGGAACTGGTAAAGCTCGTCCGTCAGAGACGAGTTTGAAATGGATTACTATCAGGTGACTTTTCTTCTTCTAATATCTAATAGAGACCAGTCCAGTTCTATGATAATAACATTACTTTTGAGAAACAATAAAAAATATGGGTAAGAAGGTTAGGTATCTCACCCAATGAGTAAGATTACAAAACATGTTGTCTACACATGTTATGATTAGCAAATACTTTTATATTTTCGCGATGTTTTAGCAAATCATAATATAAAAAATCTAGGACAATATCGTAAACATGTCATAAATAATTTTAAAACTCAATAATACCTACGGAGAAAGGAAATTGGCTAAATAATCTAAAACTATTGGGTGATAATTGTAACATTAAATGCCGAATTTATGAATCTGATGATTTTTATATTCTCACTTTTATTTCATAATTTCTTAAGTTATTGAGGTCAAGATCGACTTCGTGTCGATCGGTACCTAGGTACATACCTATCACAAAGAACGCACACTGTTCAAATGTTATGTTCCTAGGACCAGCACTTTAAGCAGTACATTGTATACAATTCAATCAGTCAGGGAATCAGTCTGAACTTTGAATTTTATGTGTATACCTAGATGAAATATAGCCATATATAAATTTGTTATTTTACAAGATTTCAAGAAACAACCAACCCATTAACTTCTCTAATTAGCGAATACCACGTAAACCTAGTGGCGAGAGTAAACAGACTGCTCTAATAAAATGCAAATGATTTCCTTTGGGCTTTATCTACACTAACATTAACAGAAATGGAATTAAAATTGGAAATTCTTAAACGGAAGTTTCCACTCTCGAAGGAAATAGGGTTGGTCGCCACATAAAAACTAATGTAATTGGTCATATTTGTTTTTATTGTAAGGAAGCCAGCACAAGACTTTGTAACGGAAATAATATATTCAAGTATATATCCTACTGTGTGTATGTGTGTGTGACAAAAAAAGTTAAATTCTTGTGGTTATTATTATCTTCTTATATTTTGTAGTATCGTACTGCATGATACCGGAATGGTATTTAGCTACTCCATTCACTACAAGCAGAGCAGGCAGACAGACGCCACTAAACATAATAATATTCCGAAAAATCATAATAGGGACTATACAAATTCAGTGTTATAAGGAGACAGTCTACCTACTCTTTTCTCCGTACAAACCTTACAAACGTAGTCGACTGCTTCCACCCTGGATAAAGATATTACAAAAAATATTTTTATGCCATAAGTCCTATATCAGCCATAAACACTAAAAAGTTATACCTATCAAAATTGTATCGTATGGTTCGTATTGTGCGCGTCTTTAGGTATAGTAGGTGAATGACACTTGGTAGTAAAAATAGCGCGGTAACTATTTCTAACATAGTAAATAATAATTAATACGAACCGAGACGTTACATTACAATATACCTATACCTACTCGTAACGAAGATTGTTGCTTTCCCAAATAAATAGTGATGACGATAAAACCTCGAGAGTCATTGATGAAAACAATTAGAAGGCTAGGAAGATTCAATCTATACTAATATTATAAAGAAGAAGAGTTTGTTTGTTTTTTTGTTTGTTTGTTTGTTTGAACGCGCTAATCTCAGGAACCACTGGTCCGATTTGAAAAATTCTTTCGGTGTTAGATAGTTCATTTATTGAGGATGGCTATAGGCTATATTATATTTTCAAAAAAATAGGGATCCTTACTAAAAGTTCAATAATGTAACACAAGGTGTGAAAAAAATGACCAAAAAATTCCTTACGCCGCGTGCGCTGCGAAAACTATTGGATATAGAACAAAACTATGTACTACAACTTTGTAGAACATGTAATTGTCTACAAAATACATCGCGACACCATATGTCTAACTATTGTAGTTATCTCACAATAAGTGTTTTTGTAATTTTTGTAAATAATTAAAATGCCGTCGCTTTAATAACCTTTTATTTTGTACCTTGGTATTAATCCTTATCAAAATAAATTACTTCATATTCAAGACGAATTCAATAACTTTTTAAGACCTTTTAAATTATTTAATTCGGACATTTCATTCAAAAGATATCGCGATATTAAAAATGTAAGCATGTTGCAACCAAATAAGTATTAAGTATTGCGCGCGCATGTATGAGCGCGGTCGGCTCCTTGCAAAGCGGTTGTGCTCAGCGATACTTTTTAATACTTCTTTTTTAGGGTTCCGTACCCAAAGGGTAAAAACGAAACCCTATTACTGAGTCTTCGCTGTCTGTCTGTCCCTCTGTCCGTCTGTCCGTCTGTCCGTCTGTCCGTCTGTCCGTCTGTCACCAGGCTGTATCTCATGAACCGTTATAGCTAGACGGTTGACATTTTCACAGAAGATGTATTTCGGTAGCCGCTACAACAACAAATACGAAAAGCAAAATAAAACAAACATTTAAGAGGGGCTCCCATACAACAAACGTCTTTTTTAGTTATTGTTGTCAATTTCCGTATCTAATTGGATTTTGTTTTATATAATTTTTGTACAGATGTTATAAGTACAGAATAATAAATAAACAAATCTAGCCCCGACATTAGCTGTGTAGCCCCGGCATAGAATAGGGTTACCCCATCTCATCCCGTGGGTGTCGTAAAGGCGACTAAGGGATCTGAGGGAGATTAGCTAACCTTAAGTACTCCCCGCGCGGTGGCGGATAAACGGCTTGATCCCTAAGAGGGTTGGTGTCAGGCAGGCGGCCGGCCGTAAAAACATTGCCAAATCTAATTGCAGCAGGTATGGTCAATGATGACTTACCGTCTGCGCCGACCCCGAATAAAAAAAAAAACAATTTGGGGTTTATCGGACCCCGGGCTCCCGAGAGAGATGCAACCGGGAACATCGCTCAGATGAGAAGAAATAAATAAACAAATCCTGAAAGTCACTTTTCTACGCGGACGAAGTCGCGGGCACTGCTAGTCTTAGATAAAACAGGTAACTTAAACTTGATATTTTGAAAAGCTTAAGTTAAAAAATTGACAGCGTCACTATGAATGCTATGTGAATGATGTATGCACCAAAATTATGAAAGTAGATTCTAATTAAATAAATCCTTCACATATTACAAATGTAAAAGTTTGTGTGTACGTTTGCTTGTTTCTCCTTCACGCAAAACTAACTAACCCGATTGCGATGAAACTTGCTATGAAGATAGCTGGAGATCTGGATTAACACATAGCTAATTTTTTATCCCGATATTCCCGCGAGATCGAAACTTACGCAGGTGAAACCGTGTGGCACTGCTAGTTCGTATAGAATTCAGAAGAACTAGACGAATTTATTTTTCACTTTTAGTTCAAAGGGATTTAAAACCGTAATGAGGGCGAGAGATTCTGACGCGGAGATGTCTCGAGAGTTCTTAGTTTATTTGGCGACTAATTAGGGATATTTTTGTTGAACACTCAATTTTAAAAGCTTCTTATGCTTCGCTTTTATATAATTTGAAGACTGGTGTCAAAATATGTGTCATCCTTTAGTGCGAACTTTAAATCGACCACAAATTTAAAATTCGCACTGAATTACCAATTTGTACGTCCGAATTGATAAGTTTCGAAATGAATTGGAGATACACTTTTTAAACTTATACACGATTTCCGTCCATTTTTATTATTAGTCTAGATCGCGTTATAGATAATCATCGATCAGTGATGTTTTCTCGGGACCACGGCCGGTATAGCCCGTTTGCCAAAACGTCGAGGTAAATATTATTTCAAAAAATCACCGATTTTTTTGACACCGACACTCAACGTTACCTACTTGTGAAAATCTTAAAATCGTTAATATTCATCGTAGAGCTATGGAGGTCCCATAGCTCTACGATGAATATTAACGCAAGAAAACGAAAACGTAGTAACCAACACTCTTGGCTAAAATGCTTTTTTAAAGTCATTAAAATCAGCGATTTTTTGTGCGTCGAATGATAGGTAACGTTGAGTGTAATTTTTTATGACTACAAAATGCTGTAACTAACAAAAAAATTGGTGATTTTTTGTTGTTTTTAAATAAGTCAAATGTGTACTAGTAAAAATCATTACATGTGGGGTTACGTCGCTTATGTAAACATCCTTATTATAAAATGTTGCGGGTTACGACGTTCTTACTGCCCGTGATTTTGTCAGCACACTGTTTTTCGTCTGTTATTATTTATTGCCTGACAATTGCATCGCAATCGATGTATGGGGAAATAATAAACAAATTAATTACAACTTTATTAATGATGGTAAAGTAGTCTTAAACTTGTTAATAGCATTTACACTTGTGCAGGAAGAAGTGAAATCAGTTACATCATTTTTACATTCTTGATCAATGGTAGTCATACATTTTGGACTGTAGTTACAACATTTCTTCTGCTTGTAAAAAATATATCAAATGCTGTAACTGACAAAAAGTACATTTTAAAATAACTTTAAATAAAATTGATGCACAGTAATAGATTCTCCTATTTAATCTAGAGGTACTGTCCCAATATGATTATTCTAGGATCTACAAATACCGAAATATGATTTATTTTTCAAAATCCGAAAAGTGTTTTGGCTCTGGTGAACAATTACATTATTGTCGGTTACTACGTTTTCGTTTTCTTGCGTCGATATGATTTTTATTTTTAAAATCATAAGGAAGGCAAACAACGAGCACGTTCAACTTCTGTTGAACAAAGTCAGAGTCAGTGGTCATCTGTTAAAGTTTCTACTTTACTTCTACTTTAACAGATGACCCCTGACGTGCTTTAGTAGTAGCCAGTGCAGGCGCTTAAGAAAGATATTATTTATGTACAGTTACGGTACGTTCACACGGCGCGGCGTCGAGCGTTTCTTTTTTGCAGGATTCGGTTTAGTGGAAACAGTATTTCAATAAATAAATTCACACATGCATTCAGTTTAAGACACGGCAAAAAAACCTATTCTCGCTGAAGTTGACATCCGATTTTGCGACTACAAAGATCCGGCCGTACTGCTAAATGCAAGATCCGGTATAGCGCATTCAATACATGCGTTCATACGATACACGCAGGGGTAGATTCGGTATTTTGATACCGTCGGATACGGCAATGCAAGAATACAACATTCGGTTTTTCCAGATCCGATGAAAATAAGATTCGGCAAAACCTGGCTCCTTGTGAACGACCCGTTACTCGTCTGCTTACCTTCACAAGTGATCAATATAGTCAATTAGTCACGCCGACTGAGGTATCTTAAAGGAAAGCGTGAAAGCAAACAGTAAGCCTATGTAAATGCTAAAATATATAGGAAATTAAAGGATACTGACCTTTACTTCAAAGAGAGATCCAATAAAGTCATTGACTAGAGAAGACCTGTTGACAAACAAACAAAACATTAGTAGAGAGGACATTGACTCAAAGTTCACGATGATACAAGCCAGATTTAGCACAAAGCAGGTGAGTATATGATCAAACCACTGGTGAAGATAAGTGGTTCTTGAAAGGTATTAGCAATTTAATATAATGGAAAGGAACGTCTGATGTTAATGTAGGAAATTCGACGCTACATTTCGTTGATTTTCATCTTTTATCGTTTCCAAGAATTATATCTCTGCGTGTATGTAACACGGTGAGGAAATTTTAGTTAAGAGCCAATTTGAAATGTCTTGAAAAATATGTAGGTAGGTAGGTACATTATTTACATGCGTGTGAATACAATGTAGTACTAATTGGGTACCTAAATTAATATTTAAAAAAAAAATGTCGCTCTTTGTTTTATAAAAACTGACGTTTCATAACTTTCTGGTACTTTATTTAATATCATTGCAGAGAAAAGTGCGCGTATTTTTCATCTGTAAGGTGTTGAAGTAAATATTAAAATTTAATACTACCTAGTCATTTTATTGCATTCTCTACTGTCGCTGCAAAATTCTACTCGATCCAGTTAAATGAAGTAACAAATTCTCCAAATTGCAACCCGTAATATTATCCATTTTAAGGAATTTCATTATTACAAGCTGCTCTATCAATCTGTACCAAACAGTTAACAGTTTCTTGTAGTGATGATTTAGATAGCATTTTATTACCTAAGCTAGGCCAATAAGCCGATTCAAAATGAAAAGCTTGTTCATTTATTCACACGATTATCTTTTTCGCAATGCAATCTAGGCATACGCGTATCTTTTAAAGGACTGAATGACTGACTGATCAACGCACAGCGTAAACCTCTGATAGTAGAGGCCTGAAATTTGGAGAATATGTTCTTTATATGGTGTAGGCATCCGATAAGAAAGGATTTAAAAAAAATCGGGATCGACACTTAAGCGAGTAAAATCGAGGGACACTGCTAGTCATTCATAAGGCCGATTCTACTGATATCACAGATTAGGTGTGACTGTTGAATTTTAGATACAAAATTTAAAAAGAAAACATATAATGTTTTAAGTTTAAATAAGTATATCCCACAAAAAGGTTCCTTCCAGGTAGTTTTCAGATACAAGCGCTTTACCGTCCGGGAGTCATATTAAACTGAAGTTCTACATAATTTATGAATGCTGTCGATATGCACCCCGTTCCACAAAAGGGTCGGAATACACGAGCGGTGAGATACGCAGACGTGTTCGATCGATTGAAGTAGTCAGATTTAAAATAAACTGATATAATAGAGAAGAGATTAAAAGTAGATCCAATAAAGCATATTGCATAAGGGATGGTCAAACTCACAAGATGTCAAACTGACAATATTCTTACAAATTATTAATCTCGCACATACCTACGAGTTTGATTATTGACAAATCGCAAAGTCACATCACATTTGCACTTGCAGATGGTCAAAGTCGGATTAATTCGAAATAAAATTTGTACGTTTTGCTGCCAAAAATATTTTTAATATTAACTAATAAATAACTTAACTCTAGTAACTTAGGTATCTAATTCCTATCGAATAGGTATACCAAAAGACTAAGTCAAACTCATCACATTTCCAGATGGTCAAATTCGGATTACGTAATTCAAAATCAAAATTGTACGTTTTCTGCCAAAAATATTTTAAATAAACTACTAACTTAACTCTAGTAACTTAGGTATCTCATTCCTATCTATAATATACCAAAATAATATGAAATAAGTTAAATGTTTTAATGGCCAATCGACCTAAAACGATACATAACATAATAAGCTCAACTTTGCACCCATTGTTATGTTACTAATCGTACCCGCCACGTCTTCGCCACTTGCCTCTTCTTTGTATTCTACCCCTAAGTGCAGACTACGTTCTTACAGCGTTCTTCCATTATTTAATAGAATTCAGTTGTGGGAGATGCATTTTAATAGGATCACTGCCCAGACTGCTACATCGAGTTGTGTCATTTTTTAGCCATCTTGCAAGTAACTAAAGCAAAGATATGGCTGTAGCTAGTTAGGTAGTTAGCTAAAAAAATAGAAATATTAGGTACCGTAAGGTAGTATAAAGTTACACCTGCCTAGTATTTAAAAACTAATTAATAATAATTCACTTTTATACTTCGTTTTTTAATTGTGGACTATAATTTTATTTGACACATCATCCTAAAGAAAAAAACGTCAAATACAAAGAACCATAACGTCAAATAAAATTTAAAAAAAATAAAAAACGAACGATTATACAAAATCATTTAGATGATTTACATACATATACAGCGCTAACAAGTTTAATCCATGCTATATATTTATGTGCTTGGTATGTTGTTAGGTGGAGTACGCTTGACTTGTACCTACATCCTCCCATCCTAATCTTATCATCCATGTCCAGAGGAAAGTAGGTACGGGTCAATACATCTGAGGCTAACTAAACTGTGGAATCCCACAGTATACAACATCGTGAGGAAACCCTCACGATGTTATTTCCTTCACCGTAAGAGCGATGATAATAGCGCATATTACTTTAATTTTCATCTGAATCGTAGAATAATAGGCCACTTTTGATGCCGATATCCTCACGAAATAACTTTTAAAACTAGTTGGTTCAAACAGCGACTGGAATTTGTTTAACTACCGTTGGTAGAAGGTATCAACTTTATAAAAGGTTTTCAAGGTACCTAACTACCTAACCAACTAACAGACTGAAAGTTCGATATTAGCTTTAGTTTGATGCATTTTAATTTAAACTGAAGTTTTCCTTTGATGTGGCTAGACGACAGAACTGTCTACAAAGTAAATATTTTGAGTACAATGTTACGGCTATAGTTCCGTTATACTCTAAAGTTGTGGGTATTTCAAATTTAATGAATCCGGTGGGACTTGAACCCTGCGGGATACCGCTTTGGAAAACAGAAGTTTTAAACAATAGTTGTATAATTAATAAAATTGTAGTATTTATTCAATAACCAATATTAATAAAATGTTTTGTCCTTACTGACTGATCAACGCCATGCCTAAACTGTATATGTATATATAATAGAGAATAAGAAAGTAAATTCCTCAATTTCATGTAGGTAATATACTCGTATTATTAGATTATGTCTGCCAAAATTCTAATGTATATTTAGATTTTGAATACTTATCCGGAATCCCCAATGAAAAAATATCTTTTATGCCTCTGCAGTAGGACAGAACTGATTTTTCTCGGACCGTTAACTATAAAATTTATTTGAAACATCAGTTTTGAAAACAATGCTAAATAAAGTTGAGGATATTTACTACGTCATAATGTATGATGTGAAAACACGATCACAGAAAATTTTCTCGACAGAATAAAATCACAAACTTCCCTCTGAATTTTACAAATAAATAGCCCTACTCAGTCAATATTTTACTTATACTAATAAAACTTTGTAGATGAACTGATCTTAGTTCAATGCAATGATTTGAAATTCAAAATAAATGTTTTGTTATCTGTTAATTACCAATTGTTTGATTTTACGCTCTACAATTTTGCATACTAGCATCTTACGTCCTTCATTAACACATCTGAAATTCGCTAGCGCCATCCCTGTCACGCAATTGGGCTTATAAATGGGCTTTTAATAGGGCTTTTTTCTCTACACTAATAATTCATCTTGTGTAATTAAAGTGAACTCATAAATATGTAACATTTGACTTTTAAATTCATTGAGCCTTGCTCTCGTACCGATCGCTTAATTCCAAGGAAAGGTAGTGAAAGCAATTTAATTTTGGACTCGTTTATACTTTGAAAAGTGTCAAAGTAATTGTAAATACCAAAAAAAACTGGTTCCTTTTTAAGGTTCCGTACCCAAAGGTGTTACCCTTTGGGTACGGAACCTTAAAAAGGAACCCTATTACTGAGACCCCACTGTATGTCTGTCCGTCTGTCAATTTTCAAAGATGATGATATTTTTGTAGCCGCTATAACAACAAATACTAAACACAAAATATGTAAGGGAAGTCTAATACCAAGCGTGATTCATTTTAAAACTTAGACGCAACGTAAACGCAATAAATTATTACTACTGGCGCCATCTAGTAATACACTGGCATCAGTGGTAAAGAAAAAAAAGCAAACGTGCGTCGTTGTCGCGTTCACGGATTTTATTTAGTCCAGTGTTTATTTTAGGGTTCGGTACCCCATTGTGATAATGGTACGGAACCCTTTGTGAGAGAGTCTGACTCGCACTTGTTTTTGAACTTATTTCGCTTTCGTAATTCGTGAATTAAAATGAAAAGGTGAACATGCCATTTTGTAGTCTGTAATTTAATTTGAAACTTCTACCTAATTATGCTCAATACCATATTATTTACCTAATTTAATTATCATTTCGGGTTCCCGCCCGTATTTGTACAGTGCCGGTTTAAAAGTCGTTTCCACGAATGGTTTTTGAAAATGACATTAATCAGAATATTTTAAACTAAAGCAGAACTTTAAAATTTATTAAGTTTAACCTTAAAACTCTCCATCTCATGCAGTAGGTACATAAACTCGAACAATAAATAAAAAATCTAAAATGGGATGATCATCTAAAGATCATCTTATTCTAACTAAACTATAACTATATATACATTCTAAAATATTCCTCGTTTTAAATACCAACATAATTCTGACTCTGTAATCTTACGATATTATAAAGCTGAAGAGTTTGTTTGTTTACTTATCTCAGGAATCGCTGTTCCGATTCGAAAAATTCTTTCTGTGTTGGATTCATTTATTGAGGAAGGCTATAGGCTAATTATATTTACAAAAAAATTAGGCGGACGAAGTCGCTGGCACTGGTAGTTATTGAGATTTATTGACATTCAAAATATTCAAGTAATTTTAAGATTTTCTTAACGAGTTGTATTACCGAGTCTGTAGTTAATGTTTGAATCGTTTGAAATAATTTTAACAGTGATCAATCAAGTTTTGATTTAAAATTCGATATTGTTAAAATATTTGCTAATCCCAAAATACACCAACGAAAAACTATCAATTTACAATTTCCGAATAACAACTTGAGATTCCGAAGCAGGCAGGCGCCATATTCATTTTGTGATTTATTGCAACGAGTATCCCACTCGGGATGAAAACAGACACGGGCTTGTATCGTCCGTAGTTTACCGACTGTTGTTATGTAAGGGAGACGAATACTTCCGCCTCGGGAATTTCTAGGTTTTTAGATTTTTCTTCTGTTTTCGCGATGTTAGATTGAAATTAAACTCATTTTTCGGTTTTAATCGCCGTGGTGTTTATTATTGTTGGTAATAAACACCACGGCGATTCGGCGAATGTTTCAATGCTCAACGTTTCGAGACCTTTACAGAAATCTTAATCTTAGAAAAATACATAATCTTCAGAATTCTATCCTGAATAAGAGATCTGTAAAGGTCTCGAAACAGCATTGAGCATTGAAACGATATTAAAAATAATAAGCACCACGCGATTGAAACCGAAAAATAAGTATAACTTCAATTTTTTTAATGATCTAGTTGAAAACCTAATGGTTCTATTTTAGAATAGGCAATATCCTATACATTAGACGTATGTTGATCCTGTGTATAGGAAAGTGTTTTCTAGCCGATCAATCAGTATTCAGGCTTTGAAACAGACTCTATTGTGAGTGAGAAGCTGTGTTGTTCGAAATAACCGCCAGTACCTACAATATATTTGGATTTTACAGCTGCATTCAAATTTAGGACGGTTTTAAATTCTAACTAGGTTTTAAGCAGCTGGAACAATATCATCTAATATATTTTACTTTTTTTTCGTAAATTTAGGTTGAATTGAATGCTTTTAAATTGGATATATTTGTAAATTAGAATTCTCTAAAATCAATTTAGAAATCTTTACGCATTATTGTTATGTTGCTTGTTACCCTGATCTGTAAGGTGGATGCCTGGAGACCTGTAAAACAGGTTTTATTTAAACTTTAGTGCAGGCTCCAGTCTCCACAATAATAAATCAAAAGTCAAACAATAATTTAATGCCTATGTCCTTTTCATGTACCAAATTGATTTTTACTGTGTGGCAAATAAAGATGATTTTTATTTTTTTTTATTTTTATTATATAAAATTTCCATGTCACAATGTTAGTACTCCTCCGAAACGGCGCGACCGATTTTTACCAAATTTTATATGCGTATTCAGTAGGTCTGAGAATCGGCTACTATCTATAATTTATAAGGCAAAACAACGTTTGCCGGGTCAGCTAGTAAGATATAAGATTAGAATTATATTTTTCACTTCACTACATAAGTAAATATTTATTTTATTCTGCTTTATTAAAATTTGTTGTTGCAGCAGCAACAGAATTTCAATTGTTCATGAGATACAGCCTGGTAACAAACAGACAGACGGTCCCGTTTTAAGTAAAATGGTATCGTTTTGACCCTTTGGGTACCCTAAAAAAACAAGTGTAAGATTACAATATGTAAGCAATCGATCGACAAAAAATCTCTCGTCTAATTCTACTACCCAAATCATCCAGATGTTGTTTTAATTTTAGTCACATTTTTAGTAGTTATTCCGTAGTTTATGTCTTGTTTATTTATTTATACCTACTAGCTTTTTATTCGTATAGTCTGTCCCCATTGTTTGAGGTTTGAAATGTCAAATTGTTTAACACTGCACATATTTTTCAAGCATTTTCTAACATTTTAAATAATAAATAGGTATTGCACAACGTCACACACAGTGCAATCTAGCCCTAAACTGCTTAGTTTAGAACTAGATTGCGCTGTGTGTGCTAGTACTAGGCTTGTACTATGGGTACTAGACAACGGATATACTACATATTGTACTTTTTTTTTGAAAAACATACATAAATATACTTGCGCCGTATGGAATAGAAGGGCAAAAGCCCGCTGCACCGTAGAAGGTTGCCTTCTACAGTGCAGCGGGCCTTTGCCCGACGCGCCACAAATCTTAATAATTAATCTAACCTATCCAGTCGGGATGCTCCGTCCGTATCGTCTTTTCGTAGTTTTATAGTTAGATTTATGTGTGCAATTAAAATTTTAGTTCAAATTACAGGAATGAGAATTTAATAAAACGAATTTTTAAAATTCAAATTAGTTTTATTTTAATGTTTAGTTTTGAGTTAGTTAGTTTACCTTCTCATTAGCATGATTATAAATAAAAAAATAGTTAATCAAATTATGTTTTGATGTGATAATTTAACTTTCAACGAAAATTTGTGATTAGTTTTTTTTAATCAAATTATGACAGGACACTAAACAATTAGGTAAATCAGAGACTATTTACTCTTAAAAAAATAAAGATAAAGATCTTCTTCTTATTTTCGAATACCTAGTGGTGTGGGTCACGTAGAGGTCGCCATAAGGCCTCTAACTTGACCTACGACTGCTATCCGAGATAATAGGACCAAATGCTTAACGTGCATTGCGAAGCACGGATAGGAGCTCGAGAAAACGATTGTTGGCCTCACAAATTATCGGTCATCTATCCAAGTAATGACCGCGCCAAGCGTTGCTTACCCCGCACTACCGTTCAAGAGCAAGTTCCTTGTTGAAATTGCAAAAATAATCTATCATATTTTACTTATTATTGCAATACCAACAATACGAGAAGTCAAGTTGAGTTCTGTCAAGTTGGTAACTGAATACCAACCAAGTTGCTATAAAAGCAATGGCCGCCACCTTTATCTCTCTTACTTCAGCTTCAACCGTCAATGTGATAGGACCCAGGATATATTAGGTATATTCCACGTGCCTTTTCACTGAATATAAATCTTAACGTATAATTTACCTAAACTAAAACTCTGCATTTCATTTCTGCGTCCATAAACCCTAAATTTCAACATTCCTAATAAGCTCCTCAAGATAAAATTGAGTATCTTCAAGATAAATATGAGTATCCTTAGAACATACATTAAAATTTTTTATTATTATGTTTATATTATTATAATCCAGCTAAAATAATGAGTCCTTTGTACGTTGATGAGTAAACATTCCTGAAACACTTTACGACGACTTTCCTCAACATAATGAGGTATTTTAATTCGTTTTATTTTCACACGGCAAAGGCCCAATTTAATAATATTAATTAGACATTTATGTGGAATGCGCCGAATGCAACACACTCGTTTGATATCTGCGTAAACTGCGTTCTGGTCCCTGATTACGTAACTCTGTTGCTAACAAATCTCGATTGAAACAATGGAAATTGTTGGTTTATGCGTTTACGGATATACAATTTGATAGTTACAGTCGCTAGTTTTTATTGTAATAGCAATTGGTTAGCGACTGAATGACGTGAAAAATTACGTGTATAATCAACAATTTCAATTAGATACTTATCCATGTATTTATTATTTAATGTGTCTACCTTCAACAGACTAGACTATAATAATCATTTTTATTAATTACCTCGACGTTTCGACAAACGGGTCACACCGGCCGTGGTCCCGAGAGGACTCAACGTTTAATAAAAATGACTGACGGAAATCGTGTAAGTTTAAAAAGTGTGTAGACTATAATATTTAGCATCCGCTCAAACCTCTGTGGTTTACTGATGTTAAATTTAATACCTTGTAATTTGTTTTGTTTATTCTGGTAAATAAAGTAAATAAAAATGTTTCAATCGAGATTTGTTAGCAACAAAGTTACGAAATAGGGCTGTAGTCTGTGCTGTGGTTAATGTTGTTTTGATTATTTTTGTTAATGACAGCCTGTGTAATAATTCAAGTGGTTGAATTATCTTTTTGTTGCCCAACGTGCCAACTCCGGAATTTGGTTAATTTCGAGGTTTCGATTTATTTTTGTGAGCCGTCATTTTTGTAGACGGTCGGTGTTCTTTATTACGAAAAGTTACCTTTAGCATAAAATTTAAAAGGGAAATGGAAATAAAATGATCTTTATTTCAAATATATTTTATTTTATTTATAAGAACTATATTTAAGTTTTACTTTAGAGGAAATGATACCTAATCATTTTTCAAACGTAGTTGACTGTTTTCTTCCTGGACAATGGGTATCCTTTCATCTTAATCTTCTCCTCTGAGCGATGTTCCCGGTTGCATCCTTGTCGGGAACCCGGGGTCCGCTAAAGTCCCAAATTATTTGGCGTCGGCGCAGTAGGTAAGTGATCATTGACCCTACTGCAAATCTATTTTACGGTCAGCCGCCTGCCTGACACCAACGTCCCTGCTCCCTAGTCAACGTCCCTGCTCCTTTAGTCACCTTTTACGCCCACGGGAATAGATGGTGTAACCCTATTCTATGCCGGGGATATTCAACTGCAAATGACTTTAACTTCCGTCTTTTATTTACATTTACGCATGGAAGCGGCTAAATAAACACACTTAACTGTGTATAGGCATTGTAAAAATATTTTTACACCTCCCGCAAAAACCATTTATAACTTTCCAAAAATAGAACAATACGTTGGTAATGCTTGTTACATCAGTCGCGATTACCAGTCAAAATAAATCCCACAGTTTATAAACAAGCGTACACATTAGCGAGAAAAATATCGAGTCATTCGATTGTAAATTGAATACCTACTTTATAGCACATGCGAATGCATGATAATGCCGATATCATAATTAAGAAGTCAAGAATTTTATATCGTTGTAAACATTTTAAGTTATGAAGCTGTCGAAAAATGAGTTGTTGAATTGGAATATTCGTTTTTTTAATCGAATTTAATGGTAATCGATTAATTTTGGTTTTATACAGCCTGTTATGTACTTAATAAGTGATTCTCAATGAGGAGGAACACTAACTTTTTATCCCGGCAGAGGGCGCGAGTCAATTAATCTTAGGTTTGAATTAAGAACTGTCAAACAGGTGTTTTTTACAACTCTCGGCGCCAAATTGGCCATATCGGCCTCAGACCGTAAGAAAAAAAATAAACTCGGCGTTTTCATTTGTGGAGGACCATCATAAAAAAAAAAAAAGATCATCCGACGCCAGCGCCATCTGGTTACAGCTTTGCGTGTGGCACCCCATTAGTCCATGTTTTTGAGACAATTATTTAATTTTATTAAGTCATTGACTTTTATCAATTTGAAGGTATTACTTTTTAAAAATTTACTAGTAGTTGTAATTTTGACCTAAATTATTATTACATTATTACAATTTGATAGCAGCTATCAAATTGTAATAATGTAATAATAATAAAAAAAACAAATCTAAGTATAGCTCTATACTTAGATTTGTTTTTTTTAATCGAATTTAATGTTAATCGATTACTTTTTGTTTTTATACCTACAGCCTGTAATGTAATAGTTATAAGTGATTCTCAATTAGTTCGTGTTTTTAAGACAATTATTTCATTTCATTTAGTAATTTAATTGACTTTTATCGTTTATAAGGTATTTTAAAAACTTACTAGTTGTAGTTTTGACCTAAATTACATTACATTACAGTTTGATAGCTATAATTAAGATTCATAAAGATCATGTAATACGATAACAACACTCGTTCTGTTGCCTCAAGCCAAAGTTATCAAAAATTAAAAACTTAATTTTCGTAAGTGCTCAGGTTTACTCTACTTAGTCCAAACATTTACACATACTCTAACCAACTTTAATACTTATTAGCTTATTACATACTTTTATTATTACATTAACTTAATGTACTCACACTAAAAATTATACCGCACAAAAACATTACAATGTCATTCATTAATTTCACTATACAGTAGTTAAAAATTATAACATAGTCGAGGCAGATCCTGTAAAAGATGATAATGTTTTCATCTTCATCATCTATTCAAAAATGCTGAAGATTGGCCAAACGTCGCGTCGCTAAGACCGATAGCATGGAAACGAATGGAGAGCTTTGCCTTGCAGTGCGACAACATGACAGTTAATTTAAAAAAAGTAAAAGATTCACCTATAGATACCTACCTAAAATAAATCTGACTATAAAATATTAAAATAAACAAGGCAAGAAATGAGTAAGTAGGTAGGTACTCTAAAAATAACTTTGGCATCCGGAAAGATAGCGGTTAAAAGATAGTAAATAGCGGTTTTTTATCGCATGTACACTTCCCTTACCCCGTTGACACTGACCGTGAATCAATGTTGTTCTTTTTATCGCTCTGTAGGTACCGCTCTATTGTAACTTTCAGACTTCAGACGTCATCTTTTAAACGTTTTCAGAACAGCCTCGTCCGTTATAAATCTAGTAGCTGCGACCCCCGGTTTCACCCGCGTAAGTCCCGATCCTGCGGGATTTTCCAAATACCCTTTCTTAGTAGACACATCACAAAGAACACACTCTCCAAATTTCATGTCTCTAGGACCAGCAATTTGGGCTCTGCGCTAATATATAGATCAGTCAGGATTTTGAATTTTATATATATATAGATAGGTAACCCTATTTCAGAAACTTAGACCAAAATGTAAACAAAAATCCCATACATATATTTAAAAGTGAAAGCTTTTTATTTACTTTTTTCTTAAAAATTGACAGTTCTTTGTTTACATTTTTGATCTAAGTTTCTAAAATAGAGTTATAGACACAAACCTAACATTAATTTACTTTTAGGTAAATAAATAAATATTGCAGAATGCAGCTATTACTGTACAGCTTAATCTTGCTCCAAACTGAACAACTAGGCTTGTACTTTGGGGACTAAAACTAGACAACGGATACACTTTCTTATTAATTTCCGGTTTTTTATCGCGCGTACACTTCCCTTAACCTGATAACACTGACCGTGAATCAATGTTGGTGTTTTTATCGCTCTGTACCACTATAATAGTAACGTTCAGACTTCAGACGTCATCATTTTACACGTTTTCGGAACAGAATCAAATAGATTCGTCTGTTATATAACTAGACATTTTTATGTCTCTAAATGTTTAACATACTTTTAGGTAAATAAATAAATATTGCAGAATACAGCACAATCTATTGTATATTTACAAACTAGTATGCATTTTTTTTTAAGTTGTCACTTGAATTAATGTTTAGTGATATAATTATTAAACTGAACGACTAGGCTTATACTTTGGGGACTAGAACTGGACAACGGATATACTTTTGTTTTGTATCGCGTGTACACTTCCCTTAACCTGTTAACACTGACCGTGAATCAATGTTGGTGTTTTTATCGCTCTGTACCGCTATTGTAACGTTCAGACTTCAGACGTCATCATTTTACACGTTTTCGGAACAGATTCAAATAGATTCGTCTGTTATATAACTAGACATTTTTATGTCTAACGTACTTTTAAGTAAATTAATAAGTATTCAGAATACAGCTTAATCTATTGTATATTTACAAATTAATTTGCATTTATTTTTAAGGTGTCACTTGAATTAATGTTTAGTGATATAATTATTATTCATTTAT
Source organism: Idaea biselata (assembly GCA_958496205.1). NCBI lineage: Eukaryota > Metazoa > Arthropoda > Insecta > Lepidoptera > Geometridae > Idaea > Idaea biselata. Next base: position 27,320,689 of record OY292399.1, on the reverse strand, counting down.
AGCTTATCATTATTCATAATTTTATTTAATATTTTTTACTTATTATTATTATTTTACAATTTAAAATTTATGAATGACGTGTAACCTAAGTTATGAATAAATCAGTATCTAATACAGTTAGGCTTATATTTGGGGATTAGAACGTTTTTTTTTGTAAATACATGATATTTTTACATTTTATATGTATCTACTTATAGACAAAACCTGCAACAAACATTTATAGTCAGCATAACTAACTACCTACATGTCCTCTGCAGGAATCGAAACCGCAATCTTCTGCGTCGCATGTTTGCGGAGAAAACCAGTTTCCACCGCATCATTTATACCTAACCGACATCAAAAAAGGAGGAGGTCCTCAATTCGACTCGTAATATTGTTTACAGTGCATGTAAAAAGTAGGTACCTTTTCATTGTCCATTGGTAACAAATAATCAAAATCAAAACATCAAAATCGGCTGAGTAGTTCACATAATTTTCAACTACGGCCATACACAATTGGGATATATTATATAACTAGCTGCGCCACGCGGTTTCACCCGCGTAATTCCCGATCCCGCAGAAATATTGGGATAAAAAAAACTACATTGAAATCGGTTCATCCGTTCGTGAGCTACGATGCCACAGACAGATACACACACACACACACACACACACGCACAGACAGACAGACAGCCAGACACGTCAAACTTATAATACCCCTCTTTTTCCGTCGGGGGTTAAAAAGTAGCCTATGTCTTATTCTAGGTCTCCAACTATCCAAATTCCATATTCAATAAATAGTTTAACAAATGAAACGAGTCCTCACAAAAATAAGATGAAAAATTTTAGGCATTATTCTTTACAATGTTGCGGTAATTGACCGAGTTTCTTGTTTCGTTGTAATTGGTTAATATTTCTGTTACAAAATAAAGAAAAGAAAGTTTTTACGTTCCTTGAGATGTTTATGAATTAGTAAGAGGCAGTTAATGCAATGGCTGTGCCAAAACACTTAAAAAAATTGCAATATTTTTTTACTACAGTTTATAAAATAATTCCTTGAAGACAATACTTCAATTAGGTATTTTCTATTAATTATAAATCAGGTGGATAAATATAATAATTTGTTTCCTTCTGTTATTTGTTGTAAATTTGTTAAATGTAGATTAGGTATCTATAAGTAACTTAGTATTCTTAGGTCTCAAAGTTTAGAGATTTCTTATACATGGTATGTATCACAGACATAAATTGATGTCTGTGGTATGTATAATATGTACTAAGATCTAAGTGACATAATTATAATGCTGTTATAAGAAATAAATAAAAATCGTTATGAAAAATCCCCTGCGACGACGAAGACTCAGACTTTTTATCCACAAATTATTATAACAAAAGATTAGCCTAGTCTCCTCTCTACCTTTTTTTTTTCAATTTAGTTCTAGATAATGATTACCTACTTAATTAAGAAACAAGGACGAACCTCCATTTTAATTAGAGAAAAAACGCTATAAAGATAACAAGAGTTCTAATCATCCTTATTTGTTATTTTATATAGGTAGGTACGTATCTGTAGGAAGGTCCCTGAAATGAAACTATACAAGTACGCTAGAATTGCTATACAATACAAAATGACATTAGATCTCCGTAACTATTAGTTCCATGAACGGTAACCGTCACTTTCAATAGAAAACGCGCGACAACAGCGCAACATGGCGCAGATCAAATAGGCACAAAATTCAGTGCGAGACCTCCTGTCCATGTAATCCAGGCCAGTGAGGTAGGTAATTCCCATTCTTGTTTTTTTTTTTTTTTAATAAGTACCTATGGAGGAAACGTCAACATACATTTTAAAAAAGATTTCAACTTATTGTACAAGCGAATTCGAAGTATTGAGCACATTCATATCGATATTTTTATTGTAGGTAATGCCATAGCGCCGCGAGGCGCACCAACTGTTAGGTAAACTGTGGTGATACCTACTTAATAGGTTTTTGACATCACCACACTTGTTGCGAAGCGATGCGATGATGACGTCCACGATGAAGCCCCACTTAGCTATAAAAACCTATTCGGGTTTTCATAGCTAAGGGGGGCTTCATCGAATATCGTACCTTATATCCGAATGAATATATGTAGATTCCATTTGAGTTTTGAGTGGTGGATTAAGATAATTCTTAATAGATGCCACTTCCACTTTGAAATGTATGAAATACAAGTAGATATGTCACTGTCACGTGACATTACAATAAGTCATTTCTTCTGTTCACTCTGTATTTCTACATTTCTACGCCGGGAAAAGAATTCGCTCAACCGATTTGTTGGATATGGTTTGATCGATGCATCGTTTATTAGCTACTATCGGAAGTTGACTTTTTTAATTAACGAACTCAAATCCTGACAGATTATAAGGAATTCTAATCTCGTAATCAAATTAAATTTCATCAAAATCTGGTCAGTAGTTTCAGAGACTACCCACAGACAATACCTCTTTATAAATTCAGTATAGATTAAGCCAAAATTGGGCATCTACATACAGCAAGTGTACCTTGCGAATAATTGGAGTAGTCCAATTATTATGTCTCTGGGTGGATGCGTGTCGCTTTGTACCTAATATGAATATGGATAGTCTTCTGTAGGCTTAGATTAAAACAAAAAAACTAAAGATACGGTACCTAGTCACGGCAAATGAGACGATAAAACTGCGTCTAGCTGATGCACTAGCCTCAGTTGTATGTCGAACCGTTGCCGCATAAGCACGTACTGTCTCAATGCGATTATCTTTTTGAAATCAATCAGATGCATTCTGATTGATTGCTCATTTTACAAATACCTGAATCATTCAGGGAAACAAAAAAACGTTACACGCGTAATGTTCAAATCATTTTTAAATCTTCTAATATATAAAATTTCCATGTCACAATGTTAGTTACCGTACCCCTCCGAAACGGCTTGACCGATTTTTACCAAATTTTATATGCGTATTCAATAGGTCTGAGAATCGGCTACTAGTCTATAATTTATAAGGCAAAACAACGTTTGCCGGGTCAACTAGTAAATAATAAAAATACCTACTTACATTAAAATAAATTTTTAAAGACATATTTTTTTAAATACAATTATTTTATGAAAATGCATGTATGGATTTTTAGCTCATTTTTTCGAATACGCAATATTGGAATACACCGTATCTACTATTTTTGTTTTCATCTAAGTGTGTAGGTATGTATGGATCTGCAATCTACATCGGAGATAAATTTTATCGCGCCGCCGCAGCATTAGTCAATTGGTTATGGCCACCGATAAATCAACACCGCTGGGATTTGGTTAAAGTAAATTGAACCGCACTTCCGGTTGAAAACCGATATTTCAACGACTTCGCCACTTTTAATTTGGGAGTGACGCTGAAAAATTTAGGTAGAGGTTAATATTTTATTCATCCTGTTTCTGGACAGTTGCTATGATGCAACAAATAACGATTGCTGCAACATGTTGCGGAATATGTCGCACAACATTCTCGGAGCGGTAGCTCGCAAGATGGATTAGGGGGCGAATGGTCTCCTTGGAAACTTCCCATTCGCTCCTTTTCAATTTGGTAGTGGTCAACTGGGCCCACGTTTGTTTAGGATATGGGCTCAGTCGACAAGATGTCCGTTGTAAATTTGTGGATGAATGTTGCATAAACACGCATCATGAGAACGTGCCACAATTATGCTTTGCAACGTTACAGCAACACGTAGATTGAATGACGTGCGTCATGTTCGCCAAATATCTAGTATATTTGAGGCAAATTGTTATTGTGTTGCAACAACTAAGCAGAAAGATAGTCAAACAGATGCACGTTTTGCTTTTCACATGCCTTCTATTCTACTAGGTGAATTAGAAAGCAAAATAAAATTGTTCAAGAACCAAGCATTTTACCAATGAAATGTACGTAGTCTACGTCAAAATGGGAATTCAATTAAAAATATTTTTATTTCACGAACGAATATTTCGATGAAATTATTGTTTGTTTTGAGAAGCACTCATTCAATAGGAGGCGACTTTTTTTAAAAAACCATTTTGCGCAACAGATATTGCCCAATTTTTGATTCAATTTTATTAAAGCTTTTTGTACGCGAATTAAATAACATGGAGTGAGTCTTCGGTTTTTAAGTACCTACGTCATATTTTCCCGATTAATATTATGATGGATTAGCGGTACCTGATACAGTATTCTAAAAATAACACGTAGCCCGAGAACAACCCACGCCACGTGTATGTGTTATTAATATAATACCAATTATTATACTTTATTGTTCAATTAGTAATTAATTGATATTTTAATATGTTAATCAGTTTAGTTTTATACTTAAACAAGCTGACCCGGCAAACGTTGTTTTGCCTATAAATTATAGATAGTAGCCGATTCTCAGACCTACTGAATACGCATATAAAATTTGGTAAAAATCGGTCGCGCCGTTTCGGAGGAGTACGGTAACTAACATTGTGACATGGAAATTTTATATATTAGAAAGATTATTAAGTTTAGAAACTTGTAGATCATACAAACAAAATTCAATTTGTGATGATAAGTAAGGATCAAGTAGGTACCTAAGTTGGTATTACCATAACTTAAACTTAAATTTTAACTTAAACTTGGAAAGCAAGTACGATAATTTTAATGTACCTATGGGTAAAAGTAGGAAAGAGGGGATAGGGAGGTATGGTAATATTTTTTATAACACATTTGCTCGTAAAGGGCCTCTTATTTCACCAATTTCAATATCGTAATGTATGTCATTACGTACTTGTGCGTAATCGTAAAGTAAAACGCACGAGTTTCTTTCTAATAAGGTAACACGTACGGTTTATCATGCTCCGTCTAAAACCAACGGTACTTTTTTAAATCTTAAGAAAAAAAAAGCAAAGAAAGCAAATCAAAAAGTTTATATGTCAGAAAAGTGGTCAATATTTTATGAATAAAATTAACTTTGGGAGATAAAATATAAAAAATAAACATTTAATTCTTTAATTTAATTCATTTTGACAGTAAATTACATCTGTAACAGAAACAAAAAAATATTAATTTACTTTATAGTTTTATTTATTTCCTCGCAAATGTGTTATAAAACGTCGTATGACATACGTGCGCTTTGATAATTACAGCCTCTGCTTTCTTGTAGCCCTCGCCTACGGCTCGGGCTAGCAATATCGCCTCGGCTGTAATTTTCAACTTACCGCACTTATATCATAATGTACTATTATAGTAGTTCCCGATCCCGTGGGTATATCGGGATGTAAAGTATTACAGGTTATAAAAAACCCTTGCGCTAAATTGCATTTTTATATGTTCAGTCGGGAAGTAAGAAAAACTAGTAAACTTCAAAAAAAATGGTCAGTATTTGCGATCCGGACCATTATGTACAAGTCCTGTATAAATCCAAGTTAATTTAATATCAAATTCCCATTTCATACAATTTCGTTTTCATACTGTTCCCGTTTCACAAAAAATCAGTTTCATACAAATTTTGTTTTATCAAACTCTCGTTGAATTGGTACTTAAAATAAAACCTCTTTAGTGCTATAAATAATCTAAGCACTTGTCTATTAAAGATTTGGACGTAATGTTGAAAATCTTGTAAAATGGGGGACCAAATCGGCTCTGGCCACGTGGTTCGACTGTCTAGTTCGATCAATCGAACTACTTGAACTTTTTTTTCCCGTTGGTTCGATTAATCGAACCACGAGTTTTTGAAAGTCCTGATGGTTCGATCAATCGAACTACGTGAATCTTTTGTTCCCGTTGGTTCGATTACTCGAACCACGTGTTTTTGAAAGTTCTAGTAGTTCGATCAATCGGACTACGTGAACTTTATATTCTAGTTGGTTCGATTAATCGAACCATGTATTCTTGAAACTCCTGATAGTTCGATCAATGAGACTACGTGAACTTTTTGTCAATAGGGTCGATAAATCGACCCTAGTTCAACCTAGTAAATATACAAATATTTCACAATTTACATAAACAAATTAGTAAAGTTTTTTAACATAATATATGACATTATACCCTTGAATGTTGTGTTCAAAACTAACAATTTACCTCTCTCCTCCATCTGACGCTACATCCCTCCTCTTCGTGCAGTTTGTCGTCTTTTAAGCTATAACATAGCTTTCATCGCGGGCTTTGAGCGCGGCGACCGATACAAGAAATTCCGTAACAAAAATAAAACCTAACACCCCCCACTCCGCCTACCATGTAGCTCGACCAATTATATTTTTAATAAACCTTTAGTGCCAAAATGTTGAACTTCCCAAAATGTTGCATTCCTAAAATGTTGAAAACACTTGGGAAAATATCGTGATAAACACACTTAAAAAAATTCAACTCAAAAAAGACTTTGGAAATTTGTTTTTTTTTTTGTAATTTTTTTTAGAGGCGATTAGTGAAAAACAAAAAACGATCGAAATAGGCACAAAATATCGGTTCAAATTTAACAGCCAGACAGCCTGTCAAACTTGAACCGATAATATCTCGAAAACTATTGACCCTAGACCACTACTTCCTTAGGATAAGTGATGGTGCTTTTCAAAATCTTCGTTTTGGATGACAGCTCTCAAACTTAGAACGTCAATATCTTGGAAACTATTGACCCCAGACCACTTCTTCCTTAGCATAAGAGATAAAGCTCTTCAAAATCTTTGTTTTGGATGACAGCTGTCAAACTTAAAACGTCAATATTAACTAAGATTAATTTTGCGTCAAACGCAAAAATAATTAATACAAACTCATTAAAATTTATTATTAAAACAATAAAAACAAATAAGACTTTTTTTTTATTCTCCGTAAATTATTGCGAAACTCATGTAATTTATTTTGGTTGTGTATTGTACAATAAAATTTTATTTCTCAATAAAAAAATATTTACCCACAAAAAGTGACCCCTTCCAAGCTAATCGTTCTAAGACAATCTTTCATCAATATTATGATTAATAAGTATCATGTTGGTCTTGAGTATAAAATCATCTCGTTTGATGGATTCTCTACGTCGTTTTTCTAATAGTCCACCTTTCATTTTTAATACATTAAAATTGGAATCTCCTTTCAATACTGTTAAAATTTTAATCAAATTTGGTGTTTTTTTGCCAACAAGTTCGTTTACCTTTGCATGCCATCCTTCCAGGCAATTATTTCTAATTATTATTAATAATAATAATAATAAGCCCGCAAGGTGCCCCTTGAGGCGAGGTGTCGGGGAGTAGCGACCCCGCGGCTTCCCGAGTGCTCCAGGGGGAAACCACCGTTCCTCACCTCCGGCTTGCCTTAGTTGGTTGGTCGGAGTGAACACTGACGAGGAAGCGGTCCCCCGCCTTTGGCTTGCCTTCACCGGCTGGTCAAAGTGGAGTCGCGAGAGCAGAAATGCTCGGAGGATGGACACCTCACGTCAGTGATGAGTTGGCCCGCTCCACAGGATTACCTAGGATGGTTTAAAATCCGGTGAGGTTGCTCCATCCTTTAGCCACTCACGCCCCTGTTGCCCCCTGGCTGTAATTTTCTCGGCTTCATTTAGGGTGGCCCAGTTTGTGAGTTGGCGAGTCTCCGTCTGCCATTTTACGTGTTTGTTGAACATTGTTACGGCAGGCGCCATAGTCCCCATAGGTCCCCCCAGTATCCAATCCACTACAACCCATTTTCATAGCCCAAGTAGTTTTCACCCGTAGTTTACACAATAGTTCTGTCCAAACCGGGGGTTGTCCTTGGCTGCATTTTATAGTGTAGACAGGGATAATCGCCGGTTTGGTGTCCATTTCATACTTTGCAATTAAAATTGTAACTAAAATGGGCCTCTACGTGTTGGCTTCGGCCCCACGCACGCCTACCAAAGGTCCGGGGCTCCATAGCCCCGTGAAATGGTAACGTTACAAACAATAATAATAATTATTATTTTATTTTGACAATAATTACTTTCTATGGAGATTTGATTTGACCTATTGCATAGAGGTCGGTAGTCGGAATATGTAAACTCAAGATTCCTTCTTTGATGAATCGAACCATGTGCACCGGTTATCATGGTTCGACTATAGAGTCGAACTACGTGGTCCTAAGGTTAAGTAGTTCGCCTGGTAGGATGCTAAAATCGAACCAACTGGAAAAAAAAGTTCACGTAGTCCGATTGATCGAACTACCAGAACTTTCAAAAACTCGTGGTTCGATTAATCGAACCAACTGGAAAAAAAAGTTCACGTAGTTCGATTGATCGAACTAGACAGTCGAACCACGTGGCCAGAGCCACCAAATCGCCAAAAAGGTTTTCTAGTAGTACTTTTATATTATCTAGTTTCGTTTATTATTATAATATTACCCAACCCAAATTCAAATTCCCAGATCTATCAATCTAATATTCCAAAAGACTCCGGCCAATAAAGTTCTACCAGGAAACCGCTAGTGCAGCATCTGAAACGGGAAGTTGCTTAATTAGCCGTGCCCGCAGACTTGTGGCGAGACCATAAACTAAGTTAAACTGTAAACATTTGGTTGGAGATAAACTTGTATTAATAATAATAAAAGGTATTTACAGATGAGTGTGCTTTCAAGGAGAGTAGTAAATTATAAGCCCGTTTCCTTGATATAATAATCTTTTCTTTTTCGTTTTTATAAGTAAGGGGGTGTATGATTAAATCAGGTGTAAACCATTAGTATGGAGTGTCGCGCCCTTTGACTGTTGACAAACAATAATGAAAAAAATGTGGGTAGTTTGCCTACTCACTTACATCTAAAATGTGGGTGGTTCACCCACCCACATACAGCTATTTAAAATAACCCTTTTTCATCCCTTCTATTCAAAAAGTGTCGCTTTGGTCCTCTATAAGTTGGATCAAAGTAGCTCTTTCTGTTAAGATAAACAGCCGGGAGCAAAGTAAAACAGCCGGGAGCAAAATAAAACAGCCGGGAGCAAAGTAAATTTGAAGTTGGAACATATGTAACATTCATAGAAATCAAACGTAAATTATATGAATTACTGGCTGATATGTGTTGAGTCACCGTAACACAACTTAGTCGCTTACCACGGGGCTAGATGGCGCTGTGTGTTGTTCTCAGAATTTATTTATTTTATTAGTTTCATTAGTGTCATAAGTTTCATTCGATTCATTAGTTTCATTAGTTTCATTAGATTCATTAGTTTCATTTGTTTCATTAGTATCATTAGTTTCATTAGTTTCATTAGTTTCATTCGTTTCATTAGTTTCATTAGTTTCATTAGTTTCATTAGTTTCATTAGTTTCATTAGTTTCATTAGTTTCATTTGTTTTATTTATTTTGCTTATTATTTTAGTATTTATATGAAATTTTCACAGATGATGTATTTCTGTAGCCGCTATAACAACCAACAAATATTTATAGAGGTCTTCTGTATAATAAACGTGATATTAAAATTTTATACTCAACATTTTTGTTTAAGTAAATAGTAGAGATGGGCGGACTAGGGATTCTGCCGACTAGCAGACTAGCCGACTAGTCGGCCGACTAGTCGGCAATGCATATCATTATGATTCCGAGATATTTGGGTTAATCATGACCACTCGGCGATTGCTGGTATTTTTGGATAAATTTGCACTTCGAAAGCTGTAACGAAACTTAAAAAAAATAGTTGAAATAAATATAAAAGTTGGAAAAAAAATTGAATGGAGCCATTGAGTTAATAAGTAGAAACACCCAACACTCCTTGCCCTGCGGTTTCACCTTCATTTTACAATTTTTTTACTGACTTCAAAAAAAAGAAGGAGGTTTTCATATATTCAAGCTGTGCTCTACTATATTATGTATATTATGTACGATTTCGATGATTCTATTTTTTTATAAGGTGAAAATCTCAAGTAGGCCACAAAAAAAATTGATGAAGATCTGATCAGAACCGATGAAATGATGAGCAGAATAGCATCACAAAATGCAGTAAATTCATATTTTTTGGATTTTTGGACTTTTGGAAATCAAATTGATGGAGCACCCATAGCACCTCATCAAAAAACTTCTCAATCAATTCAAAAACTTACTTAAAAAAAATAAGAAAATAACCTCTCTTACATACATACACTCGACTTTTATCCATTATGTAAGCTGAAGTCGGGCACTTTTACTGGGTAGATAAAGATGGTGTGTAGTTTAGCTGCCTGTATTCAGCTTACACAACAGATAACTTTCTTACGGTTATCAAATGTTATTTTTTCTTTTTTTTGAAGTTAGGTTTTGAATTTTTCAATTATATAAGGAATTAAGGTTCATAAAAAAAATAACCATGGCAACATGGTAGGCGGAGTGGGGGGTGTTAGGTTTTATTTTTGTTACGGAATTTCTTGATTCGGTGGCCGGGCTCAAAGCCCGCGATAAAAGCTATATTGCATAGCTTAAAACAAATACTAATAATAACCGATAGTCAAACATAAGAGAAACCGCCGGCGATATCTAGTCGTCTGTGGTTAAAGGTGTCCTGAGAAAGTACTGTTACCATTTTCATATTGAACAAACATAGTGTCCGTTCTGTGGTAGGTTGATCTTTGATTATTTGTATACAATTTTATTTTTCAGTTTTTACGTATTTAACAATTATTTCGTTTATTAACCGATAAAAGGTGATCCCGTGGTCTTTGTTTTGTTGTTTTTGAACTATTTTTGGGGGTTTTTATACGATACCCTGGGAATTAAATTATTTTTCTAATATGTGTGACCTCGCCCGCTGTTGAACTGTCACTGAACGTTTTGATGATAGTGTGGCTGCAGTTGCTTGGTTCAACAGTCTTCCTTCGGATGCCATATCTACTTTAGGTTGAGCTCAATGAATGGAGCTGAGACATAGTTATGACATTTTAGATGTATGATGTTCAGATTATGTATGTAGGCTATGACGTGAAGATTTTGTTTACGTTTTTCTGACTACCTACCTTCTAACTTTGGTACTAATTTCAATTAAATATTGGTTTTATTGCATAATTGGTAGTTGACGACTAGTCGGCTTTCCCGACTAGTCGGCGACTAGTCGGCCCATCTCTAGTAAATAGGTATATTCACGAATTACGTAACACCATATCTTATTAATTTTCTCATAGAAAGGGGATGAAAAGTAGAGTATATGACTCGAGAGCAAATTATTTTTGCCTCGCTGCGCTCAGAATTCTTCGTTAGAATCCCGAGCGTAGCGAGGGATTCTAACGAAAATTCTAGAATTCTTCGCTTTGCTCGTGATTCAAAGTAACGCCCTCGCCGTAAAAATACTATTTTGCTCCCTTGTCATACAATCTACTATTGTACGGTCGCGCAGCCCGCCGCTGATCTAGTCTCTTCGCGACCAAAACTATGTTACATAGTTAGAAACTTCAAGGTAAGAAAATAAAATATGGACCTTAGATCGACCTGTGAACTCACTCCTTGCTATTATAAAATGATTTTTAAGGCCAGATCGTGTTTAAACCATAATTTAGCCATAGTAAATCATGGTAGGTCTGGCACTTAAATCTCATTTTATAATAGCATGGACTAGGTTTTACTAGGTGAGTCATATCACTATAAGAAAAGAAGAAAAAGACCTTAAAAATTATAAAACTAACAAAACAATAAGATTAACAGCTAAGTATAAGGAATTCAAAGAGTTTTAAAACGATATCTGTAACAGTAACCTAGTTCTGAATAATGTAGCCACACATCAAGGACAGTTCTAAGTACGTGAACCGCTCTGAAATGTTGCTATTATACGAATATACGACGGAAAAGGAAAAGGGCATTCAAGGAAATATGCTTCTAAGTGCACCATTGCTATTCAGATACCATTTCGCCGGTTTTCATTTCACCACTATGACTTAGATACGTTTGTTTTTTTTCCAAATAGTGAAGGAAAGATATGTCCCTTTTATTTCTGGAAATTAAGTGAGGTCAGGTGGGGTACGTAGAAGTAGAACATTTTTACTGGTACGTTAATGTAAAGCGTCTAAACAGTAACTGGAATTCATGCATTTTTTTCTTGAATTATGCTTCAAATATGCTTCTAAGTGCACCATTGCTATTCAGATACCATTTTGCCGGTTTTCATTTCAGCACTATGACATTAGATACGGGGCTTCGTTCAATCGAAAATAGTTTGTTTTTTTCTCAAATAGTGAAGGAAAGACATGTCCCTTTTATTTCTGGAAATTAAGTGAGGTCAGGTAGGGTAAGTGGAACATTTTTATGGATATGTTAATATAAAGCGTCTAAACAGTAACTACAATTTGATGCAAAGAATTAGTCCTTTACGGTAACATGCGATACCGAACATCTTAAGCAAAAAAAAATATTTACAGAATATGACTTTGTTTAACTTGCCCTGCAGAGCTACTGCGTTTATTTTGACCGATAATTTCTGACTTTCGAAATTTAAATTTGTATGAAACTACTGAAGAAAAATTAGTTCTTTGTTGTTAAGTAAGTTGGAGTATTAAAGTGAGTTCGTCATTTCTGTTTTATAAACCTACATCACCATACACCTAACCATACATCATACACATACATTTATATGGTACATTTCAAATAGTTTCTTGTCAAATTACCCCACCTGACCTTTCTTATTTTTTGTGAAGTATGAAGTACGGACGTTTCTTGTAAAGAGAAGTTTTACATTCGGAACCGTTCAAGCAGTCAATGTTCGAAAACAATTGTGATGGTGTGAACATTTTGCCGCCGTCGCTGTAACGGAAATTCCTGCCTTATCATAACTAATCGTGCGGATAATTCAGTTTGAGATCCATTACACTTTGCCAAGAATACCTTTTTTTGTTCGGAAACCAGGATATCATGTAGAAATCTACCTACATGACACCCATGTTACATAATTGACTAAATTGTCACAAATATTATTAGTTCAGTTCTTTAGTTAAGGCCTTTTTGCCAGCTTTTGAGGGCAATTTGGACCAATATCACGTGAATATAACATATAATATGTGACATTTATAGCCTTATAAATAAACGCGGAGTAAGCTCGAAGTAGTGACAACATGTTTTGTCTTTTTCTGTGACAAGAACTTTCAAAGTTGACAGACAAAAACAAAAAGTGTTAAAATTATTCTTACGCTATTCCACGTTTATTAATAAGGCGTAGAATTTTAACTATGGTGGCAAATTTTATTGCAACTCCGTGTGAGCATCTGTTTGCAACGCGATAATTCCGTGTTCGGCACTGTTATTTTATTATCACTACACTCGTTATCTTTCATGAAACTAAATTGATTATTTAGCCACCAAAACTAAACAATTTACACGCAAATAACTAGGCTTCACGAAAATAAAATCCAGGACCTCGCGTTCCCCAAGGCGTCTCAAACAGAACTCCAAATATTAATAAATAACGGAATATTAGGAAGGAGGTAATTCGATATGGACACCCCTAACTGTCATCACCTACCCGCAACGGACAATTTCAATCTTGTGAACAAACCAGTTGAAATTACTGGCGGAATATCGAGCTCGATCGAAATTAAAACATGGTATATATCCCGTTATTGAATAATATTTGTTGTGAAAACAACCATGTTAGTTTAAAATCGTATATTGAAAATATTGTTGTTCATTACAATATTACAGTGCTTACGACAGTAAGATTCATAAAATAAACTGTACCAATTGACTAATTTACAAATTGAATTGCAACGAGCTAATAATGAGATCTCTAATATAAACTACGTAACATTCAATTCATTCGACGATCTCTGTGGCATGTCGGGGGAGCGCCCGACTGCAGTGCAGAAGGATGCGGGTTCGATTCCCGCCGGGTGCAAATATTTTTGCTTTTAAACAATAATTATTTATTTTTGGTATTTTCTATATATCATGTATTTATTTACAAAAAAAAAAGTATAACACGTAGTATGTCCGTTGTCTAGTACCCATAGTGCAAGCCTAGTGCTTAGTTTGGGGCTAGATTGCGCTGTGTGTAACGTCGCAATATTTTTTCATTTATTTATTCAAGCGGAAAGACCAGCAGCTTCATTTCGTAGATTATAGTTATTGTATGAGGATTTCAGCAAGTTTGGTAGAGAATTTGATAGCGCCCTTTAGAGCTTAAAACTGGGCACTTAATGGATTATGGAACAATAAAATTATGAAATCGTCTTAAGTGAGCCATAAAAGCTGGCAATTCTACTAACTTACGCTGAATTTGGCTTTGTAAGGATTTTCTGGATTTAAGAGACTGCACTTGTTGGTAAAGTTAGTTTGAAAACCACCTAAAGCTCGCTTTGCGGCCTCGCTTTGAGCGATAAGGCCGGATATTTGTACGACATTTATTTAGTTTAATTTTTTGATGTTATGTATAAATGTTTGTGATGTAGTGATGATTAAATAAAGTGTTTGTCGTATATCTGTCTAAAAACAAGAAGGTACACCTATCTCTTGACAATGTGTCTTCAATGACGGCCTCTGTGACACGCCGGGCGAAAGCCCGACTGCAATGCAGTAGTTTGCGGCATTGATTTCCGCCGGGTGCAAGTAGGTATTTAGGCTTATTATTAGGCTATAAATATGTCTGGTCTGGGTGTTTTCTATGTCCATGTATGTATTTACAAAAAAAAAGTAGGTAAAATATGTATACCCATAGTACAAGCCTAGTGCTTAGTTTGGGGTTAGACTGCGCTGTGTGTAAAGTCGTGCAATATTTATTTAGTGTGTTTTATTTAATCAAATGTCTAATAAGATCGACTATGCACCACTATGTATGCATGTATCCATCCCATTATAGAATTGGATGGGATTATTGCTAAACAACTAGAAAGAGCATGACGAAGTATTATAGTAAGTCTTCTATCTCTATCCGCATATCCTTATTCTTTATTGCTTTCAAATAGACATAACTAGGTCACATTTCATTTAAAATCATTGGTATTTCACTTCATATGTACGGGAAAGCCATTTCTAGTCTAACCTTCTCTACGATTCGATGGTTCAACTTAAGAAAATGAAATCCTAATCTAATCTTTCTTAACATAATCCTAACACTAAGTAATTAGAGTAAGAAAATTATATTAAACCTACAAATTGAACATAAGAAACTTAAGATAGGTAATTGATTATATTAGGCGTTACTTTTCGAAAGTCCATAAGCACGGGAAATGATTGGTGTCACGTCACACTAAAGCATATTTTGCCGCATGCAAAGAGCAGTGGGAGGGTGGTGATCTTTGCAAGGTGCACATTGCACGCTGTGTAATATAACACTAGTCAGATTTTGGGACTAAAAACTAAATATTATTCCTTAACATAGTAGGTATAAAAAACTTATACTAAACCTACAAAATTACCAAAGCCTTTCTAATTTAATTAAAAAATAAACTAACCAATAACAAACTCAAACATTTAATTTTAATAAACCAACTTCATTATCTTTTAAATGAGAGTAATAATTTATGAAAGTTAAACATTCTGTTACGGGTTCGTATAAAAATCTCTTTATTATAATCAGAGATGTTTCATTTCCACAAGGGATCTCGAGGAATACATTTGTTATGGACGCTTAGCTCTTGGCCGGACGTTCGCCTTGGATTTCTGTCCGAACTAGATATGCCAAGTCAGATTTTCCTTGCTTTTTCTCTTTGAATTCAGTTCTTTAAACTTTAAAGTTATGCTTTGGTTGAATACAATCTGATAAATTGAAGGAGCTTATTGGCTTAGTGACACGTTTGTCTACCAAATGTGTCAAATATACGATTACAAAAATTACTATTCTATCGGCACTCTATTGAGACACGATTGTGAAAGCAGACTTGGGACGGATGATAATCAACTGTGCTTTTCGGTTGCATAGGAGTCAGTGGGATAGAATTCTATAAATAAAACGATGACTACTCGTACATTATTTCATTAAAGCACGATGAAGAGGACCTGAGGAATATAGTCTTATACTATGTATTACAATATTGACTCAGTTATACGCAAAGATTTGGAAATAAATTGATTGTATTGGTTGGTTGTAATTGGTTGATGCAGGAGGTTGCGGGTTCGATTCCCGCCGGGTGCAAGTATTTATGCTTAAAAATAAATATTTGTGTCTGGTCTGGGTGTCCTTCTATGTATAATATGTATGTATTTACAAAAGAAAAATAAATATAAGTATTATATCCGTTGTCTAGTCACCGTAACACAAGCTTAGTCGCTTACCACGGGGCTAGATGGCGCTGTGTGTTGTTCACAGAATTTATTTATTATTTATTTATTATTTATTGTAGTTGAAAATTAGACGTGATTATTTTTCATTGTTTGAAATGTAAAATTTTATATTTTGACGGTGAAGAGGACATTTGGAGCATAATCTTCTAATATATAATATTTCCATGTCACAGTGTTAGTTACCGTACTCCTCCGAAACGGCTTGACCGATTTTTATGAGATTTTGTATACGTATTCAGTAGGTCTGAGAATCGGCTACTATCTATAATTTATAAGGCAAAACAACGTTCGCCGGGTCAGCTAGTAGTAATCTATAAATAACAAAAATGTTTCTAAGATCGTCATGTTACTGTCGCTCCCTTACGCTAGTTTGACTAAAGAGGGGAAGAAAATAACAACACGTGTAACGTTGGTAGACAGACATTGTTTACGTCTATAGATATTACGCACTACCCTATCATTAAATAACATTGGCACCGCTGTCGTCAAAATTGTCTTAACGATTTTGTCCTTGACTTCTAATTGGAAAAGATCATACAAGCTTCCAAATTCCCACAGAAAACGATATTACGGCAGAGACAATCAATTATTGTTACCACGCAAATCATCAGAATGCTGACTCATCATTTCTTGCTTCCTTCGTATTCCATGGTTTTCGATTCATCCTTTATTCTTGTCGGATATTAAATTATAATCCTCAAACGATGTTGTGTAACATATCTAGATAATTTTGAAAAATGATCCATGCGTTCGTAAATTTAAACGTAAATTGATGTGTTAATGAATGTGTGAAAATGATGAAGTGTTACGTAACGAAATATTTTTAGCAATTTTGCTAAAGATATTTTCGTACCTACATGCTTCTATCATATATAATCTATAGATGCACGGTCGCCGCTCTAGAAATGGAGCCGTCAAAACAAGGCATTACTTCAGCCGATATGCCTTGTTTCGCTGTCAGTCGTGCATAAGTGTTTACCACCTTATTGCCCAGTGATTAAGGTTTACATTAAACTGTACTATGTCCGTATAAGTAAGCGTTGAAGTAGTGCCGATTTTTGATTTCGATTTTGTATGGGACCGTGTATCTATAGCCTACAGGTTATTATATTTGTTTATTTTTCGTGGATGTAGGAATAACGAGCACAAAAGAGTGCTTTCTGACTTTAATTAACTAACTCAGAATATATCTTAAAAAATATATTTTTATTGTACCTTAAAAGTGTAATGACGTTTTGTTGCCCCTTCTCCAAGGGCTTTCCCTCTTTTTCTGCGACCCGTCATTGTGTGTCGGTGGTCGGTTGGCGACTGGTTATATTCTCAACATGATCGATTTGGCAAATTCGAAAAAGTGTTTAATGGTTTTAATATTACATTTATATTATCGCTTAAATTTCTAAAATCTCTTAAGTTTTCTGAAAGGCTGCGTTGTTGGTTCGAATCCCGCTCTTCGTCGATCATGCGTTGTGTTTTTGCAGAAGTATTGTTCCTTTACAATATTTCTAAGTAGGTAGACGGGGACAGTCGTAAAGATTTTTAAAGACAGTTAAAGGCGTAAAGATTAGCCATATCAAATTAATAGGTACTACTGATAGACGGAGATAATAAGTGTTACATTTAGGTATTGCGATGACAGCGCCTCCGCCCGCCTAACGTGGCACTCTCGATAATTGGTCGGGGTCCGAATAGAAACAAAACTTTTTGTCCTGTCAATAGAAAGGTAACTTCCCTATACAAATACCTAACACAATATGAAACATTTCACATATCTCAGACGACAATAATAGTTATTGGGAAGATAAAGCTAATCAAAACTTTTGATGGCATCATATTAAGGTGTTTGTCATTGTTTGGCAGAGCACCCTCTATCTATACCTACTAATATATCTACTAATAATAATAATACCTATTACAAAGAGGTAACGTGTATGTATATTGGGGGTCATCTCCAAACCTACTAGAGCGATTTCTAAAAATTCTTTCACCATTTTAAAGCTACATTCACCCTGAGTAACAAAGACTATGATATCCCGTTATTCCCACGGGATCGGGACTTACGCGGGTGAAACCGTGGGAATCTGCTAGTCTAACTATATAAAGAAGTCTTTGCATTGAAGTCAGTACAGCATTCATTCATTCAACAGAAAATAGGAATCAAAATACTATTGGGTTCGCAAAATACTTATTACATGTTCTCAAATGTCACTCATGAAATCGTGCCCGACAAGCCAAATATTTCAAAGAAGAAATTGATTGATTTTATTTTTGTTGAATGAATCTAGTAAATGAATGGCAAGGAACCCATTGAAAAAATAATAACTTGTCAATTACCGATATATAAAAATGAAAACTTACGATGGAAGCGCAGAACTTCGGCGCAATTTTTTTTCTTGATTGTTTGATTGATTACTTCTAAAATATCATTGTGTAGTTGAAGCTTAAAGCAATTGCATGAAATTTCTTTGAAATTAGTTTATGACTTCCGCTCTAATTACAGTATTATTACAGAAATCAGTTTCGGTTTACGCTAGGAATATGTAGGTAAACAAACAAACGGCGCCTCGTAGTATTTCTTGGGTTTATTAGAACTCTCATTCATACTAGGTACTCAATAATTTATTGCCATTCATGTGTATAAAAGAACTTGGGGATTCGATAGACTCTATTTCAGCAGTAGTTATTATAATTTGTTTGTTTTGTTTTCTTACTACGGATCTATTGACGTCTAAGGATTCGATATTTGTCTATGGATTGTCTATGGATATGAATATATCGTATTTGTTTCTAATTGCTCTCGGCAGAAAAAAATATCTATGGATTTGAATGAAGTCGTTCGAGCCCAAAAATAATTACCCATTATTTGTCTTATCGTTGAAAATTTCGTTCGTCTGATTATAATCGATCGTTCGTCCGTTCAAAAAAAGTGAGTAGACCCTCTTATTCTAAAATACAAAGCCCATACCCAGTTTTACCTAAATAGGTTTGGTTGCAAAATTTAAATTCTTACCCCTTACGTACAGTCAGCGACAGAATTAACCTGTGTTTATAGTCTCTATACCATAATCATAAAGTTTAAAAAAAAAACAAGGAAATTTTCGACGATCGGTCCCCATACATCGATTCTTTTAGGTTTAATGCTAAATACAAATTGAATTTTGAACTCGAGTGTACAGTTTTTAATCATAAGGGAGCACTTGAAAAGTATCCACAGCTCGTAAATATTAATATCTAGATGAGTAAAAGTAATACCTACTCGTCCCAAATACCTATGGGCCTCGTGGGACGAGTTGTAGGTGCCAGAAAAAGCTTGCTTTGTACTTGACCCACATATACCTTCTGGCTATTGTCAAGTAGAATTCAAAAATTCTACGAAGGAATCACAGTCTTGTACCTAATATAATAATATTTCTGGATAATATACCTAGGTATCTAGATAAGGGTAATATTTATCTACACTAATATTATAAACGAAAATAAATAAATTTTACGTTAATATGGTAGATCCTATAGGATCAACCATATTAATCAGTAAATAAAGTATCTATAGGTATTGGTTGATATCTAGATCAGGAACTTCGATAATTAACACCTACCTATTTTCTAGCCCTAGCTATTCAAGCCTGTTCAATGGCTATTCAATGGCTAATTGCCATTCAAAAAGGCTTGAATATAGTTTAGGTACATTATACTATACATACCTACCTAATAGTGGTACCTACAAGTAGTTAGTGGCTAAATGGAGCTGTGTGCAATGTCGTATATTACTTTTATTAATAGTTGGTCATCGAAATTGCGTAGCGTTGGCCTCCTTTACCAACAACAATATTATAGCTTAACGACAATATTATTATAATCAGGATAATCATATACATAGTAACCTAATGGTTAACTAATTTAATTTGCATTTTAATACAAAATAATTGCCTATATGTGATTTAAAATGATTATACTTTCTAACTGGCAAAAAAATAAAGACATTTAATTTATTTATGATATGAATTTGCGATTCTATGCATAAAATTAATTGGGCTCAATTTTTCAACAATCTTGGATTTATTAAAATAGGAAGTTTCCTGGTGAGGGTAAGAGGCTTTATCCTAAATACAGATCCGTTATCCAGTTGTAAGACTACGAGGCTCTTGTTCTTTTAAGGCAGATTCGACCAAATTGGATAACTATTATTCAAAGAATAAATGGCCATTTTATCGAGTGTAATTCTTTTTTTTTTAATTTTACCACAATCTCCATGATAAACAACCCTATACGGAAAATAACCACTATACCAAATATTCTGGTGAATAAAAGACAATTCTACAGTCCTGCTTGGAGCACTGAGGCGCACGGACTAGGTACTTGGTAAGCTGTGCTTATATCAATAAATAAATAAATTATATGAACAACACACAGCGCCATCTAGCACCGTGGTAAGCGACTAAGCTTGTGTTACGGTGACTAGACAACGGATATAATAGGTACTTATTTTTCTTTTGTAAATACATACATGTTATACATAGAGGGACACCCAGGCCAGACACAAATATTAATTTTATAAGCATAAATACTTGCACCCGGCGGGAATCGAACCCGCAACCTCCTGCATTGCAGTCGCGCTTTCGCACGACGCGCCACAGAGGTCGTCAACAGTACCTACTACGCTTATATCCATCGCAAAGATAGGTTATGTATTTATAGTCTATGTATGTATTTTTGTTCCTATGTGGCGAAAATCTGTCATCCGTCCATCAAAACCGTTCAAAAATAAAATTTTCGCACGGATGGATGACAGGTTTTCTTCTGGAATTATTGTACGTTTTATCGTTCGTAGAATTAAAGTAGAGCCCCAGATTTTTATAATTCTAGGTTCCAATAAACTTGTTATGGTGTTAGTAGTAGAGACTACAAGGTACGTTTACCTTCTAGCATGATTGTCAGGTCAATTTAATCTCGAGTTAATAAACTAACTTCGGCATGTCATTGTGCAAGTGACCTGTCGGTACTTATCTCGGGCATCCAGAGGTAAACTTTTAAATAGTTGAACGTTAAAACAATAACGATTTTGCACGAGTTACCGAAGTTTTGCTAACTTTATCCGGCCGCGCCGGAGTTACTTGACAGTTCTGTTATGAGGGCTTTGATTCCTGATAAATAATTTTGTCAAAAACTTTATTTTCTTTACAAACCGTCTGTAGTCTGTTTAATTTTACTTTTTACTTTTTGATGTTAAGTGATGCTATGGTCTAAGATGTAGCACGCTCATCTAGATAAAGGGGAAAGGCAGTGGAACAATTCCGGCTCGTCTTCCTTAGTGGCTGCACCGGTCTACGTATCGGAACACAGACGAGTCCGCGTGGCGCTACGATGGCCGGCGGGTGGTAACAACTAGTGACATGTCATGGCCAAAGCCTTCCTATCTACCAAGAAACAAAAAAAGATGATCAAAACAGAAACAAAAGACTATTGAAATAAAAACAAACGACGATCAAAACAAATATAGCGGCAACAGGAATTCATCATCTGTGAAAATTTCAACTGTCTATCTATCACGGTTTATAAGATACAGCCTGGTACCAGAGAGACAGACGCGTAGACGGACGGACACTGGACAGTGGGCTCTCAGTAAAAGTGTCCCATTTTTACGCTTTGAGTACGGAACCCTAATAAAAAATAGGATAGGATAAAATAGGAAAAATAAGATACATAGTTCTTAACACGACAATATAAGAGATTTTGAAATTGAGTTCAATTTCAATGCAACATCGCGAAACAGAAGAAAAACCCTACAAAAGATTTTCATAGAAAACGTTTGTTCTTTAATTTCAGACTTAGTACTTTCAGACTTGTAAGTATAGGATACTCTTAGTAGGTTGGTAATCTAGGTACCTACATAATATCTATCTAATTTTCGAAATAACTAGTTCTCGATGAAAATGAGTAGGTTCTGATAAGACGCCTACTCGTCGTAGCTAAATTACATGATGATTAAATTACATGGAGGTCTTGCCTTAGAGGTTGTCTACTAATTTACATTATCAAGGGCGTCTACAGCAATATGCAAATGATTTTACTTGATGTTTTCGAGGAAAAAAACTTCTATCCCCGACATATCTTGGCATTTTCGGGGGTGTGTATGGTTCTTGTGGGATTTAGCTATTGAAATATTATGTAAGTAAGTAGAGGGATCCGTAATGAAAACGGACGTGTTTTGAAACGGACTTCGATGTCTTAAGTTTAAGATCGAAAATGTTTTAGTTGTTTTGGGTGTTGGCACCATTGATGACAATTGTTCAGGAGAATAGTTTAAAGATTCAAAACTATTGAGATATATCTAACAAAATTAAAAAAGAGAACAATCTCCTTATTTTTGCTTCCTTTTAGTTTCCTGATTTTCTTGATAATAAATAACAAAGCTAGTAAGTGTTGCCGGGAACTCGACAGCGCCATAATTAGCATGGATTAAAAGTTGCTCGCGCTGTATAAATCATTTAAAATTTGATAAAATGATCAATTATAATAAGTTTTGCCATAATTAGGATGAATTAAAAGTTGCTTGCGCTGTATAAATCATCTAAAGTTAGACAAAATAATCAAGTATAATTTTAATAAATTTCTCATTAAAACTAGTATTTAAAAAGTAGAGTTAATAAATCGCAAAAATGTAATAAAATACCATTGCGCAACTTAATAACTCTTCATTTGCGTGTTCCAACCGCTAATCTTACAACACAACATTAAAAAGATGATTGTAATACCATCAAAATACGTAATACCTCAAGGGAGCAATACATTTTGACTTTCAACGACCTATATATTTCGTTCAAATATACAAAAGCGTGTTAACCCTTTGAAATGGCGCCAAAAACACCTGCTTTTGGCGGGAAAGTTTATTTATTCATCGCGTGGATCGATTTAGCTGCTAGAATGACAGATTCAGGAACACAACCGTATCGTTCGGTAAATCTTGTTAAATTGTAAGGAAGACTGTTTTATATCATTTCGTTTTGTTATATTTAAGGATAAAAAATGGGAACAACTTGTTTTGTAGAGTTTAGGATGACTAGATGTTAGGTACTCTTTGTTCATTAAAAAATTACCCTTTTACTTAATTATAAATGATGACTAACTTTATGTAACGGTGTCTTTTACTTTCACATGAAGTTTCAAAGTTAACAGACAGTGATAAACCTTACATAAACTTAGTCATCGTTTTCTTATTAGAATGAGGTACCTAGTCAAGGAAGAAATAGCTTTTAGCAATAAAGTCGCCCTAAATATTTTACTGTTAATCTTTCTGTGTACCTATTTGTCTTACTTTTGATGTATGCTCATTGTAATTGTTTGTTCGATAAATCATTAATCTATCTATCGAATCAGAATCAACACGAATCCGTTGCTACGGCTTAAGATGGAGTAAACACAGATCGCCATGTATTTGACAATAGTCGGTCATCATGTTAGCCGGGATGTCGACTGACCGTACCCTCAGGATTGCGGTCGACTGATCATCGTTATGTGACTACTCAACTTGAATGCTAAACGTTGTCCTTTAATGGGCGGTACAATTGGATACTGAAGTTATTCAAATATATGCTAGCTCATTTTATCCCACTGTTAGGCGTCGCTTTCTTCAAATGAAAGAATAGAATAGAATAACTTAGGTAGGTAAGTATTTCAAACCATCCTGTTTTAAGGTAAGTAATTTATTTATCAGGAGTTATAGGTTAATTTAATTATACATCCTATACACTTTTGTAAGTATGTAGGTACATACTTACTAAAGTGTTATTACTGATTAAAATCTATGCTACCTAGGTACATAAAATAACTTAATAAAGTAATGCAAAATATAAATTCTCCTCTCGTAGGTTAATACCAAAATATTATTCAAGCGTCAATAAAATTGAATCAATAAATAATACTATAATTATATATAAACACCGACCCAACCTGAAGTTTTTATGGTATGCATTATCCTATTGTCGTTGAGTAATTGTTACCCATTGTTCCTGTTCCCAGCTACAAACAGAATAATAAATCTGACACAGATTTGACATGAAAATGTGCTGAGTTCAAAATTGTTACATTTCGTTAAAACATGCTTTATGTGCAAGCCGTACGAATCCATATTTCAAACAAAAAAACAATAATCATTTGAGTAAAACACGACAATTTATTACAGCGCTAATACGGTTTGTGTGACGCGTCGGACGAAGGCCCAACTGCAATGCAGAAGGTTGCAGGCTCGATTCCTGCAAGTATTTAGGTTTAATGCTAAATATTTGTTTCTAGTCTGGTTGTTTTCTTTGTATCACTAGCAGCGTCCCGCGATTTCACCCGCGTAATTCCCGATCTCGCAGGATTTTCCAATAATCCTTTCTTACCTAATGCCTACACATCACAAAGAACACACTCTCCAAATTTCATGTCTCTAGGACCAGCTGTTTCGGCTCTGCTTTGATATATAGATCAGTCAGGACTTTAAGTTTTAAATAGGTATTAGAAGATATGCATATTTTTACAAAAAAAAAAGTAAAATGTGTCCGATGTCTAGTACCCATAGTACAAGGCTATTGTTTAGTTTGGGACTAGATTACGCTCTGTGTAACATCGTGCAATATTTATTAATACTTTTGGCACCGACTGTATCTAACAGGGCAGGTTCAACTGTAGAGGCTTTTAGTTTTTATGTTAAACCAAATTGTTAGTCAAATGATGAAAGGATTGCGAAATTGTTATAGGTACCTTAGAGAAAATTGCCCAAAGCTTCTATTGACCGTTTCGAATAACGTTAATATAACGAATAAAATTTTACAAAGGCTCCATGCACTTACGATGAATCAGAAAAATGGTCTGCAATGGGAAAAGAGAAAGATAAGTAGGTAGCTATTACGTTTTATGAAATGCATTATACTTACGTTTAGTAATAGTACGTGCTTTTACCTACATAAATCTATTATCAAACGCATACAAGATCTAAAGATTTCTTTGTAAAAGTTTGAAAGTAAGCAAGCATAATGTTGAGAATGTAGTGCTCAACTAAACTTTTACATCGAATATCTCTGGATGCCTACCTATGGGAATGTATTGCTCAACTGAATTTTCACAGAATATCTCTGGATACCTAGTAGCGTGTCCAACCTTGCAAGCAACTGAATAGAACGGATTTAGTGCACATAAACGTCACACACAGTTACCGAATTATTTCAATCTGGATGCCTCAGGACCAATCCCAGGAACAATCTAATCTGATCTACATACCTATATACATATGTTATAACGTCCCAGACTGTATCCAATGTTTAGGCATAAATAAAGGGGTCCGCTGTACCGTCAGGCTACTCCCATCCGGGATCAGTTATAGACCGATCGTGTCCCTAAACGCTAGTGTGTTCAGTTTTCCATAAAGGAGAGCAACTTTGTGCCCAAGTGACACTACCAGTTGTCCAGACAGGTACCGCAGCAAAAATTTCCAATATGCCTCCAGGAGGGTTACTTCGATTCGTTTCGATACGACACCGATACTGTCATAACGATGGTTCTAATGTCACCCTACTATCAGAATGTGACAGTAGAATCATCGCATGACAGTATCGATGTCATATCGAAACGAACCGCAGTAACCCTCCAGACCAATGGTATAAAGACCCAGACAGCTAGTAGAGACCCGTTCTGGTTAGACGATGCTGAAAGTATAATTTTCAGTTTTCCCTCCGTGTAAAACGGCCTTGCAAAATTCAGACAGATTAGGTACCTCCATGGTATTGTAGACATAATCGCAGCGATCTTTTACGTGACATTTTATCGTCACTTTAACACCCACATTTTGTAAAGGTGAGACCAAAACGAAAACCTTTTGTAACCTTTAACACCTTGCTAATTATAACCGAAGTCAAAACCCATCACGCTTGTTAAGTCTTTAAGTATTTATTCACCCGTAATTATTATTGGTCAACACAAATCCATCGAAAATATTTTATTCTAATATTAGTCTTCTATTCTAAGACTAAAATCCGCAAAAGTCAAGGATCCATCCTTGAGCAAAGGACACTCGGTTGAAAACAAAATGGGTGCTGCTTATCTACTGTTGACTATTGATGTCAAAGTCAATAAATAGGTGTTTTTCTCAAAACACTTTATACCTATAAAATGCTGTCCTGAGTGGTCCACATCTTAAACTGCTGATAATAGAGAGCTTAACAATTGGATATGTGTGCTTAATATGACGAAGGCTTCCGATAAAAAACGGATACAGGTAGTACAGGTATATAACAACAGTTTACTGAGTAGTTAGTTCGCCTCGGTCCTGTATAACAGTTAGCTAGCTAATAGTTATACCACCGTACTAACTATTAGGCAACCTGTGTCATAACTAACAATACTTTTTCCTACGACTCAGGCTGGAGTTATATGAAAAGCCGGCGGAAATCTCCCAGTAACTGCGAATTTAAGTCTAAGAACCAGCTAAACTTCTTATATCAGCAAACAAAACAAAAACTTTCTAGACTTCTCAGTTTTCAGAAACTCGACTTAAATCTGCATAAGGTAGGTACAAAGCATACCTAAGGTACATTTTCCTAAATTTTTCAGATGGAAAACTATCGCCTTTCTGCTCCCTTTAAAAATACCTACTGTTAGTAAATAAAATAGTTTATGAATGAGGTTTGGAAAGTCATTCAGGGGTGGTTGAAATAAAGATTAGCTAGGTACTAATTAAGTTTAGTGTTTTCTACCATTTTTTTTCAGTTTTCGAAGATAAATAGTTAACCTTGCTTTTATGTCGATGACATTTGATTAATAGTGTTAGAGCTGTTTTAATGGAATAGAAGCTCCAATTAGCCACATCCTTTCATTACTTTCGACAATCTTAGTCAACAGGTAAATAGAGTGGAAAATAACGGAAACTTTCGGCAAGAAATAAAATTTAGTAACTTTCGGGTAAGTTTCCTGTACCTAATATTAAAAAATATGGTACCTTATCTAAGTACTTTCAGAAAATGATAATTTTACTTAGAGATATGTCTACGGTTCAGCTTTAGGAAACCAATACTAATTTTAGTAAATTAAAGTTATTAGTAAGAAAAAAAAAGGTTTATAACTTCCAAAATCGGAAACATTCAGGTAAGTTTCTGGAATCTTACCTTCGAAATTTTCAACTCTACAGGCAAATATTATTCCCAAATAATTAAATGCTAGATTATCTCAAATAACCAAAAAACCAGCCAAGTGCTATATTTGTGGTAGTAGGTATTTAAAGTAGTATCATGCTTGTGGTAAAAATGTGTGTAGTTGATAGATTGAAAACATGTACCTAAATAAAAATTGTTAAATAACAAAATGTAAAAATTTATATAATAAAAAATATTAGCATTACACGTCTACATCTATTTATAATCAGTCTCCATCGATTATATATAAGACGTAAAGTAATTGGTCTATAGAGAACCGCAGAGAATAAACAATATTTTTAACAAATTAATTGAATAATGTCAAAACCATTTAATTCCAGCACTAGACAATTACTATTTCATTCGTAGGATTCACTCCACATCATAAAATAGCTCTCAAAGTTATTACTCTGCCAAAGTTCACCCAAATTTTACGTAAACATGCCTAAGCTTAAACTAAAAAGATATGATGAATATTTTTACAGCACCTACGCAAATATCTTGAAAATTCTTATGTAAAAGGTTATTAGAGAACATAGTAAAATTTATATTACGAGCCCGAATATTTCTTTGACAAATATTTTGGTAACGCATAAAATGTGAACGGAATTTTCAAAATATGTAAACGAGGATTACCTTTTTTTTAAACCTTCTAAACATAAAATTAGGCAAGTGCGTGCTTTGTCGGGCTACGCGCAGTATTTTTTATTTATTTAGTAGGTATTATACACTAAATATTATACAATTATTTCTTTTTACAAAGGATCAGCTTGGCGATCCAGAGGGGAAATGTCGCCATTGTCTTGGGAACGATGCCGCAGGGGGACGCCCTCAAAGATGTATTTGATTTATAAGATTAGTTTTAGTAAATTAATTTAGTTTTTTTTATCTTATTTTAAATGGAATGAAATAAATGAAATGTTGATTATCATGGTGAGTCTAACCCTGTAAGAGTGTTCTCCCGAGAGACCTTAATAGAAAGGACAGAAAATAGAAAAATAATTACGAAACCCAAAAAAATATTGATGTTTTATCAAACCAGCGTCAAACAAACCATTTATGCAAACAGCGATTTGCAATGTTATCTAGATTTAGTTTTGACATGTGTCTGGTCGGAGTTGTAGTGGGCGCTTTGACTTGCCCTCTGACAGAGGAAGCTTTGGCGCTTTACCAACTTGTTTTTTTTTTGGGTTGCGTAGACGCTGAGGTCCGGTGTCCGGTCCGGGGCTAACAGACCTTTTTTTGTTTTTTTTTTTTATAATACTTATGTTTTTGTTCTATGTTGTTTTTTTTAGTCGGTCGATTTTTTTTCCCTAAGATATTGTTAATGTTCAATTGTTCAATGGGGTGCCACACGCAAAGCTGTAAGTAGATGGCGCTGGCAGCAGAAGATCTTTTTTTTTTCGATGATGGTCCTCCACCAATGGAAACGCCGAGTTTTTTTTTTATTCTTTCGGTCTCAGACCGATATGGCCAATTTGGCGCCGAGAGTTGTAAAAAACAGCTGTTTGACAGTTCTTAATTCAAACCAAAGATCATCCGACTAACGCCCTCTGCCGGGATAAAAAGTTAGTGTTCCTCCTCATTAATTATTTGTCTTTGTCAGTTTTTTTTTCAGACAACCTGTAATTTTGTGGGTGGCATTTTATTCCTTCTAAGTTTTGGTCGCCATCTGCTTTAGTCGTTCGGGTTGCAATTTAAGTGAGTGGAACGAAAAAAATATGATAAAAAGTATCGTCAAATTATGACGATAGGTCTTGCCTATGACACTGCTGTTTAGGTCTTCCTATCTTCTAGATGAGCGTGCTACAACTTAGAGCATATCATCACTTACTATCAGGTGAGATAGTTATCAAACACTCATCTAGTACCTTATATAGTATATTATATTTTATTTTTAAGTGCTTAAGCCTGCACTGGGTTTTCTTAGAAATATTTTTAAAATATAATATTAAGTTTGGAAAAGTGACATCTCAGGATGCGATCATTGGTGTAATTCAATGCCATCGGGGTGCCGCAAACATGCCTAGGTTGTGTTATATGGAACAATACGGAAGCTTAGATTCGACGTATGAGTCACCGACGCAGGTAGACTAATTGGCCAAGTCATTGCTTCCGGATTGAGTAAAGATGCGTTGTTAGTTCGAAACCCGATGGCTCATTGGAAAAACATCTCATATGTCAAACGAAAGTAAAATGGCTGTTTACAAAGCAATACTGAAGCGGGTCTGGACATATGGCATCGAGCTATGGGGAACCGCAAGTAACAGCAACATAGAAATCCTAGAAAGATTTCAGACTAAAGCAATGCGATGCATGATCAACATTCCTAACTGTATCAGCAACAAATATTATATACTGCGCGATCTAAGGTTGAAGACCGTTAAAGAGGAAATCTCTCAGAAGGGCTCTCACTACCAGTCCAAGCTAACAAGACATATTAACGCCTTAGCAAATAAGCTATCGGGATCTGGTAGCATTAGTTTCACAAGACTGAGGAGAAACAGTGTTCCATGCCTCATCAACCGATTTGTTAGCTAATACAGGGGGAATCAGTGGATGACTCCTGTACGCACAGACGCCAAGTGCAGGACAAAGACCAGACACAGAATCAGCTAAATGTGATAACAGATTGCTGAGCGTCGCAAAAAAATAGAAGAAAAAAAAAAAAAAAAAAAAGTTCAAAACCCGCTCTCCCTCGATCATGCGTTATGTTTTTGCAGAAGTATTGTTCCTTTAAAAATACTCATTTGCCTTTTATTAAAAAAACCTGAAACAAATTTATTACACAAATATTTCAAACAACTCAATATTTAATTAAGCTATTAAAATAAAAACTCACATTATATACAATATATACTAATAAATTACCAATGAATGACATGTAGTAGGTACAATTTTGGAGATAATGAATGCAAATACCTAAACCTACCTCGTGTTATCTTTTCATTTTACAATGCAAATTGAACTAATGATTATAATGTAGGTTACTAAAATAAAGAAAGTATTTTAATTGTATTATCTGCCATTCAGATCAATGTTAAGTCACCACAAATTATCCATGTTGCGATACGTAGACCGATGCAGCCACTAAGGAAGACGGATCGTCACTCTTTCCACAGTCGTTTTGCGATATTAACCAGAAATTATAGTTAAACAGAAATATATACAGGATTTTTCTAGGCGGACATCAGACCATCGTCACTTACGATTAAACGCTCAACTTGAATGGTTTTAATAAAGTTTCAACCAGTAAAATGCTAAATATTTGTCCTTTAAATGTAAGCAGCCACAAGCTTTTATTATTCACTAGCTTCTGCCTGCGGCTTCGCTCGTGCTATTGAGTTCTTTGTCATAAATTACTCTTAAACAATTTCTAGAAGTAGTCGCTCTCAATCAAGCTACATAAATTGGCCGTACAATGTACTATCAACAACAAAAGTGGCTACCCAGTTACCCGAAAGATTCGTTTGAACCGAGCTCCGAGCGTGGAATAAACATATTATTACACACATTGATATAGGTATATCTACAAATTTGGAAACATTTATTGAAACCAAACGTTAATCTTTATTGAATTACGGTTCAAAGAATAAATATTCATACAAAAGAAATAAATAAAAAAAAACCAAACGTTTATAAAACATAATAAAAATTAAAAACTAAGTTAAAACTAAAACTGAATAAAATAAAAATAACTAAAAACCTAACTAAATCTAAATCAGTTAAACTCTCGGTGGAGGGAAAAGTGCCCAGAATACTGACTGCATTGCCCCGTTGAATACAAATACTTATTTTCTAGGCAAAATACAAGCCAGCATTCCGGTCACCCGATGCCTCCACCAAACGTTTAGCTAGCTCTCAGTTCCAGAGCGGCCGGCCCCCACGGATTTAAAATATCAAATGTGTGACAATTATTGTGTAGTGTTCACATGAAAACAGACGATAGGTAGGAAAACAATAAACAATAAAGTCGTAGGTATCTTTGCTAAGTGAACCTAAATTTACCTTGCAAGCGAAATAAGACTTTACGATGGACAGGCAGTAATGTCGCTGACTGTACATTAAATACCTACTTACTTTCTTAACTTCCTTTCTCTGAGAATGGAACCTAATTTTACTAGTGCACTGGAATGGCTTAAAGCCAATAGCTGGGAGGTCGACACCGTTTACATGTCCATTAAGTTCTTAAATCTTTACATAATGCGCGCGACCTAAATAATTCCGTAAATAATAAACCCCCATGCCAAACCAGAGTTCCGCCCACACTCCCTGTAAGAGCTTAATTGTAGTCATTTGTTATTTTATTACGCTCCACAAGTACCGATTTGATTGTCTACAAACTATGCCACATTTGTGCCAATCGCAATGAATAAATTATAATAACAGTTGTATTATGCATTCTGATCACATTGCGAATATATTCTCATAGACATAAAATCGATCGTCTCTTTTAATGAGTTCTCATTGTACATTTATATTGTGGACTGCATTTTGTGGTGGAATATTAAAGGTTGACCACGAATTCGCTGATCCTTAATACACTTGCAATTTGTAATGTGATTTTAATCCGATTGTCCCACCGTCAACTTAACAAAGTTATTTTGTACATTAATTATGTTTTAAAAATGATATTTACACAGAATATTAGAGTTTCTAGAGCATACGTTGCCTTGCCGGGCGAGTGCGCTACCACTGCGCCACACGGCAAACCACGTGACACGGTGAATGATTTAACCTTCTCCTTGTTATGGCTCGGTTATTTCCAATAATAATGCCTTGACTAATAAAAACAAATAAATATTAATTAAAAAGTTGTTCGTCTGGACATGAATGTATAACAACACATATAAACAGCTGTCCCGTAAACTCAAACACCCTGTATATTGCCCATTCTTATGTCAATTTTAGTAGATAGATATTTTTATCGATAAATTATATTTCCCACCATCAAATTCACAAGGATCTTTCTTTCATAATACCTAAACCGCTAAAAACTAGGTTTACGACGACATCTGGTCAATTATTGGAAAATTTGTGAGCCTCTCAGATATCCCACGGAGATCCATCTTTTCATAAAATTTGAAAGCAATTTAACGCCAGCCAGCAAACTTTGGATTCTATCTATCGAGAAATATATTTTTTACGGCTATTTACTTAATTTCAATGACGGATTAATGGTATTTATTAAGATTTCCTCAAGGCGTGGCTAACTAAGAGGGTAGTATATTGATGGTGGACAAGCCTATTCCACTAAACAATGTCCTAGGCACTACAGGCAGCGCCATAAAATTTATGGAAAAGTTGATATTTATTGCACTGTATAATAGGTAAATCTTCTCAAAACTAGATCCATTATCTTGTTCCACTGCACTTCCTTTCTACTAGATGAGCATAGCATCACTTACAATCAGTGGTCAAACGCTTATCTATTGCAACGATAGCATACGTTAGGTAGGTACGTGTCAAAAGAATAGGTTCTTTTATCTGTTGTTTATTACCATTGAAACAATAACCCCAAATAATTTTTAAATCGGATAAACTCGTTTTCCTGATCAGTGATACGAAAAATATGCGACTATACGTTTTCCTTGAGATCTAATGTATAATATTGAATAAATCCAGTTGATATATTTTCACTGGGTGGTTTCATACTTACATTTTAGCACATGCTTTATTTAGCTTTTAGCCGTGTAGACCCGGTATAGAATAGGGTTACCAAATATCTTCCCGTGGGTGTCGTAAAATGCGTCTAAGGGACACGACTAGGAGATTAGCAAACCTGAAGTTCATCCCGTGTGGTGACAGGTAAACTTCTTGGTCCTAAAGACGGTTGGCGTCATTGGTAGTTATGGTCAATGAAGACTTACCTAGAGTGATAACCCCAGAAAAATAAGATTTTAGCGAACCCTGGGCCCCGAGAGGGACGGAACTGGCAAGATGAGAGAGTCAAATAGCTTCTGATTTTGTTAGTGAATAGAACATTACAATTATTACCTACTTGCCTGTTAAAGCATTTGGAGCTACATTTACATACTTATTACACCTATGCACATTACTTACTAATAAAACTTAAAATACCTTTCACACACGGATTCATACCGGTTAGCTTCGTTAAAACGAAGAAAGAAGCGGTGCAATCCGTTATTAGGAGACAAAGGAAAGAAAAACCAAACAGAAAACACAGTAACATAGATGAACACTTAAACAAAGTCGACATTGTAATCTAAGGAGCCGTGTGGTGCTAACGATGTTAGTGCCAATCGTCGCATAACCGTTCCGAGACCGCAACCTCCCGCGTCATGCTCTAGCTAGAACATGCTTTTGCAACCCTCACCTATATAATAATTATCTTAGGCTATTCAAATTAAAGAGCCTCTGGGAACCAGAGTATGTTCCAGTGATTGCCGGTCTCCTTTTTTAGCATGATAAAAGCACTAAATGAGAACGGAGACGTAAAAGTAGAAAAACGAACCGCGGAATCCCGAGAGTGATGCAAGCGGAAACATAGCTCGAATGATGATGATAACTAAAATAAAATGGATAACCATTTCTTCTCAGTTTATAATCTTTTTTTATAGCCGTAACAGATGATAACACATACCTGGGGTCGAAGGACATTCCTCTACAATAAGAAAAAAAAGAAAACTTACAAATTTTAAAAATTCAGTCATAACATAAGTTACCTACTATGTCAATGCTACTAAGATGTAACACAAGCTTGCTTCGCACATGTCATAAGCTACTTGTGACGAAGAGGCACTGGAAAGTCCTCGAGTGAAAAAATGATCATATAATTAATACGCGATGATAAACCCAAATCATAGATGACAAACAAACAATAAACAAAAAGTAAATGTGGCTCTATATTCTACCCAACTGTGACGCAAACAATTTATTACCTAAACTGTAAAGAGATGTCAACCTCTTCACACGTAAATCTCTGGACGAACTGGCTAGTTGGACATATTTCAAACCGTCCACGGATTTACTATTCATGAATTCAAAGCGGCACTCAATAAGTGAAATATGTTTAGGATTCAGAATAGAGCTGTACAGTTCCAGGTATTTAAATTGTAGATGTAAATTAGTACAACTGGATAATTGCTCCAAGGTTTCACAGATAATTGGAGTTCTTATGTTTCCGCACCCTCGGGTAAACAACAAAATGTAATAATTCTTATGTTTTTATTGCTCAAGACATTTTTACTAGAAATATTTTACAAGGAGAAATACATCATCAAAAATCCTCCCATGACAGGATTCGAACCTGTGCCCCTCGCTTGCCAGGCGAGTGCGCTATCACTGCGCTACACGGAATCCCGTGACACGAATCCTGTCATGGGAGGTATTCCCATGACAGGATTCTTCTTGTAAAATATTTCCAACAAAATGTAGTTTTTGCCTGCGGTTGATCATCGAATGTAACAATAATGAAAGGATGGTCATCTGTGACATCATTAAGGGAAAGGTCTACCTACTATTTTCTCCATATAAACGTAGTCGACTGTTTCCTCCCTGGATAAAGACAGAGAAAATATGTTTATGCCATAAAATCTATATCTGCCATGAGTATGCTAAATTAAAAACACATTAGACTGAATTGTTCGCTGAATAAGCGAGATTATTACCAAATCTACATTTAATATTTCTAAATAATGTTAACTGCACAAGGCATTCTACTAAAACATTTTACAGTAAGTTCCCGTGTCACGTGAAGGTTAGCGCACTCGCCCGGCAAGCACGGGTTCGAACTCCGTCACGGGAAAGATTTTTGATGATGCAAATCTGATGATGATGATGTCAATCCTGAAGAAGGGACCTGGAAAGGTCTCGAAACTTTGAACGTTGTAACAATGCTAAATGTAATAAACACCACACGATTTAAACCCAAAAAATGTCTTTAATTTCAATACACCATCGCGAAAACAGAAGAAAAATCGATGCAAATCTTCTTGTAAAATTGACAAGCATATCAGGTCGATTTTGGTTCTAGTTAAAAGCTATTTGAATACCCAAACATGATATTATGACTATTGTCCCAGAGTATCGGGAGTATACCCGACCAAAATCACGCGCTAGAATCACTGGGTACCTAATAAACAAAGCTCCGAATCCGACATGTGAATGTCACCGGCAGATCTATTCATGAATGAATGATTTTAATTAGCTCTTTACCAATCAATATGTTCGTGAAGCCAATAGAATGCTAATCCAACGATCTGTTCACAGAATTTAGACAAGTCTTTGAATCGAAATGTACGTCTAATTAAGCTTTAAATTAAAGTCACATTAGGTATCTACTTTGTTGCTTTCGCTTACGACATGTTTGTTAGGTTAATATCATTAAACAGTCATTAGATATTTTCCCCCTTACTTATAAATGATTACTAAGTATAAGTAACGTTTGTCTCCGTATAAGTAACTTTGAAACTTCATGTCACAGTAAAAGACAAACGTTACATAGAGTTAGTCATCGTTTATAAGTAAGTGGGTACTCTAAGTTTCTGAAATAGGGTATAGTTAAGTAGTGTGTTAACCAACGATACTAACTCAATTGCTTTTTAACCGACTTCAGAAAAAGGAGGAAGTTCTTAATTTCGTTGTAGCTGTGATACGGTATCAACAGAGTTTGTCGTTAAAAATTGTCAGCTCATCTGGTTTTCGTATAGGATACCATATTTCACAAAGAACCTCTATCTGTCTAGGTATGGACTGTCTGCATTTTAGCTTGGAGAATAATCGTACTTTATTCTTTATTTGTACTCAATACTGCGTGCTACCCAAATACGCAGTGAAGAGTTTAGAGTGTAGAGTTGCCGCAGATACGCGCTATTTTTTTTTCACGCCGAAATTACAGATTTTCTGCTTTTTTTTCAACTGTTCAGCTTTGGCATTGTATGTTGGTCTTTATAATGACGATTATCTTGTTCCTGTGTCGTAATGTAATTAATTATTATTTTTGTTAAGATAACGCACCTCATCCTTAATCATCCGTGTGATCCTCTCCATACCGAGGTTGCCTGGAAAAGACCACTCTCAGTGGTAAGGCCGCCTATTGTGCCACTCTAGATTAAGATTTTTTCGTACTTTATTATATTGTAATTTATTTTTGGTGAGAACAATAAAGCGTTCTATTTATCTATCTTTTCAGTACGACTATTCCCAAAGAGCCAATTGAAATTCATCTAAAAAAAACCGCAAAGAAATCTCCATTTCTCAACATCTCTAATCAATGTAAGTCAAGGTTAGCATCCGCCCAAACAGCCTTGATTGCATGATTATTTCGCCTAAAATAAAATTTCCTGTAAATTCCCGTTTCAGTAATCAATGAATCAACTGAGAGCGGTTCCCGCAAGCATCGTGATAAAATACTCAGAACAGACCCACGCACAAACTTTGATCCCATTTTTATCTGCCAAGTTCTTATTGAGGAAAAAGCATGTTAATTAAATTTGTTTGCTTAAAATACCCCTCATAAAAGATAAAATGGTTTACGTGATAGATTTTAGGAACATTACATAATAATAGATACCTAGGTACTATCACCTACTCTATTTCAGAATCTTAGATCAAAAATGTAAACAAAGAAATGTCAATATCAAAATAAAGAACTGTCATTTTCAAATAAATGTATGAGATTTTTGTTAACATTTTTGATTTAAGATTCTGAAATAGAGTAGGTGATAGTACCTAGGTATCTATTATTATTATGTTATGTTCCTAAAATCTATCACGTAAACCATTTTATCTTTTATGAAGGGTATTTCAAGCAAACAAATTTAATTAACATGCTTTTTCCTCAGTATAGCATGAACGTGCGCCGCAAAGAAGAGTTATGCGATTATCACTCTATACAGCCGAATACAGAAACGCAACTTAAAAGTTGAGGGCTACTTAAAGAATTGAGCAGCTTCTAAATTTAAAATAAGAATGAAACTTTTCGAGTTTGAGAGCTGCTCAGTTGTTTTAGTAGATCTCACATTTTAAGTAGCGTTTCTGTATTCGGCGGTTAGTGTGTTAGTATATCAGTTCCTACGTGGCGCTTCAGAGGCCAAACGGATGGACCGATTTTGATGATTCTTACGGTTATCAATTTGTCTTAGTCCTGAGTTACTATTGTCATAAAATTTATTTCGGGTCTCAACCGCGTATTATCCTATATGTGTGTGTGTGTTTGTTGCTCCTCCGTTTGTGGCTCGTTTTAAACGTCATCTACCTTATCATGTACTAGAATTGGTTTACAACTACTAATTGACTGGCTCACGGCTGAATACAGAAACGCAACTCAAAATTTGAGTTCTACTTAAACAACCAAGCACCTCTCAAATTCAAATCTTCCCATACTATTTTTAAATATAGAAGCTGCTCAATTATTTAGGTACGCCTCAAATTATAAGTGGCGTTTCTGTATTTGGCTGTCATTGGTGTTAGAATAACTTGAGCATTAAAAATAAGGAACATAAAATTGGGTAAACGTTCTACTAGCATTGAACATGAATACGCCCTAAGTCCTGGCATATGTGACTTCACACCGTGATAATAGCGACACGTGTCGTATCTACCTATGCATGTAATGTGTGAAGTCATGTGTTCCTGTAACCTAATTGATATTTCCACCAGAATAAGTTCAAGATTGTCTTTGATTGTTAATTACAACTGTGAAAGTTTGTGTGTAAATATGTAGGTCGTAGGTAGGTAAGGAAATGTTCTATTGTCCATTTATGTTTGTTAATTAGCAGCGCCCCACGGTTTCTAGTTCTAAGTCTAAAATCATTTTTTAAGGACGTGTAGCTTATAGTAATATAAGTAGGAAAGTAAGAAATAATTGATCCAGGCAAGTAAATGGTCCGTTACTCTAAAATTATAAGCCTGCAGAAAATATGAAAGATAACGCTAATCACTGAATTTGTCTTGTCAATTGACAGATGCGGGTGTCGTCAAATACAAGCCTGAATGCGGGAGACATGATTTACGTATGCAATTTAGGATATTATTACCTGTGATTTGTTTCCTTCCGGTTTTTACGTATATGTAAACAGCTATACTTCGTTTTCTAATTGCAGATTATGATTTGACACATCTTCCGAAAGAAAAAACGTCAAATACAAAGAACGAAACGTCAGAACGTAGTCTGAAATTAAAAAACGAAGTAAAGGTTTATGACTTGAAAAGCATACCTAGAAGATGATAACTTGAAGGTTAAAGGTGAAGGTAGAAAAGACGGCAAAGGATATCATGATATTAAAGTTAGATATAACTGGCAAGAATAAATTACTAGGTAAACTATTTCTTCTGTTAACTGTACTTGAGGGGCCGAATGATATGAAATAACGATCTTTAATATATTTTTATGATGATGTGGCTTCATTAGCGAGCGAAGATTCGTGAAGCATTGTAGCGAAAAAACATTGTGTACGAGCATTATATGCGATGTTCTGGGCCTCTACTTTAAATCTACGAACGAAAAACGAAATGAAAGAAAATCCGTAATCCGTTCTTCAAAACCTTGTCTTTATTAGGCGGGCGAAGATTCGTCTCACGTTGACGCTATCCATCGTTGTTCAGTTTGTTATGCAGCCAAGACTGAATTGACGCAGTTGTAGATACCCAAGCGATACATCGCCTCGTGCTACGATCTACCCGACCACATACATCGCGTAGACATGAATATTCGCCGTAGCCCGCTAATGAAGCCATAGCATTAGACATGAGACTTAAAATTCAAGATGTATTATTTAGTCAAGGTGTGTAAATGCGTGCTAAGAAAGTATTAATCGCATACTCACGGAACACAGGTAGTACTTAAAGGTAATATTTAGATTTATTATAATAACTCTATTATTAAACCAGCCACAAGTAATGTCAATAAGAATGAAACTAACATCAAATATCTACCTACCTGCATAATTTACTGTTAATATGCTAATCAAAAGCGTTATTGCAAAAACGAGTTTTAGAAGGTTATCGAAGTACAAGGAGGAATTTAATTTCTATTTTTACCCTGACTAAGGTCTTTACGTTTTCGCAAATAGAATCCAGGTTCAAAAGTGGTTCCCCCTCTAGAGTTGTTCTAAGTCGCAACCATCTAAATTGCAGCTGAGAAGACGTAAGATGATATAACTGCTTTTGGAAAAATGCTTTCAAAAAGGTTTTTTAGTACCTACCTACTCGGCGGGACTCGAACCCGTGACTACTGGTATTCCGTTACAGCGCGCTAGTCGCTACGCCACGAAGCCTTCCGCCAAGCCGAAATTAACGGAACTGGAACGAAATACCAGTAATCGCGGGTTCGAGTCCCGCCGAATACTTAAAAAAATTATAAGATTTTTTTCAAAAGCAGTATTTCCTAAGTAATAACGTCCAAGTTGGTATACTTACATTAGTACCTACGATAAAATCACTTATCAACCAAGAGAAACGACATCAAAATCGCTTCACCCATTCGTGAGCGACGATGCCACACACAGGTTACTCGTGCACAGACAGACACCTCAAACTTATACGTAACACCTTTTTTTCAGTCGGATGCTAAAACATTTTCAAAATATTATTTTATAGGTACAAGAAAAACCAACGTAAAATCTGCAAACCACAGTTTTTTCCGGTAGTTAAACGCAGCGGTAGAAAAGCCATATTTAAAGCTCCCTTGAGATTACCTTTGCTGGTGTGGTTTTCAGATTTTCTAAAACTTTTCAGCTCTCTACAAAACATTTTAATTTAGTCTTGTAGTAAAAAAAGGAGATAAAGTTATTATTGACCAAATTATTTTTTCTCAGGTGTCGTCTAAACTTAGGACTTATTTGGATTCTTTTGATTTTAACCGACTTCAAAAAAAGGAGGAGGTTCTCAATTTGGTTGTGGATAATATGTTATTTTTTGTGGATGTTCGCTGTTTACTCGAAAACGGCCCGGCTGATTGTGATAATTCTTTATTTTTTTGTTATGTGACGACGTTTGTGGTACAATGCGGTTTTGATTCCCGCACTAAAATATTTTTGTATCATCATTACTACAAGTTCACCGCCGCCGCAACCGTGTCTGTTTGTCTATCTGTTCGCGATACACTCAAAAACTACTGAACAGATTTTCATGTGGTTTTCACCAGAAGATACATGGGGAACGCAGTGTATATAATTTGTCAAGGTTTTAACTAAATGAGTTGAAATAATATGACCATAAATATTGTGAATGAAATGTGAAGATAAATTTATAATTTCATATTTAATTTGTAAGGGTTACAAAGTCAAAATGCTGTCAGATGCAGAATTTAAAAGCATTTTCTTCTCAAAAACTAAATTTTCCAAGTGGACTCCGCCCGGCCGCGGCATAGTGGGAA
This sequence comes from Idaea biselata, assembly GCA_958496205.1. NCBI lineage: Eukaryota > Metazoa > Arthropoda > Insecta > Lepidoptera > Geometridae > Idaea > Idaea biselata. The sequence goes on along the minus strand of OY292399.1, from coordinate 27,280,053 downwards.
GACCCCAGAAACGCTGGCTTGACGTCGTAAGAGCGCAGCTATGCGTGCAAATGGCCTCACTACGCGGGATGCCGAAGATCGTGCGAAGTGGAGACGTAAAAGTAGAAAAGCGGACCCCCGGGCTTCCTAGAGAGATGCAGCCGGGAACAACGCTCGCATGATGATGACTTCTAGCTCGCCAATAAGCCCGATATAAAACAGTCAATTACTTCACTCATAATAAACGGTTAATTTCTTAACTGTTCTGTATCAAATTAAGGCAGATACCTACGCCTCAAGTCATATTTTCTAATCATCATTTTATGAGGTAAGTACTAAGCCTTGGGTGGATCCTAAACAATAATTACTACAGACTGGAAATATCTATGCGTAAAGTAGGTAATAAATTGTTTTCGAAAATATTAGTAAGGTTAATAAAATTAGTGGTTCGCTCCCTTAGTTATAATCGATGACTAAGTTTATGTAACGTTTGTCACTGTCTGTTAACTTTGAAACTTCATGTGAGAGACAAACGTTACATAGTTTATGCAGCTGTTTTTAGGTCAGGGAGTTAATGTTTATTATTTCAGTTATTTATCCAGGTTTCTTTTTGAAATAATAGTTTCGCCCTAGGACTCACGACAGTACGTAGGCATTGGGATATTCACCAATCCAAGGTTAAGGTACTGCCTAACCCCTCTAAGAGGGGTTAGGCAGTAAGAGGGGGCTTAGGGGGCTAACAAAACAAAGCGTCTCTAAGCTAAGAAGCGAACAGACGGACAGACGGACATGACGAAATACTAGACTTGTAGTAGACAGAAAGAATGAGTAGATTTTTAGGGTTTCGTAGTGCTATAGACTTAAAAATCGGTTTCATTTTACTGTATTTTTACTTGCGTTTTAAATATTATAGTTTTATTTACATTGTATGACTTTGCAGGCTATGTAGGCGTGTAATATTTTTTGTACTTTGCACATCTTGTCTTTTTATGTAGTGCGATAATTTGTAGATAATAAGCAAATAGCTAGACAAAAACCTTGCAACTTCGTTTGAAATCAATAAAATCCATTCAAAAGTTAACTTAACTAATTACCGTTAGTTAAAAGAGCACCAGTTTAATTGAAATAGTGTAAACAATTAAAAGTTTTAAACTCATTCTACAAGTTTATATAACAGTTAGTAGTACCTATATCTTCATGAAGTTGTGAAAAAGTCCATGCAGTATTACATAGTTCTAACTGAATACATTTCAGTTTTTAGGGTTCCATAGGCAAATGCCAAAAAAAGGAACTCTTACAGATTCATCATGTCTGTCTGTCCATCCGTATGTCACAGCCACTTTTTTCCGAAACTATAAGAGTTATAATGCTACCATGTAAACTTCCACCGAAATTTGGTTTGAACGAGATCTAGTAAGTAGTTTGTTTTTATACGTCATATATCGTAAACCGCAATTTACCTTTCAAAACATAACCAGTTGTATAGATAATGGTACGGAACCCTTTGTGCGCGAGTCCGACTCGCACTTGGACGGTTTTTTGAACAGTTGTAGCCGCTCTGTTTATTTGAACGAAGTATTTTATTTACTTTAAAATTATAGAAGGAAGTTTAAAATAACCGTCGTTTTAGTTTTGTAGTTTGAAATGGATAATATTGTTTATACTATGTAAACTTGTTAAGTACAGTTGCCGTGTAGCCTTGGCATAGAATAGGGTTACCCCATCTCTTCCGGTGGCAGTCGTAAATGGCGACTAAGAGATCGAAGGGAGATTAGCAACCTTAAGTTCTCCCCGCGCGGTGGCGGATAAACGACTTGATCCCCGGCCGGCCGTAAAAAGATTGCCAAATCTAATTGCAGAAACTATGGTCAAGGACGACTTACCAACTTGCTTCAACCCCAAATAAAAAAAATCTATTTGGGGTTTAGCGGACCCCGGGCTCCCGAGAGGGATGTAACCGGGAACATCGCTCGGATGAGAGATACTTGTTAATTACAGAACCATGGACACTAATAATAACAAAAACCCAGTTTTACTTTAAAAGCTGGCCAAGTGCGAGTCGGACTCGCCATTATCGCGTAAGCCCACTTAAATATTCATTTTATCCTGTTTTAGTATAAAATTATTTTATAGCGGCAACAAAAATACATCATCTGTGAAAATTTCATACACACTATCACGATTCATGAGATAAAGCCTGGTGACAGACAGACGGGCAGTGGAGTTTTAGTAGAATGGTCCCGTTTTTACCCTTTGGGTACGAAACCCTAAAAAATCCGGTGATCATGCTGGAATAATAGGAAAACACATTTTTGAAGGCTTTTTTATAGATTCAACTCATCTGGTATAAAATAAAACAATAAAATTAGGTTAAAAAAGTTGAAAATTGGGCTTATAAAAGGCAATTCTAAAAATCAAATTACTTTCAATACAATTCAATTAAAAATCCATCGTTTTTTCGTACATATTTGTACAATGTAGAATAACCATCCTCTCGTGGTGTGGTAAAAAAATCGGTAAACAAAACCGTTAAAATAATAACCGGCTATAAAAATTTGGGATTAATAAGTAGTAGGTACCTAACATTCGGTTTTATTATGATAGCGAGATCGGCAAAACAACTTTCTTCAATATACTTCAGTACGTACTTTAAGATTATGGGGATATCATACCGGGTGCTCGCCGAATTCAAAGAAAATGTATTTTTATTAGAATATAGGTCAGAGTTCGACTAACCAACCATTATGACTGGTTGCTTAAAGAAATCTCTCCAAAAATTTGCGCGCTTTGTGGCCCAATTGGCTAGCACACGGAATGTAAAGGTTGAAGGTTCAAGTCCAGTTGGGTGACATTTTTTGGAAAGCATTACATAAGTAGGTACTTCAAAATACTAGTCATCCAATATAGGAAACACTTAAAAAATGAATTAAGGTACCTAACTATTGTGACTTTTTGACGGTAAGTGATGAAGCGGTCTGAGGTAAAGCACGGTTATTTAGAAAAAAACCTGTAGAGGCTCAATCGCAACTTGAAGACTCCTTCTACAACTAATCGACATCTATTATCACGCAGTGCGAATAAAGTGATGAATTACCGATATAATTCAATTTGAATATTATAAAGAGGTAGTCTAAATTCTTATATTAAAATAATCAAATTAGAAAAGAAATCACTAATCCGGCAGCGTTATTTTATTGTGGTACTTATTTATAATTCTATAATATTTTATAAAAAATCGTAATTTTAAAAAAGTCATGTTTTAATACTAATACACTAGTCTGTAGGTAGCAGGATTAAATAAAACATATAGAATAAAACATATATAATAGGTAGGTAAGGTATTACTAATTTATAATATTAAACTGTCAGATTTACAGATTATTGTATTGAAGTGCAATATTATAATAATGTAATAATGTGTGTGTGTGTTTGTGTTTGTTGTGCATGTTGTGTTATAAGTATATAAGTATTGTATTGTATTTCCTTAATTCTAAATATAAATAATTTATCCAGTATGTCTTGGAGCCGCCTGGCCTTAGTCGTACGGACGGGAAGAGGCCGGATGGGCTGACGTTGGTTCCCTGGGAGAGGAGGAGGTGCCTTATCTGGGATGCCACCTGCGTCAGTACCTTTGCAGCAAGTCACTTGGCCCGTACAGTGCGTGTTGCAGCCGCGGCTGCTGAGGCAGCGGTTGTGGAAAGGGCGTACTTATTTGTTCTTTTGGCTGTGGAGGTTATGGGGTGTTGGTGTGGGGAGGCGTTGGAGTTTGTGCGGGCGGTGGGAAATCGTCTCAGGGAGAGGGGATTGGACGGCCGTTCAGGGTTGTTCCTGTTGCAACGGCTTTCCATCGCGGTGCAGCGTGGGAACGCTGCTAGTGTGATGAGATCCTTTGCTTCGGGAGCAATCCGGGGGTCTTTTTGACTAGTTATTTGTGTTTGTTTATTGTTGTAATTTTTAGGTTCCTTTTGTATGCAATTTTTTTTTATTAGTGTTTGTTTATTCTGTGTTTTCTTTTCTATAATTTTGTTTCTGTTCCTGTTCTAAGCTATATTTAATCCTCTATGTAATTGTGTTTTGACATACAAAGTAAAATAAAGAATTAGTAATCACAATCAAATATTTATTTCTTTACTTATTCGAAATCAGCGGGCGTCCGGTATGGTACGAAAATTCAAAAAGTGTGTAAAAAATAATGTAATTCTACACTTAGATATCGATAACAACAAGATGTTACAAGTAGGCAGTAACTGAATGAATTTTGTTCCGATGTTGAACCAACACGATATAAATTTTATTTTAATTTGACACAGTAACTGTCCAATTTTTATTTTAATCTAACCAAAAGTGCAAATAAATTTATTTAAATTACTCTCCCCACAACTGATTAACTATATAACGGCCGAAAACTGAAAAAATATTTTATAAACTTAGATGAGCGTTACATAAATAAAAATTGAAAATTAAATGAAATAATTGCATAATTGTTTATCTGTGTAGTTTTAGGCGTATTTTAAGTATTAGACTGTAAGACGTGTTCTGAACGTCAAAAAGAAATAACTCTTTTCTTTTGGGCTATGAAAAGACACAACAACAATTGACGACCTCTATGGCGCGTCGCGTCGTGCGAAAGCACGACTGCAATGCAGAAGGTTGCGGGTTCGAATCCCGCCGGGTGCAAGTATTTATGCTTAAAAAATAAATATTTGTGTCTGGTCTGGGTGTCCCTCTATGTATAATCTGTACCTATATATTTACAAAAGAAAAATAAATATAAGTATTATACCCGTTGTCTAGCCACCGTAACACAAGCTTAGTCGCTTACCACGGGGCTAGATGGCGCTGTGTGTTGTTCGCAGAATTTATTATTATTATAATTGTTCTTTTATAGCGCGAAACAGCCAATGAAAACAATCGATGTATGTTTGATAAAATCGATAGAGTGATTTCTTTTTGACGGTGGCACGGCCTAATATTACTCTAGTAAATATAAAGATACTTTATATTTACTAGAGTAATATATAGTAATACTTTACTTAGACATTAAATAGACGTTAAAAAATAAGTTTAAGAAACTTTACAATAAATATAGCTAAGAAATCTAATATTTTAATAATCAATAGTACACCATCTTAAATCACTTAATTAAATTTTAAAATTAAAAATCCAAAAATGAGTCCCTAGGTATGATACCCATAAGGCTGGCTGCATTGCCCCTATAGATAGCAATACCTATTCGTTGGCCAAAGTAGCCGCCAACCCTATAATTTATTTTCAGTGATTATATTAATTTAAAAAATATTAAATTAATTATTTTTAATAATTATTATATAAAACGCAATATTTCTGTACTTGCAAATATAAAAACAAAAGTGTAGCCTCTTAGGAGAAGCAGAAGAACAAGAATTAATAATAATATAGTTTAAAAAATGTATATTTAATTAAATGTTAATAACAATCAAATGGTAAACATAAACAAATATTTACTTACGTAAAAATCTTCGAAGACACTTTCCCGCGCCAATCGAAACAAAAACAAAAGAACTAAACAAACTTTCCCGCACAACTTTAAAACGTCCTCAAACTAAAATTCCAAACATAATTCCACAGTTCTAAATTTAAATTATTTGTTTTAAATGTCCGATTAGTTAATTAAAATCATTAAAGAACTAAGTCACATCGCGATGAAACATTTTAGTTTCAGAAATAGACCGCGCGGTTCTGAGCGCGTTCGTTCGCCACCGCACTTGTCTGGCAAGTGACTGAGTCGGGACGCGCTCCCTAACGTCGCATTTCACTGTTGCACCCTGATTATACCTATCGCTAAATTAAATAAGATTACTGTTAACTGTGGCCGATATAACAGAAATCAGGGAGCGTATTCTTAACAGGATATCCAGATTGGTGTCTCGTTGATGTCACAGTATAAAAAGACTGTATATTATAGAAGAATAGCACCGCTGCTAAGAGTCGTTTGAATTAAATACATGACAAACAAATAGAGTTTTGGTAGGTATTCAAAGTTAGGGAACTAAACTGTTTTATTTTTTAAACGGCGAAAGTATCGATCCCGCGGGAATATTAGGATTAAAAACTAGCGTTAGGTATATATGTTAAAAAAAAAGGTTAAGAGGACAGTCTACCTACTCTTTCTTCATACAAATGTAGTGGACTGTTTTATCGGTTTGAATTACTTGTGCACGTCTAGGTAATTCAATATTACTTATTATTATCTTTTACATAAAAGATAGAAGAAGAGAGTATTTTTTTCACTACTCCGAACACTTACGTAGAAGATACCGAAGAAGTACGTAGAGATCGCCCTTAGGCGATAAGGCCGCCAATTGTGCCACACTAGTTTAAGTTTTTCTTTGTAATACTTGTCTACATCTACACTAATATTACAACCAGGACAGATAAGCATTTTTGTGTGTGTATGTGTGTCTGTATGTTTGTAATGAATAAACTCAAAAACTAATGGACCGATTACAAAAAATCTTTCTCCATAAGGTCGCTACATTATCGAGGAGTAACATAGGCTACTTTTGATCCCGATATTCCCACGGGATCGGGACAAACGCGGGTGGAACCGCGGGATGCAGCTAGTATTTTACATTTTAGTACAATAAAGCGTTTATACTATATCTTTCTTACTAAACCTGTTCATTCGTCGAAATTAGAAAAACCGATCTGTTTCCCTTAGTGACTGCACCGACCTAAACTAATGATTTTCCAAAAACCTTTCGAAGCAACCGTTAATTTACATTAACACTAGAAATTACTTCCTTACGTGTAGTATACAACACAATGTTTATTTATTTATCTGTTCCAAGAGGCCATTACAGTAGTGTATAGGTATATAGCCGCCACTGTACTAGACGGTTGGTAACCAAATAATTTAGTGCCACGTTACCTTTTACGATGTGCGAACGAACGAAATGACATTTGATTAGGGGAAAGTTTTGCAGCACTGATACTCTGTCAGGATTACTTCGTAGGTGTGTACTCAATATAAATACTTCAATAAGTATTGCAAGACTAACGGCCGAATACAGAAACGCAACTCAAAATTTGAGTTGTACTTGTGGCGGACGACCACAGAATCAACTAGACGGCACACATTATCTTACACATAGTACCTACAGATTATCTTGTACCCCCAAATACTTAAACAACTAAGCGCCTCTAATTAAAAAATACCCATACCTACAATTTTTAAATTTAGTAGCTGCTCAATTATTTAAGTACGTCTTTAATTTAAGTGGCGTTTCTGTAGCCTATAGTAACATCTTCGGCTGGCTGAACAATTTCGGCTGTTAGCCTGTAGTAACATCTATACTTTATTTCAGAATCTTGGATCAAATAATATGTAACCAAAAAACTCATACATTTATTTCGTCGTCGCTTAACGTCGATGTAATTAATAACAATGATTATCTACAACGCGATCTAGACCCGTGTTTCTAATAATAATAATGGACGAAAATCGTGCAAGTTTAAAAAAAATATTAACCCCCTTACTTATAAACGGTATTTAACAGATGCATAAACTATGTATCGTATGTCTTTCACTGTGACATGAAGTTACAATTTTGACAGGCAGAGACAAACGCTACATAACTTAATCATCGTTTATAAGTAAGGGGGCATACCAATAGTCTTGTAATTTGGTGATCACGAGTTAAGAAGGCGGCGACTGTTACCATTTCCATACAAACTTAATACCAAAATAAATTATGAAAAATTTAGTTTGCTACCTTAATATCGATATTATTCGGATTAAGATTTTACTTTTAAAGGGTCCCCACCGCAAGGTTTTCCAAAATATTCATTCGAAATGAAATAAAACGGAGAAAAATTTTTTACATTGAAAAATGGTTCTCCGTTTTATTTGAATATTAAGTTTGTATGGAAATGGTAACAGTCGCCACGTTCTTAAGGTGGAACTGTACTTCCTTACTAGCTATACCAGCCTACCTGTCCAGCTGGATTACGCGAATTTATTGTGATAGCGAACCAAGACCATTGGGAAATCTGACTGCTTATTGATTGACATAGCCATCTATAAAATACGATACCTTGCCAATATCACATTGAAAAATATTTTGCGTCCTAACGTTACTAGATTAGTTTCGGATACGAAAACTCGACGTCTGGAGTGTCTTTTGGGAATTAGGCGGATCTGGTCATCTAATATGAAAGGAAACATTAGCTGACTATAAGAGAAATTCAGCGTGATTCATAGTCTTAAGCCGTGTTCCTACCTACGGAGAGAAATGACGTACAGTCATTTCATACAGTCATTAAAACTAAATATTAAATAAAAAATAAATATTGCACGATTACACACAGCGCAATCTAGCCCCAAACTAAGCCCTAGGCTTGTACTATGGGACTAGACAACGGATATACTACATATTAAACCTACTTTTTTTTTGTAAATACATACATATGATACAAAGAAAACATTATTCATAACGTTTTGATACTTTTAATATTAGAGACGGTAGTTTTTCAGACTCTTTTTAATACAGTAGAATGACAAATCACATCTCAGTCAATCCTGAAGAAGAGACCTGGAAATAAAAATACATACAAAAAAAACTCGTCCTAGGGACATGAAATTTGGAGAGTCTGTTCTTTTTCATGTGTAGGTAGGTAACCACTAAAAAGGATTTTTCGAATTTCGCGGAACTTACGCAGATTGCTATTATTAGTCTATAGGTATACTAATTACATAATATTATAATAAGGAAATAATTTTCAGTTTGCTTGTATCAAATAGGCTCCGAAAGGTAGGTAGGTAGTTTTTCAAAAAATCTTTCACCAGTAGAAACCTATAATATTGAGGAGGAACATAAACTAACTTTGAATCCCGATATTCCCACGGGATCGGGTCTCATGCAGGCGAAACTGCGGCACGCAGCTAGTACATAGGTAATATATAATTTAAAGATACTCTTCCGACTCTTTCAAAAATACATCTTATTTTTATAGTCATATGACTCTTTTGCGCTACGAAAAAGATCGTTGTGATTTTTCAAAGCACGAAAGAGGTGAAAGAGTCATTTCTCTTGGCGTTCGGAACCCGGCTTTAGGCAATTTATCTAGTATTTAGGCACCGTTTCCTTAATTATCTGTTTTCCTATACCTATATTTTTCACATCACAAGGACACATTGTCGATTTCTATTAATGAGAAAAATATTGTTGCAAAAATCTCTTAGGTATAGAAGCTTTAATGGATGATCCTTTCTACTGGTATGTTGAAGTTAAAACCATTTTAACGAGGCGACGGTAAAAAGGAAAACCTATTTTGTACCCCTTGATATTATCCAGTTCAGTCGTCATCAAAAAGCTTAGAGCTTAGCAAAGTTCTTAGAGCTTAAATTCAGGTAGCGGGAGATTTTCGACAAAGCATGCTATTAACGAATTATTCCCGATATGTATCCATGGGCAGAATGACATGACGGTTAGCGTCGCGCGTCGTGTCGCTCCACGACGAGCCTCACTTGTGGATCCCAGCCACTCACCTCCATGGCTCAAGTCGCTGGACTGGGGATAGCGCACTGAATTTTGTGCCTATTTGATCTGCGCCATGTAGCGCTGTTGTCGAGCGTTTTCTATTGAAAGTGATGGTGGCCGTCCGTGGAACTAATAGTTTCGTGTCTATAAGTTTAACTAATCAAATCGGCACAAAGATCTAATGTCATTTTGTATGTTATACCTATTCCAGCGTACTTGTATAGTTTTCATTTCAGTGGTCCCAGCTAGTAATTAATAAAAGAAGGTTAGGTATTATTTACTCAATACCTACACTATCTGTATCTGTATGTACTATAATGTTTGCAGTTGGTAAACGTTTTCATCAATCGATTGGCATCCGAATGCAGGGTATGGAACAAATACCTTAATCAAACATACGTCTCTACCAACGTTCCATGTAAAGCGTAAATCATACCTGATATTTTTTAAACAATACCAACACCCGGAACAATTGAATGCCCGCTCAAAATCATACTAATATTATAATGTGAAAGTGTTTGTGTGAGTACCTAAGTAATGAAATTTGCGTGTAAGTAAGTGAAAAAAGGAGTATGTTTGTCACTAATTCACGCAAGAACAACTGAATCGATTGCGATGAAAATTGGTATGCAAATTGCTGGAGATCTGGACTAACACTTATATAGGATAGGATAGGCTATTTTATATACCGATATTCCAGCGTGATCGGGACACACGCGGGTGAAACCGCGGGGTGCTGCTAGTAGAGTATATTCTCCGAAAATATTTAACATTCTACCGTTATTGAAAACACAGGCTTTCGAGTTTAATAAGGCTTAAAAACTTTTGTTGATAGGTAACAATGAAATTTTAATTTAAATTTAAAAATAGATGTAGTAGGTAGTAAGTAGGCAGTAGTTTTGAACGGGTGCCTAATAAGTTTAATAACAGAATAGTTACTTAGAAGTAACATAATGTTTGCCGCAGGCACCTACATTTTAAGGTGGATAAGCTACTGAAATGCTACTCTAAATTTTAGGGCTTCTTAAATAATTCAGAGGGAAATATTTATTTGTTTGTTTGTTTGTAACGAATACGCTCCGAAACTACTGGGCCGATTTCAAAAATCTACATTATCGAGGAGTAACATAGGCTACTTTTGATCCAGATATTCCCACGGGATCGTGACTTAGGCAGATTAAACCGCGGGACGCAGCTAGTTAGTATATAACTAACTACACACACACTAATCTCTAAAATTAGATATTGTGGATATTAATGTTTATGCGAAGGACTACCAACATGCAAGTGGTTTATACGAAATTGATAAATGAGGCGTCAATGAAGTAGATTGATTAGTTTCCCCGATACATTGCGACACTATTTCTATATTTCTTACGAAATACACGTATTTTTATTTGTAACGTATTTTTGGATGGTCTATCGAAAATATTATATTGTAACCTGCCTTATATATAAGAATAACTAGATATTTTATTATATAAGGCGACCTTTTCGCTCGAAGCGATTTTTTCAAGCAACCTTAGGGTTGGAAGAAGACCTGGAAAAGCGCATTGTCTACTTTTTAACCCGATATTCGGATCAGGATTCGAACTAACGCAGGTCAAACCGCGGGGTACCTACTGCAAGTAAAAAATAATATTGCTATAATAGCCACTCAAAGGGGGAGTTATTTCAATGACCCGATCAACGCAAAAGTTTTAAAAAAAATAGGTATAAGGCAATGGAATAACTTGAGATGTCTTGCTATGAGTCCTCCGCCTGCCCGCGACAGATCGGGAAAACCAAAAGAAGTGCAGGAGGGTTACTGCGGTTCGTTTCGATACGATAATACGATGATTCTACTGTCACATTCTGATAGTAGGGTGACAGTAGAACCATCGTATTATCGTATCGTTTTCGTATCGAAACGAACCGAAGTAACCCTCCTGGCTTGAAGTCGTACGTAAGGGGTAATTAGCGCCTCACTACACGGGATGCCGAATATCGTCTGCAAGAGCAGGAAAACGGATCTCGGGCTCCCGTGAGGGATGCAACCGGGAACATAGCTCATAATTATGATGATGAGTGGTATGCTTTGGCTTAAGGGGGTGGGTACTGTTACATTACATTTTACTCAAGCGAAACATCGTCTTCGCCCAAATTTCGTACTTATGAAGGTACAAATATTTTTAAACCAGGTACTAAATAGTACATTTTAGGTACATTTTATTGGTAATTGGTATAATTTGATTCGGTGTGGTACACCCGCCATCGTGACTCTCACAATACTTCGCGTTGCAACGATCTACCCCGCCACATATTATGTACATCGCGTAAACACAAAAATTCTCCGCAGCCCGCTAATGAACCCCCAGCATTACACGCAAACATGTCACGGTACTGGGTCACGTGCTGGGGATTGTATTGACGCCAACACAGGTTTCTATTAACTGGCTCAGTAACAACAGGATAAGATAACAATTTTATCAATTAAACAAGCAAAACCTAAATGGACAGGGATTTTAGCTAGCACTTAGTTCACTAGATAGGCCTTAACAAACACTGTATTATTATTAACTATATAGGTACCGTTGAATAAAACACTTAGGGAAACACACACACACACATAGGGAAAATACTAAGTTTTTTCTACATGTGATAAGCCACGCTAGCGTAAAATAGTACATAAGCCATCAGACACATCTTGGCTGAAAAATAAATAATATTTCTTGGTCGCCGCGGCCGAAATCGGCCTGGAACAATGATGATGAGGCTATGATGACGTTTGATCTGATCACACCTGATGGAAAGCGACGATGAAGTCGACGGTGTAACATGCTTGCATAAAAAAAACCTATTCACTCTAAATAAATAAAATAAATAAATAAATTCTGTGAACAACACACAGCGCCATCTAGCCCCGTGGTAAGCGACTAAGCTTGTGTTACGGTGACTAGACAACGGATATAATACTTATATTATTTTTGTTTTTTTTTGTAAATACATACATATTATACATAGAAGGACACCCAGACCAGACACAAATATTTATTTTATAAGCATAAATACTTGCACCCGACGGGAATCGAACCCGCAACCTCCTGCATTGCAGTCGCGCTTTCGCACGACGCGCCACAGAGGTCGCTCTAGACTTGAAGACTCCAAGGTTGTAGTTAAGGGGGTAGCTGAGGATTGAGCTTCCGTCCGCTTCGTAGCTAAGGAACTTGATGAACATTTTTTTTCTCACATAGCTTTCTGGCTTTGCTGACAATAGCTAACGAGTTTCAGGCGTCTAACAGCGATAAATCGTGTCGGAGCGATAAATGGGTAAAATCTCGGTTGTCCCATTTGCTTCTATTTGTTACGCAAGTGGAGTTCCCACCTGCGTAACACTTGCGTAAGCTATGAAAACGATCGTCGTATGTTAAACTGACACATTAATGATCTCGTTTCGCTCGCGGTGGTAACCCGGCCTAAGGGAACCGGTATTTGACTTTTAACGTTTGTTTGATTGTGTAATGCACCTTTTTGGACTGCAGAAAAATCCGGATTTTAATAAAACTATGTAGTATACTTATTTGCGATTTGTTTTAGTTCAAAAATCCACTCAAAATGTTGCAAGTGATTACCTACAGATGTGCACAAAATTATTTTTGTATGAAAATATCAAGAATTGACGATAGAAGCTCAACTATAACAGTGGGCGTAGACGCTAACTTTTATGTTTAACGCTTAATTTAATATTTAAAAGTATTTTGAGATAGTGAAGAGGCGAAGGGTGACGTAAGAAACTTTGGATTCCAGCTGGATGACTAGACATAGTCATCATTTTTTTTCTTTTTTCTTCCTTTACCTATTTTTTCTTTGAATCATTGCTTTATAATCTACTAGCTGCGTCCCGCGGTTTCACCCGTGTAAGTCCCGATCCCTCGGGATTTTTCAAAAACCCCTTTCTTAGCGGATAGCTTCATATCACAAAGTAGGTACACATCCTCCAAATGTCATGTCTCTAGAACCAGTGGTTTAGGCTGTACGTTGAAAAATAGTTCAGTCAGTCAATAAACAGTCATGATTTTCAATTTTATATGTACAGGTAGGCATGTAAATTATTATTTTGCTACGTTATGATCAGATTATCAGAAATTGGTTCCAAAATATTTCTCGTACTCAAACCAGTACGAGTTTACCAGCAGCCAAAATTTTACCGAAGTGATGCATCGGGCTGCCATAAATTATAACCTATGAATGCCTCATTTATGCATAGCCTAAAGTCAAGTATTCCGTAGAACCACAATGATTATCTTCTATTATTATAAAGCTGAAAAGTTTGTTTGTTTGTTATCAAACATCTGGCCAATCTGGAACCGCTGGTCCGATTTGAAAAATTGTTTCAGTGTTGGATAGCCCATTTATTATATAATATAATAATATATAATAATAATATAATATATAATATTTTCAAAAAAAATGAGGCGGACGAAGTCGCGGGCACTGCTAGTCATAAATAAAGAAAACACTCTCCAAATTTCAGTTCTACTAGGCGTTGGTCAAGACAAAGCCATTTACAGATGACGTAGAGTGGGGTAAATCTGATATAACTTATTAGTGGGGTAAATCCGAATTTATTAAAAATGGATTTAATATCACTCTGATTAAAGGTCTATTCTGTATTTACCCCACTTTCAGAGTTACCCCAGTACACCTTACAGATTTATGTGTACCTATACGAGTATTACACACATTCTAGAGTTCATTATACACTCCTACGGAACATAAAAGCGCAAAGTCGTTGAACTTTCGATAGGCAGGCTTAGCTACTGAAGTTATCAAAAGTTATCACGTCAGGATCTTTATCCATGTTGTGGGTGTCAGCTAAATATGTCTCCGTAAGCTGATAAGTGAAAATGATACTGTTTTTCCAGTACTAGGGTGAAAATAGACTAGAAACTTCCAATCGGTCTATTTATACCACATTTTTAGCTGAAACGGTAAATTTGAAAGGAGACCGCTCATTGCGTAGGTAGTATTTTCCCGTATCTAAGTGTACGTCGTTTTTAATTGTAGACTATGATTTGACACATTTTCCTGAAGAGAAAACGTCAAATACAAAGAACTAGAACGTCAGATTATAGTCTGAAATTTAAAAAAAACGAAATATAGGTTGCCATGGTAATCTCGATCTCATGATGATAGCTGTTAACTGCTGTTAAAGACAAAAGTTGAGATGGTTCCAGTACGAGTAGTAAAACAGCAAAGGCGTCCCTGGTTCAGTTTTCTCCTTCTTGTTCCTTACTTCTGCTTAACGTGGGTGAAACCGCGGGACACAGCTAATACCTAGTAAAATTGTTAAACTATCAGCAGACTATTAAGTCGGCCGATAGTTTAACACTATTAAGTCTAATCTAGTACATTTTTGCCTGAATAGGCAGGGCGATAACTCCACAAGTTAATGTACGGTGTGTTATTTAGACTTATTTTCGCACATTTACAAGGCCCTAAGGAAACAATCTAGTAGGTATTATATTACTAGAATGTTACTGGGCGCGAAGAATAAGAAAATACTTTTTTGACCGTCAATAACGCTTGATCTATTGACAGAATTATTCGACCTTCTTCATTCTATCCTTTTTGCTTGTCTAGAAAGAAAGAGGTTGTATACCTACCTGATAAAATCAAACCTTTTAACAGGTCTAGGTAAATAAACTTTTCGATCTTTTCATAACTAACCTTCACTGTCCTTTACCTACTTTCTATTTTAAAGGAAGGAACCTTATTTCAAAATAGGTGACTATATGAAAATCTAATAAAACAGCGACGCGAGTGATTCATGTCCCTCAATGAAAATCCGTACTTTATTCAAGAGTTGCATACTATACCATGACTACGAGAAAAAGAAATGAGTTTGTATCAGGGCTTTGCAACAAAGAATACTCGACATACGAACTTTGTATGTCGAGTATTCTTTGCGCAAGGAGTTTGTATCGAGATTTTTTTGCGCAAGGAGGTTGTGTAAGCATTGCCAAATACACACATCAACAATGTCTAGGGATATTATAGTTTTTCTTAATTTTCACAATATAAGCAAATAATTTCTTAAGACACCTGTATATGAAATAAAAGTTTATTTTAATGTGTTATGCTGTGTTAAACAAAAATGGAGCTGCTGCAAAGATTTTTATTGTTTTTTTTTAATTAACCAAAACCTTTCATGTTTACTTAACACAGAATCGCGCTTAATTATGGAATAAAAGTATTGAATATCAAAAAAAGTCTTTAATTACAAAAAAAATATGCATTTTATTAAATTTAATAATCGGTATTTCCTCCTCTGACATTTATAAGCGTGCGGCATCGATTATTCATACTTAAAATGAGGTTGTCCAAGTCTGGCTGCGGAATAAGGTCCCAGGTCCGTTTTAAGTGTATGAAAAGTTGCTCTTCTGTCGTCAAATCTGGAGAGAAATTAATCATAGCTCTTCTTTGTAACATGTCCCATGCATGTTCGATAGGATTCATGTTGGGGGACTGAGCAGGCCAGTCCATAATTCTGACATCATGTTCCCGAAGCTCATTTGATACCAGACGCGCCGTATGTGCGCGGGCATTATCGTGCATAAGTTGGGTCCGGGCCCATTTGCACCCTATGTGGGATAATTACAGGTTCCACTACCTCATTACGATATTTCCACGCAGTCATGTTCCCTCTGATCCAAATGAGATCGGTTCGCGCACCTATTCGAATTCCAGCCCATACCATGATGGTCCCGCCTTGATAGGAATGGACTTCTTGCACATGTTGGAGACGGCGCTGTCGACCTGGAAGTCGCCAAACTCGTAGTCTTCGCGAATCCGGATGAAATCCGAACCGAGACTCGTCAGAAAACAGTACCATTGACCATTGCTCGTTACTCCATACAAAATGTTCTCGAGCCCACAAAAGTCTTCGCCCGCGATTGCCACGCCGTAAAGCTGGAACTCGAAGTGGTCTGCGAGAATGAAGACCGGCTTCATGTAATCGTCTTCTCACAGTTTGGTCGCTTACTAACAATTGGTGGTCAGATTGAAGCCTTTGAACCATTTGCATAGCCGTAACAGTGGGTTGTCTCCTAGCGATATTTTGTAGAAAACGGTCTTATCTAGGAGTTGTGACACGACTTCTGCCAGAATGCCGTTCCGCAACGTCTTGTCTAGGAGTTGTGACACGACTTCTGCCAGAATGCCGTTCCGCAACATCACCCGTAACACGATAACGTGACCACAACCTAGAGATCACATTTTGGTGGGTCCGTAGAGTGTCAGCAACTACGCGTTGAATAGCGCCAGCTTCCGACATGCCTACAGCTCTAATCTGTTCTTCTCTTGTTAAATGTCTACGTGACATAACAATAAACAATACACACACTCTATTTGAATAAAAAAAATGTGCAAAAGCTTATTATTTACAAAATCAGCTGGGTTAAATGGTAACCAAAACTAACTGTGAAAAAGCCAAATTCGAATTACCGCGTATTCTTTTGTTTTTAAAATGATTTTTTATTTTTATTTTTTTTAATTTCGAAAGAAGAGACGGCGGAGTTTATTTTTCATATAGAAACTTTTTCGATACTGTAAATAGTTTATAAGCTAGGAAGTCTAAAATACAATATCCCTAGACATTGTTGATGTGTGTATATTGGTGTGTTCTAAATTTAAACACTTAAATCTTATATATAAAATTTCCATGTCACAGTGTTAGTTACCGTACTCCTCCGAAACGGCTTCACCGATCTCCACCAAACTTCACATACGCATTCAGTAGGTCTGAGAATCGGCTACTATCTATAATTTATAAGGCAAAACAATGTTTGCCGGCTCAGCTAGTAGTGATATAAAAATAGGTTTTTTAGAGTGGGAACGTTGCGACTGTTACAATTTCCATACAAACTTAATACCAAAATAAATTATAAAAAAAATAATTTTCTACCTTAATATCGATATTATTCGGATTAAGATTTTACTTTAATAGGGTCTCCACCACAAGGTTTTTAAGTTTGTATGGAAATGGTAACAGTCGCCACGTTCTTAAGAGGGTGGGTACTGTTACCATTTCCATACAAACATAATACCAAAATAAATTACGAAAATTTTTGTTTTCTACCTTAATATCGATATTATTCGGATTAAGATTTTATTTTTATAGGGCCCCCAGCACAAGGTTTTCCAAAATATTCATTCGAAATGAAATAAAACGAAGAAACATTTTTTTCATTTTTCCTGCGTAAATTACTAGTTTAGGAGGTACATCTCATTTGTTTTACCTATATTATTCCCAATAAAAAATAATTTACGCTTAGGTCTTATCTTAACTACTATTTTCAACAGTCTTGTATTCAATATATTTTATGTGATACCCCTCACAATGTAAAAGAACCTTGGCGTCTTCAAGCCTAAAGCAAATAAGTTTCTCCTAGGCAAGTTTACTACAAGTTGACCTCGTCGTTGTTTCCCCTGGGGTGATCTGAAGTCAAATCGTAGGGTCTAATACGCTAGCCTAGGTGTCTTATTAAAAAAAAAGAAGTTGCATAAACATATCTAGATATGCAAAAGAACTCGGCACGGGTCAAAAGCATAATACTTAATTATGTATTTTAAACTAAAACAAAGACTGTAAAATCTTTAATCTCTTTGCAATAAAAGTATATAGGTATACTCACAAAAAATGCCTTCTGATGCACCATTCGAATATCCACGTCTCGCGTTAAAATACTTCAATATCAATTTGCAGTATTCTGTTCAGATAAAAATCGGACACCCAAGCATGCAATACGGCTGCTGACAGTTATATTGGACAAGGATCTTGTGCAATATTCCAGTGGAAAGGTATTTTTGTGAACTGCAAACAATCTTAGCTTTAGAAATATAAACAAGGAAACGTAGGTATCTTTGAAAATTGCTATTATTTCCTGGAGTATTTATACCTACATAATAAGAGTAATATTAATCATTTAAAAATAAAATTTAAAATATCAAAAAATATTTATAAATATTTTAAAGAAAAACCGGCCTTAGCCGAAAATAGTAAAACTGACAATCAAATCGATGGAGACATCGTGTAGATAGATAAGTGGATAATGCAGTCGTCCGGGAAGTGACTTTTAACCGACTTCTTAAAAGCTAAAGGAGGAGGTTCTAAATAATTTAAAAAACCGTATTCTAAAGTCGGGCAGATGAATTACAAACGGAGTCCTCCTACGTAAAACTGCACGATTTCAGACTGTATTACGTTTTTTTTTATTCACTGTTTTTAGGGTTTCGTAGCCAAATGGCAAAAAAACGGAACCCTTATATTAAAATCGGTTTTGGTTATTGATAAGGAAAATACATGGAGTAATAATAACTCCCAAGAGTCTAAATAGATAGGAAGGAACGTTGAAACCAAACAAGCATTACCGACATTAAATTCACGACAGGTGATTATACCATAAGAGTGAAACCATGTTGTGAATTACGATGTAGGAAAGTTTCTCAAAATTGTTCCATATATTAAACGGTTTCAGGGCACGCATTCATTTGCTTGCAAATTATCATGTGGATTTTTAGATTTCGCGATGTGTAATTGAAATTTAGCAGATTTTTTCCGGATTTATTATATTATTCATCATTTCAGCTGCGATTCAGCAAAGATGTCCACTGATGAGCATAAGCCTCTCTCATAGATTTCCAGATGCTTCGGTTATAAGCGCCCTGCATCCACCGTGAACCCGCGGCCTTATGCAAGTATTATATTATTAAGCACTTAATAAACGCCCGCGTTGTGTTTTATAATATTGTGGATTTTCTTTCGGTTTTAACGCCACTGGTATAAAGTTAAACTAATTTTGCAGTTTTAATTACGTTACAGT
The DNA here is from genome assembly GCA_958496205.1 of Idaea biselata. Lineage (NCBI taxonomy): Eukaryota > Metazoa > Arthropoda > Insecta > Lepidoptera > Geometridae > Idaea > Idaea biselata. Next base: position 27,260,690 of record OY292399.1, on the reverse strand, counting down.
ATATTTGCAGTACCTCCTAGAGCCATATTTTAAATCGCTCGTGCTATGTCGGACCATTTCAATATCTCGATATCTGCTGATTTTCGTTCGATATCGAACTCCTGCAGCGAGTGGTTGAGACCACTCGTTGCGGTCGTTCGATTCACATACAAGAATAACCTATATCGGACGTTAAACCTCAGTCTACCCGTGAGCAGGATATTGTAAAGTTCTTACAGCGCCGTAAGTTGAAAAATGGATAGATTTCCAAATAAACCCATAAGCATAGAACTGGACTGGTCTCTATTAGAGACTAGAAGGAGAAAGGTCGCCTTATAGTGATCCATTTCATACTCGCGTCTGAAAGACGAGCTTCAACCGTTCCAAACGTCAAACAGTTAGGGAAATTACTCAAACATCTTTAAACAAGTTGTGTCAAGTTTCGAACGTCGTTGGCTAAAATATTGTGCAATCCAAATAATAATTGCGCAAGCCCATAGATTTAAATTGTTTCTTTATGATTTCACCAATACACAAGCCACTTTATATAATTCTAAAACTAAGGTGAAAACTCGAGTGAAATAGAATAGGAATATCAAAACAAAACCCTACAGAATTTCAGACAACGTTAATGGAAATTTTGTACGTAGAGGTAACCTATCGTTTATCTTTTTTATAGGACAATGCTTCTCTGAATAATGGAGATGACATTGAATAAAAAATAATAGGAAAGAAAACATTACTTCAATGAAAACAATACTAAAGCGTAAACAACAATAGAATAACTGACCTGAATAATCTTGAGTAATTTGATTAATTTAGTTTGTATTGTGCTTTCAGAAACGAAACACGAGTTTGTATGGAAACGTCAATGACAAAAGAAAATAAACTAAGTGGGTACTCTGGGCTAGAAAACTCAGAACTTATAGGTAAAGAAGATTTGCCACTGTTGCCATAAGACATAATTTTTGTATGGATTTGTATAATAATAAGTAGAGATGCGCCGAGTACTCTGCCAAGTACTCGTTACTCGGGTACTCGGCAGTTTTTTACTACTCGTACTCGGCCTCGGTACTCGGTTCATAAGTCGAGTAACTCGGATATATATATTTATAAATTCTAACGCGATCTAATTTCATCTGGGTACAGTTTTGGCTTCCTAACTTAATGCGAAAGTTTGTGTGTTTGTTTATTCCTCCTTCACGCACAAACGGCTGGACCAATATAGATGAAATTTAACACAAAAGTACTCAGCTGAAGAACTTTTTATCGACACATATCTAAGCGGGTAAAACTGCGGGTGCAGCTAGTAATAAAGAAAACCAAGCATATGTAAGTTTAAAATAATCAAGTCTTGAGCGCGTTGCAACTTGTTTTCGCACTTATTTTAATGAACCGAGTAACTCTGCCGAGTACTCGGCTCGGTAATTTTTGAACTGAGTAATACTCGGTACTCGGATACTCGGTAAAACGGTACTCGGCGCATCACTAATAATAAGCCAATGAAAAGTCACGCGATTTCTGGCTAGTCATATAATAATGTTCGACGCGTACTAACTATTTGGTAACCAATGGTCAAACGCTCAGTTGAGTAAAATGCACATAAAAATGCCGCATGCCATGCGAACACGCCTTCTCCTAAACCACAATATCTAAAAATACTTTTCAAATAACACACTCCCACGCAAAAGCGCGAAAAGGTCAAAAATCTTTCTATTTTTAACACAGTTGGGAAGATCATGAACATATTTCCCGCGAATAGGGGTAAAGTTACACAAAAAACTACTTTTACTTACACACTTTCGTTTACAGTGTGATCACGTGCGAATTTATTTCCTGGGACATTCTCCCATTATGTCAAACTTCAGCAGTTATTCTATTTTCTAGTTTGTAATAAAATACAGGACTTTAGGCGGCGATCCTACTAGCAGTAGGCTCACAAAAAGAAAACTGAGATTTTAATTTTTTTTCTACAACAAAACTACTTATTGGATATTTAATTATTTACTTAGTTACCTATATATTTAAACTTTAAAAAAAACCTTCAAATATATTTTTATGTGTTTTGAAATTATAATAATTGAAAGACGTCTCGCGTCAAGGTTGCATTCTTGTATTAATAATGCATTAAACTTTGAATTTAAGAATTACGACTGTATTTTTAAAGTCTTGTTAAGTCTTGACCTACCTAATATATTCTTAGTATAACAATTATTTATTGATATACTGCTGCAAGTAGAAATTAAATATATGACTTCATTTACACTTATGAATCGGCCCTTGAACACAAACTCTCAGTGTTCGAGTAAAACCAATAAACTTTGAACCAAATAAGCTCCCAAAGGAAAAACAGTGGAAATGATCCCCGAAAAAGTTGGTCGTAGAGAAAAAATCAGGACATATTGCCTAGGGGAGCTTCTGGATAAAGTTATTTATCGATGGGTAGTTAGAATGTATGTATGAAAATTGCTACAATCGGCTTGTTATTATCGACAATTTAGGTTGGATTCTACGTTCAAGGATCTAAGATTTGTCGAACGACGCAGCTAAAACAATTTCAAACTGAAAAACGAATTATTATTTTAAGGTTTATGTTACCAGATGCCTTATATTCTAAAGTACAATAAAACAAAATTATAAATATGTATGGATATTTCTTCAGTTTTCGTGAGGTTGTATTGTTGTCTATCCTGAAGAAGGGACCTGGAAAGGTCTCGAAACGTTGAGTGTTGAAACAATCCTAGAAGTAATAAACACCGCGCGATTAAAACCGAAAAATATTATAAAGAGGTAACGTTGGTAACGTGTATGTATATAATGTATATTGGGGGTATTGGGGGTAATCTCCGAAACTTCTGAACCGATCTCAAAAATTCTTTTACTAATAGAAAGCTAGGTACATTATTAGGGAGTTACATAGACTAATTTTTAATAAATAATCATTACATCATATTTATTTGCCACACAATAAAAATCAATTTAAAAATCTGTTACTTATACAAAAGGTATTTGGAATAATATTGAACAGGCATTTACTAAACTACTAAATGTAATCCACGTCTTCAATAAAGCAATTTTAATGAAACGATGCCGATGGGGAGGGATGCAAAATTATTTTTAACCGACTTCCAAAAAAAAGAGGAGGTTCTCAATTCGTCGGGTTTTTTTTTTTTTATGTATGTTCCGCGATTACTCGAAGATGCCTGGGCCGATTTGGATAATTCTTTTTTTGTTTGAAAGGAGATACATCACAGTTGGTCCCATAAAATTTTGGTGAAGATCGAATGAGGATCTTCGGAGTGATGGACAGGATTGCACCTCGAGAGTGCAGCAAAGTGCTCAATTTTTGATTTTCACCAGTAGAATAAGGCCATAAAGAATAGATACCGATGAATAAGAATATGGTTTCGGAATCTCCACATCTGAAACCACCTTCTCATCACAGAACTCCTCAATTATAAAAGTTATGGATACAATTTTAATGATTTTAGTGGTAGTTGTAAGTACATTAAAAAGGATGAAATTAAAAAATAATTAAAAAAAATTAAAAACCGACTTCAAAAAAAAAGCATTAAAAAAACCGACTTAAAAAAAACATAAAATAACTTCGCCTACGTACAGTGCCACCGACTTATCTGTTATGTAATCTGAAGTCGGGCAGATTTACTGGGTTGGTTGAGTAGGATTGTAAGTAGTTTGGCTGCCCGACTTCAGATTACATAACAGATAAGTCGGTGGCACTGTACGTAAGCGAAGTTATTTTATGTTTTTTTTAAGTCGGTTTTTTTAATTCTTTTTTTTGAAGTCGGTTTTTAATTATTTTTAATTATTTTTAATTATTTTTTTATTGCAGATAAAGTTTAGTAATCTAGTAAAAGAACAAATAATGCGGAGGCAAAATAATATTTGAAAATAGATATAGAGGTGCTAACGAATTTGTTTTGGAAGCAATTTTAATTTACGATATTTGGCGGGTAAAACTTTTTTATGTTGGTTACCTACTTGTACCAAATAGTTTTTAGGGTTCCGTACCTAAAGGTAAAAACGGGACCCTATTACTGAGACTTCGCTGTCTGTCTGTCTGTCTGTCTGTCTGTCTGTCTGTCCGTCTGTCCGTCCGTCTGTCCGTCCGTCTGTCCGTCTGTCCGTCTGTCCGTCTGTCCGTCTGTCCGTCTGTCCGTCTGTCCGTCTGTCCGTCCGTCCGTCCGTCCGTCTGTCCGTCTGTCATCTTTATTTACGAGGGTTCTTTCTTACCCTGGTATTTACGAGTAAAAAGTTACCGTCTCTTTTATTTTTAACCTGTATTTTCTCTCATCTATTATTTTCGGATAGTTTTACTATGAACTGTTTGTTTTGTTAACATTTGCCGATACGTAGGCCGGTGTAGCCACTAAGAAAGGAAGGCAGAAAGAACAAAGTGTCCTAGACACTCGTTTTTTCATCCTTCCTATCAAGTCTCGAGTCACAAGTCAATAGTATACCTTGAAGGTGAGGTGAGCGATATCGTTATACTCACGGGTCTTCTCACCAAGAAGATCGGCTATACATATGTATGTATGAGCCACACGCGAGCACTCGTCGTATAAGCTAGTTTAAGAGCCCTATACCCGCTAAACTCAAAATCCATGTCGGGTTCATCGAAAATTGTTGATTATTTTATGACGGAATGTTGTTGAACTTTTTTTAGTGTATGGATTGCAATCGACATTGTTTCCGACATTTTAGTGCAGTTTCCAGACAAATATGTCGAAACGTATTGAAGCCTATCGACATTTAAGCCAAAACAGACATTTTTTGTCTAAAATTTGGATAGGCTTTGCACCAATAATAGGTTTTTGTCTTAAAACTACACCAAAATGTAGGAAACAATGTCACCTACAATCCATACACAAAAAAAAGTTCTACGACATTCCGTCATGAAATAATCAACAATTTTCGATGAGCCCGACAGGGATTTTGAGTTTAGCGGCTATAGGGCCCTGGTCGAAAGTATTCATCATCTATTACTAATATTACCAAGAGGAAAGATTTATTCGTTTGTGACAAATAGGCTCCGAAACTATTGAACCCATTTAAAAATTATTCCCCAATACAAAGCTACATAATCGATGAGTAATATGTTACTTTTGAACCCGATATTCCAACACGAGAGGGACTTCCGCGGTTGAAACCACGGGACGCCGACGTTTTGAAACGGTATAGTCAGTCACCATCTAGTAAAAGAGGGTTCAAACTACCATCATAAGAAAAGTTTAGTTACGGGATCCATTAAAACAATATTTTAAAAGAATAAACCTTTAATTTAATTTCAGTTGAAAATACCTAAATTGAAATGACTATCGTATAAATTTTCCAACTAAATTATTACTGCTTACGTCTCATGTTGGACTTATTTTATTTAAGACCTAAACCTTTTTTATAGGCTTGTTTCAGCACCATCTGCGAACTGTAAAATTATTTCTAAAAAACATTATTTTAGTTCTATTTACTAAACCAAGACTTATTTATTACTCAAAATAAAATTAATGTAACGGGTAGCTTTAGGTGCCTAAATGCTGGCTAAAAATAGGAGAATTGTTTGAACTGAAAAAATAATGTTTGGCGTCTATAGTTTTCAAGAACTTAGACTTGTAATCCTATATTATTCTTGTCATAATATAGTCTAGTTTCTTAAGGGTTTAGTCTAGTTTCTTTATGATTTAGTGCGGTTTCTCATTGTCAACAAGTAACCGCAGCGCCTTGCGCAGTCAGTATTTAGCCTCGGTTTAAGTGTGGAATTTTGCACAGTATGAGTAGGTATACATATTAGTGTGTAAGTGTATAAGTGTACTTACATAGATAAAAATATTTTACATAAGTGTAAAAGGGGGATAATTTTAGGGGATGAAAAACACATTATACATCATCGTGTTAGAATCTTCTAACACGATTTCGTGAGATAGCCCTTCTAAAAATACTGTGGGTGTATTGAAAGGGTTTATCAATTTAGGGTTCCGTTTTCTAAATATTCAAGTGAACCGGTGACAGTCTAGATAAGCTTGCTACATTTCAGACAATATTATTATGTTCGTTAGAAAATTATGAGATAGTGATTAAATGCTCATCTATATCTAATGCATAGTAAACTCTAGGTCTACAATTTAAGGCACAATTTTATTTCAGAGAAAAATCGCAAAAAAAATCGTCTTTATTTCGCAACCTTCTAGATTCGTAGTTAACATTAACAATTCAAGTACTTAAATGGCTCTGGTACAGGGCAATGCACTAACTCAAGATCCCTGCTTTGCATAAGAAGCGTCGTGCAAGCCACTTCCCTCATTAAAAGCTATTAGTACCCGTGGCGTTACTGTTTAGGTACAGTCCACCTAGCAATAGTCGAAACCTATTTTATTTTTACAAACAGTTACGATTAGTCACGCAACGTGTATGAATATTCAAATAATTAATTGACATGTTGACAAGCGATATTTTTTGATCAGCTTTGATGTAGGTACATTGAAAATTAAATGTATTTAAGATACTTTATGGACGTAAGTATGGTCACGGTTTGTCATATCAAGATTGGATGCACGTTCCGAAACTCATTATCCGTCGATTGAACCGCGATACCAATCATAAAGGTAAAGAGCATAAAATAAAGGAAAAGGCATCATAGGTAATAGTTTGTTAGGACCATCTGTTTTTCAGAGGGTAGTCATCAAGGAACCCTAATGTCAAAAAGTCTATTTTGCTAATCGTCTAGGCTTAGCTCAACCTCTTGCTTATTGTTGTTATCACTGATAGCAGTCGTTGGAACAAAATATCGACCTAAAAACTCTAACACTAGATTAGCCACACCACACATACGAAGAAGAAGATCAGCTTATGAATGTTCGACATTATAGCTGCCTACTTTAGGAAGCGTTGAAAAAGTTTTCTTAAATTTAAAAAAAAACCTGCATGTAAGCAAATAACTTGTTGTCTGAAGTGAAAACTTACAAGGTGTACTGTACATAGTGTCGATGTGAGAAGATAGGAATAAGAGCTTTTTAAACCGACTAATCGAGACTGTAAAGTGAGTAGGTATAAGTACATACTATCGTACCTACCTATCTATCTATCTATGCATTGTAGTAATACGTTGTATGTGCTTTGTTTGAACCTTTAGGTTATTTAATAAGCATGCTAAAAGTTAAACTACACGGTGTATTTTGAGGTAATAAGTCGGAACGAGGCGCGTAGTCGCCGCGTCATGAATTCCTTTGACTCTGCTCTGATAGTTACGCGCCTCCGTTGCGACTTATCTGTGGAAATTGAGTCTATATCTCCTCGTGCCAAGGACTATTACAACATACTCGTACCGAAATTGATTGAAATAATCGCGTCGATAGGTATAAGTTTTTTTTTTAAATCTACTTGTTACCTTTAAATATTTTTGGAAGAGATACATAAGCGGCGGAGTGTCCTTCAACCTGTGGCCGCTCTACCTGGATATATTTAGGTGCAAGGGGAGCTCGGGTACATTATAAAGACTATTGTAGCTGTACCACAGAATATATAATAGTACTGCTGTACCTAAATAAATAAGTAGGTAATTATTAAGTTGGTACCTATTCTATGTAAATAAAAGAGTAAAAAAAAAGAATCCGGTAAAACTTAAAAGTTACAGTAACATTGAAAGCTACGGCTACGTTATTTTACTCGACAGTGATTCGCTTCATACATATTCAGACACGAGGCCTACAATAACTTTTCAGGTACCTCCGAAAATACCGACACTCGGTCGAAGTTTCGAACTTTGTTTACATATCCTCACCTTTTTATTGTTCTTCTACTCTACTATCTACTGAAACTACGCTTCACAGTTTTCCTTGGAAAATTCCGGGATGAAAAGTAACATAAGATATCTGAATAATAATAATTGGCCTACTAATAATTAGATGATTTGTTCAAGCAACTTTCTTACAAATAAGAGTACTTATCTTCTCTAATATATAAAATTTCCATGTCACAATGTTAGTTACCGTACTCCTCCGAAACGGCGCGACCGATTTTTACCAAATTTTATATGCGTATTCAGTAGGTCTGAGAATCGGCTACTATCTATAATTTATAAGGCAAAACAACGTTTGCCGGGTCAGCTAGTAATTATATAATTGAGTAAGGATCTAACGGGGCGTCTCAATGTGGCGTCGGGGGACCGTAGGGCTGGCGGCTTCTTTTTCCAAAGGATCAGCTTAGCGATCCAGAGGGGAAATGTCGCCAGTGTCTTGGTAACGATGCCGCGGGGGGACGCCCTCGAAGATGTATTTTATTTTTAAGAATAGTTTAAGTGATTTAATGTATTTTTTTAATGTAATTTGTATTCGGTAAAATAAATATTTTATTGAGTAAGTAAACGAGTGTAATTGAGTAGTAGAGTGAGTAGTTATGTTTGTTACTCCTTCACACAAAAACTACTGAACATTGCGGTGAAACTTAGTATGCAGATATCGGATCGGAAGACCTGGTTTAACACGCATGCTATTTTTTATCCCTATATTCCCTTACTTACGCAGGTAAAATCGAAGGACGCAGCTAATTAATCATATTTATTATCAACTCCTTTTTGAAAAATTAATAACCAAGCATCAGTTAATGCAATACAAAATATTTAATGAAATGCACAGTTGCATTTTATGGACTGACGCACGTAAAGATGATATCTATCATAACTTTCTTATTAGTTAAAGTTTGCCCTATAAGTTTCAATGAAACTTCGTTGTTAGTTATGAGCAAACTATCCTGAAAACGAGGCTAAAGAACTTTTATAGAAGAGCAAAATTGTATTTAGGACTTAGGTAGCCTGCGCTGTCGAAATTGGTTTTAAAAGTGTATTAAAATTGACTTTTACTTTAGAAAATATTTGTTTTCTTCATTTTAAAGGTACGTTGGCCGATAATCCGTCAAATTGGGTAGTTAGAAACTAAGTGTCTATTTGATAATAACGCGTTTCGCCTAAGAATTTTGGGATTTTTTCGTGTCGTGGTATGAAATGCCACCATTCACTTTTTAGTCAGGCGATTCATAACATTTCAAAACTTTAAAAATCTAGTGTGTATTTTTTGTAATATCATTACAAAAAATATTTTCCTTTTTGACTTGTTATGAAAATTAATGGATTATTAATTCCTTCCATTCTTGGGCAAAACACAAGCGTTATATAGAAGAAATCTTCAATAATTGGACGTAGTTATGCAAAAATGTTCCAACCCACAAGTCATACGAAATTGAGTTAAATATACTAATCTTCTTAGTTTGCACCTTCTTTCATTTTTGCAAAACGGTTTCAGTCCTCAAGTGATATTTTCAGTTTTTTTTTTGACAATATGTACCAACCCACAGTTTATCGGATCAAGCGCACAATTTAAAAGATAAAATGTATTTATCCGCCTGAAACGTTTATGCTATTTACTATTAACCATCCATATTTTTCTAAAATGACCTAATCATCATAAGACATTTTAGCAAAATAACATAACGCTCATTTTAATTGCAAATAATGTTCCAATGTTCTTGGAATGTTTTAGCAAAATAATAAATGCTTTCGTTTCTAGAAAAGAATGTTCCAATGTTTTTGGGATGTTTTTGCAAAATAAAATAAAACTCTTTTTTTCTTGAAATAATGTTCGAATGTTTTTGGAATGTTTTAGTAAATTAATATAATATTCTTTTTTTTTTAAACGAAAATTCCAAAGTTTTTGGACCGTTTCATAGAAATAATACCCTACTCTGTTTCCTTGGAAAAAATGTTTCATCGTGTTTGGAATTGTCAAGAAAAAAAAATAATCTAATGAGAAATTTATAATGGTAAACAATCTTCTTTTCTTTAATACAAAATAAAAAAAAACAGAAATTTGATTATACCTAGCGCGTTGATTACGAACATAGTTTTTGAGATTCACAAAAAAAAACTTGCGGAATCAAAATATCTAACTGAAATCTGTAGTGTGTACCTACTCTTCTATGCTTTTAGAAATAGAGTTCATTTTCCGTAGCGCACACGTACCTACATAAAACTCTGCGTTCACGGGTCATTGCATGGTAATCAATGATGTTTTTACAAAATATCGTTATTATTTACACAGTATTCAATAAATTATAAACAATCATACCTAATAATATATTAAAACTAATATTTATTTAATAATGGATCACACATCACATATTTCGTCTCTCTCCCGTTCCAACTCCTGACTCATCATATTTCACTTTTGAACAATTTACCGGTTGTGGTGTGAAGCAGAGCATGACACATATAACCTCCAAGGCGGTCGGAAGTGACAATATTAGCCGCAGCATGCTTATGCCCATCATTGACGAAATCCTTCCTATAATTCTACACCTTTTCAATTTCTCCATTTCTCACAGAGTAGTTCCTACCCTATGGAAAGAGGCACAGATTATCCCTCTTCCTAAAAAATCAAACCCTAAAACTTTCTCAGATTACCGACCGATTTCCATCCTGTCATTCCTGTCCAAAGTCCTTGAGCGCCTCGTACATCAGCAAATTTCCAAATTCCTCAATAGTCATATGTTACACAATTCCTTCCAATCGGGATTTCATCCGGGGCATAGCACAACTACTGCTCTTGTTAAAATCACTGATGATATCCGCAAAGGCATGGATAATTGTAAGTTGACGGTATTAGCATTGCTAGATTTTAGTAATGCTTTTAATAATGTTGACTACGATATTCTATTTGGTATTTTGGGCTCTCTTCACATATCTCCAACGGCGATTGAATGGTTTCGTAGTTACCTGTGTGATCGCCGGCAGCGTATACGTGTTGAGGATGTGTATTCATCTTGGTGCGATGTATCTGCTGGTGTACCCCAGGGCGGCGTGCTTTCTCCTCTTCTGTTTTCAGTATTCATAAATTCCATAACTTCTAATCTTTCCTCTTCTTACCATCTATATGCAGACGATCTTCAAATCTACTCGCAAACTGAGTGGCATAATCTGAACGAAGGAATTGCTGCTATAAATCGTGACTTATTAAACATATCAGACTGGAGTAAATCCTTTGGCATTGCAGTTAATCCTTCCAAATCTCAGGTCATTGTTATTGGTAGCTCTAGACTTTTAGTTAAAATTTGTTGGGATGAGGTGGACCCGGTGATGTTTGACGGGAACCAAATTCCTTTTTCCAAAACTGTCAAAAATCTTGGTGTGATCATGGATGCAGAGCTGAGTTGGCAGCCGCAAATAACTGAAACCAGTCGGAGGATATTTGCTGCTGCGGGCTCACTCCGTAGACTGCGGAACTTTCTGCCGACTACCACTAAAGTTAGCCTCGCTCAATCCCTCATGCTCCCCATCCTCGACTATGCCGACATCTGCTACCTCGATTTGACTGAAGAGCAACTCGATAAACTTGAGCGACTCCAAAATGTCTGTATACGGTTCGTTTTCGGTTTGCGCAAGTATGACCATGTTTCTGATTTTCGCCATAAGCTCAAGTGGTTGCCAATCCGCCTTCGCCGGAATGCTCATATTCTATGCTTTCTTTACAAAATCCTGTTTGCTCCCTTCTCTCCTCACTACTTGAGAGAATGTTTCAAGTTTCTTAGCGATTCTCATGAAAGAAAACTTCGCTCTACTGAATCCCTACTTCTTCAAGTCCCTGTTACAAATTCCACCTTATACAGTAAATCGTTTGCTGTTCAGTCTGTAATCCTCTGGAATTCTCTCCCACAACTTATCCGATCTGCTAAGTCCTTGCCCATTTTCAAGGCTATGGTGACAAATCACTATCTCAGTACTCTCTGATATTTATGTGTTATTGTATATTTTATTATGCTTATGTTGTATAATGTATGCTAATAGTTTGCGTTTATTTAATGTTTATGTAAGTATGTATAATGTATAATTTAGTAATATATGTATTTATATAAGTAGTCTATTTATGTTTGTATTAATGTTTATACTTGAATTATATTATGTATAAGTATGTATATGTATATGTATTATTTATGATATTTTTACCACTTATCTTAAAACTAAGATATGAGGTAATCTCTAGGTGCACTGCCTACCACTCAAGCTGTTACAGTTCTACTCCATCCAAAGGTTGCCTGGAACTTGACCTTGACCGAGTGCATCAGTGGACAGTGAAACTGCAAGAGTCGCGTCGTTAAATACGTTAGGTCGCCGCAGTCGTGAGAGTGTTTTGTTTTCAATTATTTACCGATTCTGTCATCGGAACTTATTAAATTCTGACGTCTTTGATGATGTCGATTTGTTGAGTCGAAAGATTTGATTCCCTTTTTTATTATATTATTACCTATTCTTTTTAATTTTGAGAAATTCTGTATTTTAGATTTGATTAAAATAAATACAAGTCTTTATTTCACACAATATCTACGAGAGTGGCCTACCTTGTCCTGCGTCTGAATAAACGATACTCGGTAAAAGTCATCCAAGTCCCAACCAGCGACCCTAAATATGATGAAGAGGTTGAATCGTTCTACGAGGATATCACTAAAGCCATGACAAGTGGGGGAAATACAAGGTTTGTTAAAGTAATGGGTGATTTTAACGCTAGAATAGGCACCAGGGGAAACCATGAGAACTATGTAGGACCTTACGGACTTGGAGAGCGGAACGAACGAGGCCAAACTATGATCGACTACTTGGAAGCCAACCAGTTATTTGCCATGAATACCTTCTTTAAAAAGAAGCCGAAAAGGAAATGGACTTTGGTAAACCCAGATGGCACTGGAAAGCATGAGATCGATTATATCATTGCGAACCATAAGCACATAGTCACAGACGTGTCTGTTCTCAATAAGTTCCAGACTGGCAGTGACCACAGATTAGTGAGGGCTACAATCGTATTCAACACTAGGTTTGAGAGAAGGAAACTGCTAAAACCTAAGCTTGGGAAGTTAAACATTCCTAATGGGGTGGATGAAGCATATGAGAAATCGTTGTTAGAAAGCTTGGCAAGAAGCACTGTTGAACACTTCGAAAATGATCTTCAGACGAAGTACACGAAGTTTATAAACTCTATAAAAGAAGCAGCTGCTAAAGGTTTCACGGAAAGCTCAAAACCAACGGAAGTTATCCCAGACCACATTAAAGCCCTCATGTCTCAGCGTCGAGAAATCAAAGCTGATGAGTTTAATAGCGTGAACCATCGAGAACTCAACAAGAAAATCAGTAAAGAATTGAAGCGGGACCTGCGTCAAAGGAACGTCAGAGAGATCGAGGATATTATCGATAATAATAAGGGTTTTAAAGTATTCCAAAGAACAAATGCGACTAACCTACCGGATATACTTCGTCGCAATGCTCAACATCCTTCTACCTCAAACATCCAGGATATGAGAGAGATTACTGAGGAATACTACAGAGACCTTTATCGTTCCAGAATTTCAAAACCTTCAGCCCGTGAATCAAATGAAAAACGGGCACCGCTGCGTAAACACTTCACTGAGGATATACCTGAATTTAGCTCGTGTTAGATACGACAAGCTCTGAAACGGCTCAAGAAGAACCCCAGGAGAGGATGGTGTATCCGTTGAGTTATTGAAAGCTGGTGGCTCTGCGGTCATAAAGGAACTCAGGTTGCTGTTCAACGAGGTGCTATTTACAGGAGTAATCCTCATAGAATGGACAAGCAGCTTAGTAGTGCTTTTTCACAAAAAAGGGGACAATACTCTGCTAAAAAACTATCGGCCTATATCATTGCTAAGCCAAGTATACAAAGTCTTTTCTAGAGTCATCACAACCAGACTTAGCCAGAGACTCGACGAGTATCAACCCAGAGAACAAGCTGGTTTTCGGAAAGGGCTTGGAACGATTGACCACATATTTACACTGAGACAAGTAATACAGAAAGCCGAAGAGTGTAACAGACCTCGATACATGGCGTACGTGGATTACGAAAAAGCGTTCGACTCTGTAGAACACTGGGCAGTAACACATTCTCTAAAAAGATGCCACATAGATGAGAGATATATCCAGATCCTGAAAAATCTGTATAAGTCCGCTACAATGACTGTACAACTAAGGGAGAACACTAACCCGATCACGATTCAGAAGGGCGTTCGTCAAGGAGATGTCATTTCGCCAAAATTATTCAACAATGCTCTGGAAGACATCTTTAAGACACTTGACTGGAACGGGAAAGGAGTCAATGTAAACGGCGCGTTCTTGAATCACCTCCGTTATGCAGACGATATAGTGATCATATCCGAGTCAATGACAGAACTACAGGCCATGATAACAGAACTTTTTCTCGCGTCACTCAAAGTAGGTCTAAAAATGAATATGGCCTATCTCAATTCTACCTCAATTACCGACTACCTCAATTCCATATTCCATTTCATTGGATGGCCAAGAACTTGAGAACGTGAAGGAATACATATATCTGGGACAAAGGATTGTTCTCGGAAAGGACTCTATTGAGGCAGAAATAAGTCGTAGAATACAATTGGCATGGGCAGCTTTTGGAAAGTTAAATATGGTATTCAAATCCAAAAAACTACCACAGTCCCTGAAGACAAGGGTGTTCAACCAATGTGTGCTTCCGACAATGACGTACGCTTGCGAGACCTGGCCACTGACTGTCAAACTTATCCGTAGATTTAAAGTCACACAGAGATCAATGGAACGCATCATGCTCGGAATATCACTACGCGACAAAGTACGCAACACCGATATAAGGAAACGCACTAAAGTGATAGACGTGGGGTACCTTGTCTCAAAGCTAAAGTGGGCATGGGCCGGACATGTGTGCCGAAGGTGTGACGGAAGATGGAGCAAAGACGTCTTAGAGTGGAGACCGAGACTCGGAAAGAGGACCGTGGGCAGACCACCTGCCAGATGGTCCGACGACATAAAGACTTATGCTGGTACAGCGTGGTCCAGGAAGACTGGTGATAGAGAAGCATGAAGAGATGTTGGAGAGGCATATGCCCTGCAGTGGGCAAACACATGCTGTTGAAGAAGAAGAGAAGAAGAAGATTTCACACAAATTTATTTGAAATTTTATTTAAAAATGTCATATACGGTTTGAAATGATTTTGCAAAATTAATTGCATACAAATTAATAATTATGCAAAAATGTTTCAATACCTATTTTTCTAATTACCTACGTTAAAATGAATGTATTCGAAAAAAAAATGCATTATTAGACAATACTTACATGTTTCTACAATAAAATCTACAATTTTTAAATATACTAGGTTTAACAAAAAAGTATACCTAAAACACAAAACAAAACACAAAATAGCATTTATCTCAATCTGAATAATTGTCAATTGGAACATTTTTGCATAACTACGTCCAATTATGGTGTTGACGCAGTTGCCATTAATATGTCATAGTATAACAACATTTCGTTCATACTTCATACTGTAAAATTTGAAGTGGCCAGCCAGTATAACAAAGGAGTATTAATCTCAAGTAGTACTTAAAACCTCAAACGTATGAAATATTATTCCCGCCCCATATTAAATACTTTTCGGAAAAGAGCTAAAACATAATGTTGATACCTGTACTTCATAATCGCGACAATTTTACATTTTGGACGTTTTACTAGTAAGTCATTTTGCCACTCAAGACATTGCCACCATATAGACGTCTTAATATGCCGTCGTTCCGCAAACTACGTCATTTTCCTTGATAGACCTTCTGATACGGAGCGAATTCAACATATACTTAATAATTACAAAAAACTTTTATCTATATACAAACCTTAGAAACGTAATCGACTGTTTTCTACCTGAATAAAAAAAACAGCTATGATCATGCCCCTACGCAGGAATGAAACAGTCAACTACGTTTGTATAGAGAACGACTAGGTATCTTTTCCTCTTAAGTAATTAGTTTTAATTTTAGTGCCACAACAGAAGCTCTTCTAATGACTAAATATTTTGTAAAAGTAACATTAACTCAATCAATTATCTTAACCTTCTACCTATCAATGGAATAGAAATCTAGACAAATACCTTCACCTTACGAACAAAGCTCTATGGACAAACACCCGCCGCCTTATCCATCCATCTCCTCGATATTCATTCAAAATCCGTGAGTAGGTAATCCTTTGTATTGGAAACAAAAAATTCTAAGAAATGTAGAAGTTTCATCCTATTTTCATAAATTAAAACTTATTTACCGACGGGCGTTTGCATACAGAAGAGCTTTGCTTTTACACGAAAGCTGTATATTTTATGATTTCATTTCGCATCAGACTCATGAAATGCCAAGTTTGTAGGCACTGACGGGCTGTGGTTGGCGTTACGACTTAGGTTAAAATGAGATAGGCATTTGAACTCATCTCACGAGATGGGAAGTGATGAAGAGGTCAACTATGTAGCATAGCATGCTTGCTTAGAGGGAACCTATTTACTCGGGTTTGTTAATAGCTGAAAACCAGCGCTGTGTAGATGCACGGTTGTACGTCTCGCAGCATATGCTGAGCTTGCTACTTCTGCCGTCCTACGCTTGTTTGGTTTTTAGTTTTAGGTAAAATAATATATATATGGCAATAAATACTTTTTTATTTTATTTATTTATTTAATAGTGACAAATTGCGACTGAAGACTCCTGACCTGACCACCGAATTTTCGTTTAACACTACCCAGGGGTCTTGTGAGGCAACGAGGTTCTAAATTACTACTTTTTTTTGTTTACCTATACTGCTGGGTAAAAGTCTCCCTAACATCCTTCCAAGCAGTCCAGTCCTAAGCTTGATTTGGTCAATCTCCGTCAAATGCATCAAGATCATCACGCCACCGTTTTCGAAGTCTGCCTCGATTCCGATGTCCATCTTCTGGCACCCATTGCGTGCCGATCTTAGCTATACATACCACTGGTTCACGAAAAATAAGTGTAAAATGTCTTATTTTACTATTTACCTACACGTTTCCTGCCACAGATTACCTGTCATAAAAGGTGTCAAGCAGTGGAGCGTACTTATGGCCAGGCGGACATGAGGCGGCAACGGACGACGTGTTGCGGCGACACTACTACTGAGTTTCTATGGTCAGTCGTACTCCGTACGTACGTAGTCAGCGACACGAAGCTAGCGACGCGTCGTCGAGCGAGCGTAGGGAGTTTCATAGAAATACAAAGAAACCAGTAGTGTCCGCGAGACGTCGTCGTCCGCTGCCGTCTCATGTCGCCCGTTGCCAACTCGTACCTTTATCGTGCTTGAAGCTTGATACTTGAAGCTAGCTACAGTAGCTGACTTTCTCTATCCAAGCGTACGACGTAAGAGTAGCTACATGACGTACGACGTAAAAGTACTCAATAAACAAACAGACTGCGGAAAGATAAGCCGATGTAAAAATATATCTAATAAAACATGTAACGTTAACCAATGTAAATAAAGCGTGGGTGTACGTTTTAATAGTTTAGGTAAAGTGTTTCGTATGAAGAGATTTTGATACTGACTGTTACTGTGGAGCTCTTTGTTGTGGTCAACTATTTCCTCTTCTAATTACGAATTAGCCGTCAGCGGTTGAAAACTTCAGCGTGGTAAAAAGTGTTTGTTAGAAACGTGGTGGGTGGTTCCTTCCAGCTTTCACTGGTCTAAGCGTGTCACCAATTGAGCTTATCCGTAATTCGGAGCAGCCACTAAAGATGCTGACAAAAAATATCATCTGGGGGGTGTTCCCAGTTGCATCCCTCTAAGGAGCTTAGGTTTTGATAAAACCTCAAAATTGTTTGGTCTGGGAACAATAGGTAATAAATGTACCCTCTATATACAAAATCAAAACCATATTATCAAAATATTTAAGTCTTTCCACAAAATACAGAGAGAGAAAACAAGCGGATTATAGTCGAGTAAAAAAAATGTGTGCCATGCCATTTCGAATATTACTTAGTAAAGTGTAAACGTACATACACAGTTAAGTGAACGTATGACTTAAGTACATTCAATTAAAATTAATTGTAAAAACAGACGTGTAGCTTATTTATTATTCCTTCAGATAACATTTTAATCATTTCATCAAAGGATAAAGCAATTAAATCATAACCGAGTTAAGGGAATGATACATTTCTCACCAACGAGATCTATGATAGACACGCGTCTTCAATTACAACGTAATTTTACACTGAAATGATTTAAACAAGACGTCTTTTAGTTGCTATTTTCCGCATGTGCGATGTTACTCGTACACATATGGGAACGTATTACTAATACAACGAGACTTGACAACAAATCTTGAATATTTCTAGTAGAGCCTCTTCCCTTCTTCTTGATCGCATTCTTCATTAGGTACTGAAGGTTGTGATTTTTTTTAAATGCTAGTAGATCCTAGAAGGTATAATAGTGCCTAGATCTTAAAAATAAAATTAGGAATGAATACATAAATATATATTGTATTGCAATGACGTTACACACAGCGCAATCTAGCCCCAAACTAAGCACTAGGCTTGTACTATGGGTACTAGACAACGGATATACTACATATTATACTTTTTTTTTTGTAAATACATACATATGATACTAGAAAACACTGAATATCCCATGTCTTCGGACCGTGGTGAGTCCTAGGCCATGTTGGTTTCCTCACGATGTTTTTCCTTCACCGTAAGAGCGATGTTATACTTTAAACTAGTGTAGATAATTAGTGATAACCAGTGTAGTGCCAGCTGCTAATTTGAATTTTCCAAAAACAACCTACAAATCGAGACAAGTAGTAGAAAAAATAAATAAATTCTGTGAACAACACACATCGCCATCTAGCCCCATGGTCATCCACTGAGCATAAGTTACGCTGAATAGACAACAATACTTACATTTACTTATCTATTATTTCTTTTAATAGTTTTTCTAATATATCATGCAAAGTAAGCAGTTTGATAATCTAAGTCCTAACTACTTACAAGAACACAATAAATCCACGTCAAAGGAAACATTAGTCTGCAATGTCCAGAGAATTCGATAGAAGTCGAGGCAGAAAACTTTGCTCTATATTTCAGTCAGTTCTATTCCGGAGATTCCAAATCAGTGAATCGCTATTTTATCTACGGGAATAAGGCTGGAATAATGTGATAATATGGGAATGTGGATCACTGAATTAGGTGAATTAATTACCTTGTAACCAATCAGAGTCCTTGGCGACTAATGCTACGTACGGATTTTCTGTCAGGAGGGATAATTTGGTATCAAAGTGGAGACGTTCGCGTTGATAAACATGTTACAAAAATCCTACTTAGGAGTTAAACAATTTAAACATGATTTTAAGGCTTTACCACACTTAGGAAATACTGCTTTTTGAGAAAATACTTTAAAAAAGCATTGCTTTTAAATTTTTTGAAAGCATTTTCTCAAAAAGCAGTATTTCCTAAGTGTGGTTAAAACTAAGAAATAATTTTTAACTTACATAATTGTTTTGACAACAAATATAAACAAATTAAAACATGCTAAATAAATACCCCGTTATTCAATAATATTTGTACTAAGAAATAATGTTTAGATGTTTGGGGTGTGTCCTCCTCTTATATTGTAAAAATTCTAAGTACTTAATATAGAAAATTACAGGCAGATTTTAACTGTAAAGTTTGCCGGTAGATGTCACTACTCCGAGGCCCTACTCGCAAGAACACGAGGAGGTGCTTTCAGCGGGAGGTTTACCCGTGGGGCGTAGCGCCTACGATAACGAACTTTATGTGAATAGGTAGGTACATCATAAAATAGCATTTATACAAAGTTCTTATGTAATGCTTTTTTAAATATTGTATAACCGATTCATTTCATTTTGTATCCTTAATTATAAAGGTTCGAATAAACCATTTATTTTAATATTTAGATTTTCATTAAAGCATACATTAAAAAATACAATCACCTTAAAAATAAAAACTAAAAAAACCCAAATTAAAACCTAATTACAATTAAACTCAAAAACTACAAATTTACTAAAACAACAAAGTCAGTCGAACAGGCCACCCGAATACGTTGCCGGCGCAAAGGACCCCAAAACGCACGCTGCATTTTGTATTGTCATTTTCTATTCCGTTTTTACTAAATCCGGATTAGTTCGATGTAGCAGTGCAATCCAGCCTTAGGATACTTACTTTCTTTTGTGAACCCATCAGAGCGTTTCAAACCGATTAGATAAAGTTTATCGTATAATGCGAGGCATCAAATACCTACTTATTTGCGTATTCACGTACCTTTTTAGGGTGTTCTCAATTGTAATGCCTATCGAATACGCCTGCTAAACTACGCAAAGGCCTAATGTAAGGAAGGTGACTCGACAAAATTATAAGGGATCCTATCATTCTGTTAGCTGAGCTGAATTCTATTGTAGGTAAATCTTCTTCAGTTACGAGTATTACCAGTAGGTACAAACAGTGTTAAAAACCATAAGTTGAAAGTATTTTTCTACGTCATGGTATGGTACCTATATATTTTCCTCAAGTATTTATTTTGCTTATCTATATCTATACTTCTATATCTATAGGTACTAATACTATAAAGAGAACAAAATTGTATTTTTGTGTGTGTGTGTGTGTGTGTCTGTATAGTATAGATAGGGTAAAACGTCCGCGTCGCTGCGTCGAGTATGTTTTACCTCCCAGAGAAAATCTGAAATCCCTGTAATGTCCTATGTTACTTTAGGAAGAGGCTTTGATTATGTCGTTCTCCTCCGCCAAGAATTCACTATGCCAGATACCTGTATTATAAAAGTGTCGGTCCAAATAAGTGTACCTACAGTGTTTATTTTTTAAGGCGTGTGAGAGCAGGGTCTCAAGTCTGCTCTCACAATCGTGTCTCAAAGAACATTCTCTCCAAATTTCATGTCTCTAGGACTATATCGGTTTGGGCTCACACGCATCGCGTTCGGATCACGACGCTTTATTATTTTCTCCTCTATGTACTAGGTATGCCTTTTAAGTTCTGTCGTTTGTATTTTGTATTTAATTGTATTTGACATCTTTCTTTGTATTATACCTGTGTATCATGAATGAATAAATGAATTGAATTGAATTGAATTGTATATTTGCCGCCAATTTTAAAATTAGAACTTTTCAATATTCAAATTTGTTAGAATTTCGAATATCAAAACAATTGAAAGCATTAGGATTAATGCAATTGTTTAGTCACAGCGTTGGTTTGAATCTGTCAGGTCACGTACGAAAATGAATCTTACTAAGGAAAATGTTCGTGCAATAATTTTCTATAACTTTCGAAGAGGCCTCACGCGACTTCAGTGTTTCGAAGAGTTAACATCTGTATTCCATGATGAAGTCCCATGTCTGCGGACCATCGAACGCTGGTAATTGGAATTTGAGCGTGGACATACCACACTTAGTGACAAATCTCGTGAAGGACGTCCAAAATCCGCCTTCACTGAAGATAACATCGTTGCTGTGAGACAACTAATCGTCGAAGATCGTCATGTGACATATCGAGAGATAGAGGCGTTATTAGGCATCTCAGGGACAACCATTCAAAAGATATTGCATGAGGCGCTTGGTGTGAGAAAACTGAATTGCCGTTGGATCCCGCATTTGCTTTCCGACGATCATAAGGCGGCCCGCGTCAGATGGTGTAAGAAAACTCTTCAGAGGTTCAACCGAGGAGAGTCAAATCACGTCTACGACATCATCAGTGGTGACGAATCTTGGATCTATGCCTACGATCCTGATTCCAAACAACAATCTACAGTCTGGGTTTTCCAAAACGAGCCAAAGCCGACTAAGGTTGTTCGCTCTCGAAGCACTTCAAAGAAGATAGTGGCTACGTTCGTGGCGAAAACCGGACATGTTGCGACGATTGCACTTGAAGATCGTAGAACGGTTAATGCGGAGTGATATACCACAGTTTGTTTACCACAAGTCATCGCCGAACTTGGAAATCTAGCCCAAAGCGACGCATCATCCTGCACCATGACAACGCAAGCTCACATACCGCTCGTCAAACGATTGAGTATTTGAAGCAGGAAAACGTAGAAATTCTTGACCATCCTCCATACAGTCCTGACCTAAGCCCTAAGGATTTCTTTACATTTCCTAAAATTAAGAAAACTCTTTGTGGTCAAAGGTTCCAGTGCAGTGAAGAAGCGGTCGACGCTTTCAAGTCAGCCATTTTGAACACCCCCACTTTGGAGTGGAATAAATGTTATAATAACTGGTTCGAGCGAATGGAAAAGTGTATTAAACTCCGTGGTGAATACTTTGAAAAACAATAAAAGGTACGTACTATAAGGTTATATAGTTTTTTTTTTCTTCAAACGACAGAACTTAAAAGGCATGCCTCGTAGTACCTTTTTTATAAATAAACCGTTTTATTAAACATCACAAAGGGTTTGAAAATGATGGATTTTAGCTAATCTATTTTAAAAGATTTAAAAACATTTTTAAACTAGCTGCGTCCCGTGGTTTCACCCGAGTAAGTCGTGGAAAGTCGTATCGTGGAAATAACGAGATCAAAAGCCTATGTTACTCCTAGGTTACCTACTCCTCGATAATGTTGCTTGCTATTGGTGAAAGAATTTTTAAAATCTGTCCAGTAGTTTCGGAGCCCATTATACAGACAAACATACAAATAAATCTTTGTCCTTTATAATATTTGTAGTCTTACAGAAGGTACCTACCTAGTTCTTAAAGTTAATAACACAATACTTAAGTATAATTCCTTTAATCAAAAAATAACGTTATTAAGTATAGTTTATTTCATGAATTCATAGTTGTTATTTTACTTTTACTTATTTTCACTAATTTTAAATTGGTTAATTATGTTTTATCAAATGCAATAATTATTTAGTTAACAACTTAGACACAATCAAAAAATTTAATTTACATTTCTTTCATTCTATTAAGTTAAATAAAAAAATAACAATTAACACAGGTCATTACATTACATTTTTAAAACGTTTTATTTAGTTCACTTTTGTAGTGTTTTAATGAGATTTTTAATATTTGCTAGTAATATATTTATGTATTCTGTGGTAATATTAAGTTTCTCCTTATTTCCATTAGGTATACCTATATTTTCATCAGAACTCAGAATCCCTTTGTACCTCTAAAGCACCATCGAAAGATAATGTCAATGCAATAATGTACACGAATTTCTTTAGATTTTGCCATACTGTAGGTGTGGAATAAGGGGTCGTTTAATAACCTCTTGAGTCTCAAATAAGAACCCCTACCTATTCAGAAAAACTTTGTGGAAATCCCTAGTTTGGTGGTAAAGATTTCAAAAGCGGGGCGTTTGTTGTAATCCCATATTGTTATCACTTTAGGAATTAAAAAAAAAACTTTCCGTAATGGGGTGGCATACGCAAAGCTGTGAGCAGATGGCGCTGGCATCGGATTATCTTTTTTTTTTTTGTTGACGGCCCCCCACGAATGAAAACGCCGACTTTTTTTTTTCTTTCGGTCTGAGACTGATATGGCCAATTTGGCGCCGAGAGTTGTAAAAAACACCTGTTTGACAGTTCTTAATTCAAACCTAAGATCATTCGACTAACGCCCTCTGCCGGGATAAAAAGTTAGTGTTCCTCCTTATTGTCAGTCCCAAAGGAATCAGCGAATTTTGGAAGTGCACTTCTAAATTTAAAATCTACATACCTATATAAGCTAGGTACCTATAGGTGCTATAGGTATACCTATTTGAAGTTATTTAAAACTTATCTTGAGACTTCAGACCGACTAGACTTCGGTAATAGACTGTCTATACAACCTACAAAAAGAAATTCAATAAATATTCCGGTAATGGGCAACGTAGACAATCCAATTTTCGAAATATCAACCGACAAACTTTACTTAGAAGTAACCTAGGTAAACTGAAACTCTATCTGTGAATGGATCTAAAGTTAGGTACAAAATTACAAATCAATTTGAAAGTTTTCCTTTACGATACAAGGTGCTAAATAACGATATAGGCAAAAAGAAATACTTACCTACCTTAGGTAATAATTTTTCTTATTCTTACCTTTCTTTTCTGAGAATCAATATTTTTTTTATCAGACAGACAGACAGACAGACATGACGAATCTATAAGGGTTCCGTTTTTTGCCATTTGGCTACGGAACCCTAAAAATCGCTTGCGCTTGATCAAAAATAGATGAAAAAAGCCCGTGTATCGTGTAGGTGTTACATATTATAGTAACACCTACATGATACATGCAAATAAAGCTTTAATCTATCTTTAATCTAAAACAACGTAGTATGTGCTACATTTGTGCAAACTCTATCTATTCCAAACATCATCATCTCGAACGAAACGCATTCATCGTCCAGAGTGCACTGACTCATGTTAAATCGTAACTGATTTAATGCAATTGGTGTTCCATTACATTATTTACGACGTGGTGCCGAACCATGGAAATAGCTGCTAAGATAAGTGCATTCGTGTTTGTGTACGTTCGATAAATCACAGTCGTGGAAATTGTTGACTCTATGTTCCTGGTCAGTGGAACTGTTTTACTAGCTGCGTAGGTACAGTTAGCACTAAAAATCGATAACGATATTCTGATCAAAATTACTAAACATATTTCTTTTTTTTTATTGCCTAAGGTATTTTTATTTTACTTGAAATATTTTACAAGGAGAAATACATCATCAAAAATTCTCTCATGACAGGATTCGAAACTGTGTTTCCCTTATGTGAGTGTGCTACCCCTCGCTTGCCGGGCGAGTTTTAGTCGCGTGGTGTTTACTACTTTTAGCATTGTTTCAATGCACAACGTTTCGGGATCTTTAAAACTGAAAAAATGAGTCTACGCACTACGCGATTCAAACCGAAAAATGTCTTTAAATTTCAAAATGAGCCTATTTTGAAAAACTGTATGTGGTCTTCAACTTTTTATGCTGATCAAACTGGTGTACGACCATAACTATCACAGTGTCCACAAGAATGTAGGGTTACCATGTGGTTCGTTAGGCCATCTAACGAATTGCAATAAAAGAAGCTTTTCAGGCACGGAACTCACAGCATTTGCAGCACAGACTTTTGTTTGAAAAGGAAAAATAGGGTTCAGCAAAATTACTTCGCAATAATATTATGGCAAGGATCTCATATAAAGAGACGATATTCTTATCTGTCATTTAAGGCAGGACTAGAACCAGATTATAAGAAGCTAACTTAGTTTCGCCAAAAGGCCCTAAGTTATATAACCGACTTCCAAAAATAGGAGTTCTCATTTCGTCGCGAATGATTTTTTTTATATGGGTTTAAATCGATCTTTGTAACTGTCTTCTATAAATAACCACATAGGAAGTAGGTATGTAGGTACCTATACAGTATTTTATGACCCGCATACCAATAAAAATCTCACCTTCGTTGATTTTGATGACAGAAACAGTATCATTTTCCACAATTTTCTACCGATATTTTTTTCCCTAAAAGCCCATGAATAAATTTATTAATTCTAAAAGTTTTATTTGTTATGTTTTTTTTTCACGTTAACGTTTTTATATATTCTAATAAGGTTCAGTAGGTAGTACCTACTTATGATATACCTACCTGTTATACCTATGCCACAATAATATTCGCTGAATTTCATTTTGATCTTTGATTTCCTGATCCTTTAAATATGAAGTGGGAAAAATAACGTAAAAACCTACACCAACACAGTATTGATGTTTAAACATAAACCGGCTCGTTTTCCGGAATATATCGTCGACATATTTACAGTTTGTATCGAATTTCGAAGAATCTACAGCTTGTACGACACTGTGGGTATAAGCTAGTCAAAGGCATACCGTATTTGCCAATTGATTCCAATTCAGTGAATTCCCCTTTTTGGTGTATGCTGCAGTATGCTGCTTTTAAAAAGTTAGCATCCATTGCTAAAGCTATGACATATCGATCTAGAGAAACAATTTCGAAGTTCGTTTGCCTAATTTTGAAACTTTATGCAAATACCAAGTCTAGTTAGCTTTCTAACACAGACTCCACTGTGCCACCGAATATCGAACACAACAGAACGACAGCTTCATACAGCTCACTACACTACAAACGCTACATGCGCAGCTCTGTGTGCGTGACCTCTCTCACCGACACAGTGTGCCGACGGGTTCACGTACGTGAGCCGAGTAGGCGCTTCGGGCGGCCTCGGCAAACCCGAGCGGCAAGCGGTGAGAAGTCACGCACACATAGCTACGCGGGCTTGTATAAAGCTGTTGCTCTGTTGGATTAGATATTCGGTGACTGTGCCAAAAGCTTCATGCATGACTCATAGCTTTAGACAAAGTGCTCCTGTACCAATATAATATTATCTGCAAACCTACTTTATGTAAGTAAGTACACATATCTGCAACACGACCAACTTACTTGTGCTAGTGAACAAAATTGTAAACTTAACTTGAGAATGTAAAGGAAAAGCTCTACATAGAGACTGGCGCCACCGTCACCTGAACAAATAATTTGGTCGAATATACAGATCGAATATCTGGAACTTACGGCTTTTATTTAGTGTTCTCCGTGGAAATGTTTGGTTTGCAATGTTTATTTGTATATCAATTCTGTAATATATAAGGAGTTATAGTATGTCTTGCAATAACTTTACAATTTAAAGTAGTTTTGTCTAATATATGCTGTCAAAATTAATCACGGCAGAATATGAGTTGCTAAGATTCTCGTACAGTTTAATTGAACACTCTAAATAGAAGTATAGTTACCTACCAACAATTAAAGATTTTGTTGTAAATAGGTTGGTAGGTACTGAACAAATATATATTTGCGAAGCCTCTTCAATTCTCCAGGTGCTCATCCTCCAGGATATATTCAACAAATTTATCGACAGATTTTCGTTATTTAAAGCCTTGGAGATATTCGCACCATCCCGCAGTGCCAAAAGAAAAAAATCCCGGGATCTACAATTATTTTTTTTGTTCCAAATAGGTTGGTTTTGAATAAATCATTTTAAAGACGCCTCTCCAATAGGTTTGCTTATCCTTATTATAACCAACAAAATTAATACAAAGATTTTGGTTAATTTATAGGCTAAGAGATACTCGTACCATCCCGCAGTGGTAGATGAAAAACCTCAAGGGGAAAAACTAATTCCGGAGAAGAAATATACGTACACTCCAACTTACATTTACTAACGTAAACAACATTACCTTCTGGACAAGACTGACGAACGGACAACATAGAGTGAGGTACGTGACCATTTCGAACCCTTGTGGGCTAAACTCAATAATGTACATGATTTTTGGATGAATTCTGGCTATAGAACAATGTCATGCGAAGCCATTGTTAGAAAAAAAGAGCAATGTTAATAAGTTAGTAGTTACTTAGACGGAACTCTTTTTCTCCCTCATTTTTAATTAATTTGAGGAAAATGTATACAAGCTTTATAAATAAACTACCTATCTTTTTTCTGAGTCTTATAAAGTATAAAGAAGAAAAAAAATTGGCTAAGTCCATTACGGCCAAACGTGCCCATTATGCTGGCTGTGTTTCCCCTAGATCTTAGATAGTTTCCAAGTTTCTTAGGTAGATGTTTTATAAACGGAGTGAGTTTAAAAAGTTTATTAGGCAAAACAGAAGCCAAAAGCTCAATGTTTGATGTCATCAAAGTCTCTTTCTTTTCTACCCTCTGTTATATAAGGGAATTCAATAGTTCCGGTCCGAATTTCGAGCATTCACAAAAAAATAATAGGTATGAACAGCGAAATGAAGGTAGGTAATTCTATTTTGCAATAGGTACGCCGTCTTAAGGATATTGTTTTTTTTTCTAAGCCTAATCCTCATTTAGGCTAAGATGAACTCTTTTTTACCTAATGCCACCTTCGATCATATATAACCTACATATATGCACGGTCGCCGCTCTAGAAATGGAGCCGTCAAAACAAGGCATATTTCAGCCGGTTTCAGCGAAACAAGGCATATCGCTGTCAGTCGTGCATAAGTGTTTTACAACCTTATTGCCCAGTGATTAAGGTTTACATTAAACTGTACTATGTCCGTATAAGTAAGCGTTGAAGTATTTCGATTTTGTATGGGACCGTGTATCTATAGTTTATATATGATCGAAGAATACCACACGTATAAACCACACTCTTCTTTCGGCGCTCTACTTTCAGCGGTTTAAAATGTGCGTTGGTTCATCAGTCAGTAAGTCAGAACAAAGCCTTATAGAGACATCAGATTTTACTGTACCTAAACCTAAACAGAACTATTTCCACCATTTCCAAATACAAGGGCAAAAGATCAACAACTCGTAAATAAATTAATGAAGTCACAGATGGCTGAGCCGTTTTATCCTTTTATTGTAGCCGTAAAAAGATTTTACCCTCTGGCTTAACATGAAGGAGGTAAATGCTTAATTACCTCCTTAGCTTAGTGTGTGAGCTGATCATATAATATACCTACTTGCTATATTGATTAGGTATATAGGTCGTAGGTTGCGGGAGAGGACATGCGACCCTCGCTCCGGCTCGTACCTGGTGCAAAGGTTACCTATTGCCATACAACGCGGTAATGCTGCTAGCGTTATGGGTACCTTTGCGCCGGGTACAATTCGGGGTGGGCTATTTTAATATAAGTAGTTATTATTTAGTTAGTTTAGTTTTATATTTCTTATAATAATATGTTAATACTCAAACGTACCTAAATATAAATAAATAAATATAAATATTTGTTTTCTTACTATACATATCTACTAAACTTATTGAACAAAAGCCACGGGAACTCTAGATAAATGTTGTGTTTAGTGTGGCACAATGGGCGGCCTTATCGCCTAAAGGCGATCTTTTCCAGGCAACCAATGTATGGACAAAGTTTTAAGGAAGCGGACGGGTAAGGTATACCTACTAGACAAGATACAATAAACCGATTTTCTATTCTATTTCGTTTTTAGTTACGGACAGTCGGTAAGGCCACAGTATGAATTTTACCATATTCCCCTTATGTCCTATAGCCTCATGACTATGGGATAAAATGGGACATTACGAGATCAATCTCGTTTAATTGTCTGAATAAATCTTAAGTTAAGGTACCTAGTTAAGGTATCTTAGGTTAAGTTACCTTTTGGATACTACTAGGGCCTCATTTTGCAGTTTATAGTGTTTATTTTTTATTAATTTTAATTAATACATATATATTTAACTATGAACTATGAATAGTAACAAAATTTTATACAAATAATTAGATGAAATGAACAAAATATTCAAACTAACTGCTCGTTTTTTTCAAAGAAAAAAGCCGTCTCAGTCCTATTTATTACTGAGACAGCAGTCTCAGTAATAAATAGGACCTCGTTTTTACATAGAAATTATTTTAATTAAACAATTAAATGTAGAAATAAGAAATAAAAAAAGTCATTATTAAATAGTGTTAAATACCAAAATTAGATTAAATACTTTTTCGGTTTAAGAAACAAATAAATTGTAATAAAATCTGAAAATAAAATATAACAAGTTTACATTATTTTGTTACTATTTTTAGTTCACAAAAAAAAACTAATTTATCAACATCCTGTTATATAATAGTGTTTTTATTGAAGTACCCTAATCTACTAGGCACCTTGAAAGCTGCTGCGGTATACAAAGAAAAAACCTCCGTTCTCTCCGCTCCGCACGGTTTTCCCTAAGCCAATAAACAATCTACCCATCTACATTAATCCGGTCGATCTCCACAATGACCGGTCCTGGTTAATCTAATTAATCACACTAATTAACTTCTTTATAAGGCTGTGGGGGACGTTACCCTATTTTTGTTCCGTAAGTTGGTGATGGTGACACACTTATGGACTTGTTTAAACAAAACAAACATTGTTTTTCTTTAGTGCCAATATGTTGAATTTTCCTAAATGTCGCATTCACAAAATGTTGAAATTCCAATAATTTTGAATTTTCCTAAATGTCGCATTCCCAAAATGTTGAATTCCTAAAATGTTGAAAACACTAAGAAAAATATCGTTTTAAAACACTTAGAAAACTTCAAGTAAAAAAAGCTTAGAAATTTGATCATTTACCACTTCATCGAGTCTACATGCCTGCCTACGGTATTTTACCATATAGGTAGTAGGTTATCGTAAAGCAATCAATAACTTTACGTATGCGAAAACTCGAAATGCAATGTTTTCCATTGATCTCAACAGTAGGTACATAATATCTCAATGTGTTTTTCATACAATTTTCACGCTTATGTAAACGAAACGCTTACGTTTACGTGAAAATTGCTTGACAAAAAAACTCGTACTACTGTTTTGTTACGGTAACTTATTGCAAAACTTGTGTTTAGTAAGTATACCTACATTCCAACCATTTATTTAAAGTAGATAAATGGCAAAAACTTCCCTATAACTTACATATCTTCACGTCGCCCTGGCAAAGGTTTATTTCTAAGTCGGACATTTCTTCGAAATTTCAAAGAAATCTGACTTCTTGAACTAAAACTTCATATTTCAAAGCTGTAAGCAGTAAGTTATAAACTGATCTCAAATATGTACTAATATTATAAAGAGGTAAAGTTTTGATGTTTGAATTTTGCTATGTGTGTTTGTAAGTGAACTACTGAACTTATTGCGGTGTTGGCTTTTATTGTGTGGACTTTTATTCCGAAGGTCAAGCGTTCGAATCCTGGCCGACCACGCCTTTTAACCAATATCTTTTTATTTAAGAAAAAGTTAAAATTAAAGACACTTTTCAGTTTTAATCGCGTGGTGTTTTTTACTTTTAGCATTGTTTCAACGCTCAACATTTCGTTTCAAAAGTTATGTGCGTTATTAACATCCATCTTACTGTTGAAGGAAAGCATCGTGAGGAAACCCAAGCCTTAGTTAGCTCCAGACGTATTGGCCTGTTCTTTCCTCTGGACATGGGCTGGATAAAAAGTGTGGATTAAAAAAAGTTGGTTACGCTGTATCATCTAAAAAATTAATGAAAAGGTTAATTATTATTATTACTGCATAGTACGAACGTTATAATCGCACAATGACTGAATCTAAATTGACGAAAAAATGTCAAGCTAGAAATTCCGACGAAGTTGAGAAACCGGGTGGCACAGCTAGTTTCCAATAAAAGACTTCGATCAAGAAACAAGCAATATGTTCTCAAAAGCAACTAGCTTTCACGACTTTCTGTAAAAGAGATCTACTTAAATAGGTTAAGAGGAATAACAACGCCAACGACCTTGAAACTGAAAATCCCTGTCGGGCTCATCGAAAATTGTTGATTATTTTATGACGGAATGTCGTAGAACTTTTTTTTGTGTACAGATTGTAGGTGACATTGTTTCCTACATTTTGGTGTAGTTTTAAGACAAGAACCTCCTATTGGTGCAAAGCCTGTCTTTTACTGTGACATAAAGTTTCAAATTTGACAGCCAGAAACAAACCTTACATAACTTAGTCATCTGTTAATCATCGTTTATAAATAAGAGGGTTACGGCGAAATACAGAAACGCAATTCAAGCTTTGAGTTCCACTTAAACAACTAAAAACCTCTCAAATTCAATAAATCCCATACTATTTTAAATTTAGAAGCTGCCCAATTCTTTAAGTACGCCTTAAATTTTAAGTGGCGTTTCTGTATTCGGCTGTTAGAGTCTCAAGTCTAAAACATTATTTTCGAGACATACCTAAGCATAAATTTTCCGCTAGTAGACCTTTTAATCTTCATACACAGTAGATATAAAAGAAAATATCCCTTTTCTCGACGTCAACTACGTATAATAAACGTACTCTCATAAAGCAGTGGGCTATGGACCATGGTAATGTCTGCTACGTGCCTGTCACATACCCGACTAGAACAAAGATGGACAACATGGACGGCCAGCGTATATTTGTCATTTTTTTGGGCCTGTATTTTATCTACGCTTTTCATTGGACGATGTGTTTTAAGGGGCAATGCAGTCTTGTGTCTTGATATCGGAAGACAGCTGAACCGATCCCAATGAAACATTGTTATTTTGTTGTAGAAGGCTGCAGACCTAGATTAGCTTGGCCACTTTGTAATATTCTCAGCAAATCGTTTCTTTTTTCTTGTACTTGCCGTTTTAAGCATGATTTTTTTGCTAGCAGACCTTTTATCTTCATACACAGTGGATATAAAAGAAAATATCCCTTTTCTCGACGTCAACTACGTATAACAAACGTACTCTCATAAAGCAGTGGGCTATGGACCATGGTAATGTCTACTACGTGCCTGTCACATACCCGACTAGAACAAAGATGGACAACATGGACGGCCAGCGTACCCTCTTTGGCATTTTTTTTGGGCCTGTATTTTATTTACGTTTTTCATTGGACGATGTGTTTTAAGGGGCAACGCAGTCTGGTGTCTTGAAATCGGAAGTTAGCTACATTTTGATATTCCCAGCAAATCGTTTCTTTTTTCTTGTACCTACCATTTTTCCCGTGTAAACACTAAACACCCTACCTCTCACTTGTCGTAACTTCTGGTCCTTTCATCAGTTGCCTGGAATAGATAGCTTCAAGTTCATTGATCAGCAATAAGGCCGCCCATTGCGCCACCTAGTTTTAAGTTGTGTCCGTATGTTTTCTTTGTACCAATTGTAATTTAAGTTCCGTAAAACGAGGTGAAATTGATTAATTTTGAAATTAAATTGAGCGCCATTCATAGATTTTTGACCTTAAAAATAAAATAAAAATAGTAAAGCGGTGGACAAACTACGTACTACCACTATCAATAAAAAAATAAATATTATCTTGAGTAGTTTTCGAGAAAAAAAAAGAAAACCTCGCTATCAAAATTATATTACATTTGGGGTTACTTTGAGACCACATGTTTTTTGTATTTATATTGAAAGACACAATGACTAGTAACACAAATCTGCAAAAAAACAATAATTGAGACTTATAGTTTTGAAATTATAACTGTTTTTATATTTTTGGGGTTACTTTGATACAAAGGGTAACATTGATAGGTCTAACTGCTGACTGCTATCCGATACGAAATATTATAAAACATGTTTGATTTGTTCAAAACTTCTAAAATGAAACAAAATAATTTATAATTTTATTTTTAATTAACAAATAAATGCAAAAAGTCAACTTTAATCAGTTTCACTTATGTAGTTCTTGATTAGTCAATCAATTTAATAATAAATTAGTCAAAATATTATGGGGCGAGACTGATAAGATACATTATTCAAGGCTAGGTTTTCGGCACGAGTTAGGGCGAGATTGATACCTAGCTATTAATGTCACCTCTTATACCCTATCAATGTACCCTCGGTTTAGAATGACAGTAATTCACATCATAATGGCGACCGAATCCAAATTGTGAAAATATGTCTAGATTCACAAAAAAATATATATTTAATGTGACCTTTCACTATTATCGACATGTAAATACTTACAGCTGCAGGTTCAAAGTTTTGCACGTCGATTTTTTTGGCTATTTATTCACTAATCTTTGAAAAATTAATTTACGTACTTGCACGCTGTGTGAACTTCGCTTCACTTTGGGGAAATGTGCTCACAATATCAGTTTTGGCAACACGTAAAAAAAATAAAAAATTGCGTTCCGTTTATCGGAGTAATAGATGGAATTATATAAATTTCAAGTTATCATTATAGTCGCCCCGACTGTCAAAGACACCTCGTTTTACGGTCTACCTATATGGTGTGCACAATTGGAAATTTATTAATTTATTCGTTTATTTCTTATATCTAGTCTTATCTTACTTCTTGCTATCTTACTAATATTATAAATGCGAAAGTAACTCTGTCTGTCTGTCTGTTACAGACTAAAAAGCTGAACTGATATTGATGATTTTTGGTATAGGTACCTAAAGCTATCTTTAGGTACCTATACCAAAAATCATCAATAATCATCAAAAGTAGTGTATGTCGTTCAAGGCCCTATCTATATAGGGCCTTGAACGACATACACTACTTTTGATGCCGTAAATCTTGCAGGATCGGAACGCGGGTATAACAACAACCGGGTAAAAACGCAGCTGTATAAAATAAAATGTTAACATTTTTTCTAACCGACTATCTAACGGCCGATCAAAAATCAGTAGTCTAAGCTACATCCCAAGAAAAATATTTCTCTTTGTTATCAGGAAACAAAGGGTTTTTTCGAAAACAGATTATAGCGTGTTTGCTTCAGTGGCTCTGAGAACCTCTTTCAGTTTGAATCAGAACAAAGACTACGATTGGTTTCAAATACTATCCTAGTAGTATAATATCCTATCCTACTAATATTATAAATGTGAAAGTTTGTATGGATGTTTGGATGCTTGTTACTCTTACACGCAAAAACTACTGAACCGATTGCGATGAAACTTGGAATATAGATAGCTGGACACCTAGAATAACACATAGGCTACTTTTTATCCCGTAATTCCCGCGGGATTGGGACTTACGCGGGTGAAACCGCGGGGCGCAGCTAGTTGTAAAATTGGTGTTTATTGTTTCAACGCTCAAAGTTTTGAGATCTTTACAACACCTTCAGGGATTGTCAATTCTAAAACCGAAAAATGTTGTGACCAAAACCGAAAAAATCTAAATATGTGATAGTTTGTGTAAGGTAATTGAACGAGTATGTTAGGAGAAACAAAAAACGCAAAAAGCATGAACCGATTGGGATGAAACTTGGTATGCAAATAGCTAGAGATCTGGGTTACCACATTAGTAATTTTTATCCTCTATTTCCTGTGGGATCGGGACTTACGCGGGTGAAACTGCGGGGCATAGCTAGTCTACTCCGATAAAATGTAGGTAAAACTGTGAGTCGCAGCTTGTATTAAAATAAAAAAAAGCAATTTAGCGTAAAATTCACTTAATATGTATCGTAATCGTAAATCTTTCATTTTCTTGAACGTGCGAATATTTAGGACTTAGTATTATATTAAGGGCACCCTTAAAATCTGCGTCCATAAAGCCAGCATATAGGTTTACCCCTAAAATATATGAAGCGGGAGCGGCATTATATGTATTACACGGTGTTACACACTAGCTGCGACATGCGGGTTTACCCGCGTGAAAAGTGTTAAAAGGTCCCTAGCTATCTTCATAACAATCATCACAATCAATTCAGAAGTTTTCCCGTAAAGGAGTATAAAATAAACAACACCCCCGATTTAAAAAAAATCTATCAAGTAGATAGGTACCTATAGGTATAAACTTTAAAAAATGTAAAAGGTTTACTTTTTTGATCTAAGATTCTGAAATAAAGTATAAGGTGTTTAATTCCATGATAGATAACGTTCTTCGGAATAGCATCTCACAATGCAATTAATACTTTTTTAGGGTTCCGTACCTTAAGGTAAAAACGGGACCCTATTACTGAGACTTCGCTGTCTGTCTGTCTGTCTGTCTGTCTGTCTGTCTGTCCGTCCGTCCGTCCGTCCGTCCGTCCGTCCGTCCGTCCGTCACCAGGCTGTATCTCATGAACCGTAATAGCTAGAAGGTTGAAATTTTTATTACTAACCTTTGACTTTCTTAGAGCGCGCGAGCGTTAAAAGCTCTAAGCTTCAACCAGTAAAATCATAAATATTTTATCTCTATGCATACCTTCAAATAAACACAACCTAATTCCAAACCACATAATCAGGCTTTCAAACAATAACAACCCAGATTTATTCTTCAGATACTTAAACGGATCGTCAAGGCCCACAAAATGGCAGTAAACATAAGTCTAGAGTTACATTTTATACGAAATAAAGATAAACCAGGAATTAGGTACTGCGTCCTTTGAATTGTGTTGTATTATGGAACTAGCTGTGCCCCGCGGATGCACCTGCGTAAGCAAAAACTCCACACCACAAAAAACACAATCTCCAAATTTCATGTCTAGAACCAGCGGTTTGGACTCTGTGGTGATATAAGTATATAGGTCAGTCAGACTTATAATTTTACTAGCTGACCCGGCAAACGTTGTTTTGCCTTATAAATTATAGATAGTAGCCGATTCTCAGACCTACTGAATACGCATATAAAATTTGGTAAAAATCGGTCGCGCTGTTTCGGAGGAGTACGGTAACTAACATTGTGACATGGAAATTTTATATATTAGATATAGAGATAGATAGAAGATACTTAAACTAGCTATGCCTCGCGATTTCATCAAGGGAATAATAACTTTATGTTTTAGACAGGCTCTCCAACGTGCTCCAGCTAGGTACATATCAAGCTTCATCACAATGTTTGTTTGTTTGTTTGTTGGGTGTAATCTCCGAAATTAATAAACAGATTTTGATGAAACTTACTATGTTGATTCATTAAATTCTTGGGAGTAACAAAGTTCTTATCGCGATATTTTCACGCACGCAGCACCTATGCGGATGAAACCGCAGGGTCATGCTATTACGTTGCAACTAGGAAAAGAAAAGCATTTTCTATCTTTATTTTTTTCTAATTTTAATCAAGAAAATCTAGGTAGGTATCCATCCATACTATTATTATAAAGAGGAAAGGTTTATTTCTTTGGTTGCTCCGAAACAACTAGACCGATTTTTTTTAATTCTTTCGTGGATTAAAGTAGGCTATTTTTTATCCCGATATCCCGTGGGATCGGGACTTACGATGGTGAAACCGCGAGACGCTCCTAGTTATTTGAATGAATAATGAATGAATAAATTCTTTATTGTACACACCAAATAAATTACATTACAAAGAAAACATACACAACTTAAAACTAGGTGGCACAATGGGCGGCCTTATCGCTTATAGCGATCTCTTCCAGGCAACCTTTGGATGAACAAGAAGTTAAGACAGGTGAAAGGTAGGGTGTTTACAAAGGAAAAAGGTGAATAAAATATAAATACATACAAACATAGCTAAATACAATAAGTCATACATATATGATATACCTATACCTAAACGATATATACCAAAAATAAAAAATAAAAAATAAAAATATATAAATATATACCTATTCATACATATATTATCTTAATATGTATACTACATGATACTAAAGAACCAACCACAACACGAAAAGTGAAAAGTTATTTATAATTGTTATTCATACTGAGGTCGATAATAACAGTTACACACATACTTACTGTTCTATTCACAACATTATAAGAATAGTTGGATAAATAAAATAATAAGGAAAATCCAGGATTGATGGCGACAGAAGATAAATTGATGGTAGATGACGTATTTGGTGGACATCGTCCTCAATGGGTGCAAGATGAATGACATCGCAATTATTTGGGACGGTAATCCAATAGAAAACACATTAAACTATGCTTGCTTTTACCCGTGGTTTTACACGTGTAAGTTCCGACCACATGGGAAATCTCGAAACGAAAGAAAAGATATAAAATAAAGAACACATTCATAAACGTTCATGTCTCTTGGACCAGCGGTTTAAGCCGTGGTTTAGGTTGATATATTCTAGCAGTCCGTCAGTGAGTCAGTCAGTGCTTTGAATTTAGAGGTAGGTATGTATGGCTGTTTCACCCGCGCAAGTCTCGAACCCGTGGAGATTCGCACCCCCTCATTGTAACTTCGTAGGAACTCGAAATTTTCTAAATTTTAGCTCCCTATTTAAGCGGTTTAGGCTCTGCGACGTGCGTTGATCTGATTTTTCTTCTGTTTTCGCGAGATGTTAGATTAAATGTATAGGTACTCATTTTTCCGGTTTGAATCGCGTTGCCAAAAAAAATGAGTTTAATTCCAATGTACTTTCTTTCAACATATTTTCAAAGTAGGTAGATTTGACACATCTACCTACCTGAAGAAAAAACGTTAAATACAATGAACCAAAATGTCAGATCGTCATCATCATCCGAGCGTTGTTCCCGGTTGCATCTCTCTCGAGAGCCCGGGGTCCGCTTTCCTACTTTTACGTCTCCACTTCGCACGATCTTCGGCATATCGCACGATCTTCGGCAAAATGTCAGATCGTAGACTGAAATTAAAAAACGAAGTATGTAGGTACACAGTCTCAATTTCAAAGCCAATGTAACTTTATTGTAAGTCCTACTGTTACTAAAGTTGTAAAAAACATCATAATCTAAAGCAATAAACCTTTGAATCACCCTAGCTATCCTTTGAAATAGTTGCGAATATTAGAAACGCGGTTTATAGCTTATCTCAGTCGCAAAATGTAGGAAGAATTTGTAGATACAAAACATAGAGAGAAAAAACCTTAGTGCCTAAGTTATACTCGTGGAACTTTTTACAGAATGGGTGATTTTTGTAAATGATAGTATTGATAGTAATGTGGAAACTTTCGGAATGCTTTTGTTTATTCCGTTTAGCCGACTTTTAAAAAGGATGATAGATAACAGAGGACAAACAAGAAACTTTTTTTTATTAATGTTCAATTGTAGTCGTTACAATATACGAGGGAGATTGGGAAGACCCAAGAAGTGCTGGCTTGACGTCGTAAGATCGGATAGGTATGCGTGCAAATGACGTCACTACGCGGGATGACGAAGATCGTGCGAAGTGGAGACGTAAAAGTAGGAAAGCGGACCCCGGGCTCTCAAAAGGGATGCAACCGAGAACATCGCCCGGATGATGATGATGAGCCGTTACAATATCAACTGAATTGTTTTAAGGCTAATCAAAAGACCTTGGTGACTTATACTAGTACCTACTTACATACCAATTGTTTACCTATTATCTGTCTATTATCGAACATCACTTCTATTACGATTTACGATGCAGGATAACTTCTACTCAGTCCTTACAGCCTGGTAAAACCACGCTCACGACCAATACCTACATTGTTATGAACGATGACGACGGATATTATGTATCTAACTTTAGTTTAATGACTATTTAAAGACGTCCATAGCAGGACGTGTATGGTGAGATTCCACTTCCAATATTTATATCTTTTTTTCCATTTTAATGTTAATAAAAATCGAATATTTTTTTAGTATCACCTTATCACACCGTATCGACCATGTCGAGCAAGAACGGCTACGGAAAACGAGACTATATTCTTCGTAGCCCTGTGGTGAAAGTGGACTAACCCGGTTATCGTTGTTTGAATGTTATTTATTCATTTTCAAGTAATTGTTTTTAATATGTGAAAAAAAAACTCGAGTTCACTCGTGCAATTTAGACCTCAGAGTAAGTTCTCTGTATAGAATCGATACCCGGACTTAACTCAGTAAAAGGCTAAACAAGCTAAGAAATGCCCATCAACTGACCCACAAGTAGTAAGTCACCGCTAGTGAGTAGTCAAATAGGTACCTACCTATATGGGTGACCTAATTTTGTTCAAGATATTACCCGACTCTATTATGGGAAGTAGGTAGTGTTATTCTATGGGGATTTTGCTAAGCCAAATGGGACCGGAACCTTTGAAAGGAGCTGAGATGCGAATAAAATTCCTTCACTCACGCACGAAGGATAGTTTCGTGAGTGGAGGAATTTTATTTACTCAATAATATTATTGTAAGTAAATGTGAAATTTTGGGTGTACCTAGATAGGTAAGTTTAGTAAGTACCTACCTAGGTACTAAACGAGTATATGTGCGAGGTGTGGATTGCGATTAAACTTGTTATGTAGATAGCTGGAGATCTAGATTAACACATAGGCTATATTTTATATTGATATTCTTACGGTATCGGGACTTACGCGGGTGAAACCGCAGAGCGCAGCTAGTGGAAAATAAGCATCAATAAGAATTATATGTGCTATCTACTTGTATTTTAGTGTGTTTGGTATTACCGTATTAATA
Source organism: Idaea biselata (assembly GCA_958496205.1). Taxonomy (NCBI): domain Eukaryota; kingdom Metazoa; phylum Arthropoda; class Insecta; order Lepidoptera; family Geometridae; genus Idaea; species Idaea biselata. Next base: position 27,221,148 of record OY292399.1, on the reverse strand, counting down.
AATAGGTAATTATTACAGTTATTGAAATGTTTTAGTAACGCCTTATCAAATGTTCAAAGCAAATGCATGGATTTCATGTAATTTCTTGAAATTTCATTACAGCATTTGAATAGGCCTACTTGCTGGTTTTATTGCTGGTTTTTATTTCGTTAATACAGAGCATATCGTATAAAATAAAATTAATAACAAAGCAAGCGCAATGACCACGCAGGCCAAAACTCTAGCACGAATCACAATTTAAAAAAATGCCCAAGTTTTAACTGAGAAACTTCAGTGTCCAAAATGTCACATATTTTGAGTGTCAACTGTCAATGTCATTGTACGTGAAGTTTTTGTATTTTTTGTGTTGTGTTGTGTTGTTTTGTTTTTGTTATTTTGCTTTTTTGGACGACAAATTCGTTAATAATTTTAAAGTAAGAATTGAAGACGCAGAGATAAATGCATAAAACATAATGGTTAACACAAAACACGATTACAAATACGACTACGCTCCACTATGGTCAGGGAATGGGTAAGTAAATTCACTAAAATAAAATTAGAAAAGTTCTATTAGATTTGAAAACCATCAGACTAAGTGGATAGATCCGTCCTTCTCAGATTATCCGAAAAGAAATAACTTGTAATAAATCAAGGTAGGTATGTATTCACATAAAAACATTAAAGTAAGTAAGACCGACAATCTAGGTATAAATAAACTTACCAAACTACTAAAAAGAAAGCTCTCTGGTATGTAATTTACTTCTTTACTTCAATAAAACGAATTGGAAAAGTAACTTGCTCTTAGTTTACGCTAATAACTGACTAGAAACAATTACCTAATGTTACTTAACAAATTAAATTGAAAACATAGGTTTTGGACCTAACTTTTAAACATTTTTTACCTAGTTATTATAGGTAATATTTCGACATCTAAACTACAATGCAATATAAAATAAGCTCTATAAATAATTCAAAAACTTATTGACTCTGTTCCTTCTTTTATTTAGTGGTGTGTGTGGCTCACCTAACGATAAAGTTTTCAGGTCACTCTAACTAAGGTCTATCTAACTCTTTCATTTTCGTATAGTGGTGTAGCTCACCTGGTGTTAGGCCTCTAACATGTCCTAACGACTGCTATCTGAGATATCAACTGAGACCAACTGCTGAACTTGCCTTCCGAAGCACGGAGGAACTCGAGAAAATGATACATCAATGAAAATAACAACTGGAATTTACTGTTCCCTTTGCGAAACACAACAAAGCTTGATTGACCCATCCAAATAATGACCGTGTCAGGTGTATAATAAGCTAGGCAGGCAGAGCTAGGCCATTGGACCTGGAAGTTAGTACCTATCTAGTATAATAGAATTGGGTTCATTTTAGTGATTCATACAAATCCATACACCATACAAAAGTAAACAAATTCACATGTGTTAATGACCCTAAGCAATGTGTGTCACTAACGGTTGTTTTAATTAGCAATGGTACGTAAAATATAGCTATTGTCTGTTCATTGTGTTTACCACTTTTCAATAGCCAATACCAAGTGGGTGACATAAAATGAAAAATGTGCTTTTGGGAGCCATGTGTCTAAAATTTTCTAGCCATTGTCAGTGAGTTTCCCTGCGTGATAGAATTTGAAATATGGAAATCTGTAGGAGAACCAAAGTCACCGACATGGCTCTCAAAATAAGTAGACTTAAGTGGCAATGGGCAGGACATATAGCTTGAAGGACAGATAACCGCTGGGGAGTAAAAGTCCTCGAGTGGCGACCACGATGCAATGCGTAACAAAGTGTTGGAAGACCACCTACTCGGTAGACTGATGACATTGTAGTGGTTGCGGGGAGTCGTTGGATGGAGGTAGCTCACGATCGCTATTTGTGGCGTCGTATGGGGGAGGCCTATGTTCAGCAGTGGACGGATAAAGGCTGAGATGATGATGATGTTCAGTGAGTTAGGAGAAAAACGATGGTGGGGTTAATGAAAGATGAAAAGGTGATGTCAAAGACAGAGGGGTAAGAGGTAAGGTAAGGGGGATGGCTTGTTTCTATATCATTGGGTGTTAAGCAACACATGGTAGGTTGGTTTTCTATCCGAAACACTTTTTATTCAAGTTGTCAAGTTATTTTTCAATTATTCAACATGTAAATCAAAAAAGTGGAAGTGAAAGTTTGTGTGTTTGTAAGTAAGTATACCCATTATACCCATTTCAGTTAGTAAATATATACCCAAATACACCAATTTGGGTATATTTGTCACTCCTTCACGCAAAAACTACTGAATTGATTATAATGAAACTAGGTATGCAGTGCAGATAACCGGAAATCTGGATTACACTAGACTCATCTCCGCGGGATCGGGACTTACGCGGATGAAACTGTGGGGCAGAGCTAGTAACATATAAATACTAGTTATAGTAGTAAGATTTATTCAGAAACAGTAAATCTAATCTTGCCTAATAGCTCGCCAGTCGTAAAAACGTTTTCCTTAGTAAAATCACAGTCTGTATTCGCAGGGTGTACAATTACATAAAATTACAATATAAGGCGGTTTGTGCAAGGGCTACACATAGCTTCCAATATTTGCACATTATGTTTGATCACATTGGTGAAAATGTGGCATAAGACTTTGATTTGCAAGTCCATGAGTTCAAATAATTTCTGTCATAAGTTGGCTTTATAATGTATAAACGTTATTATAAAATAAACTGATTTAAAAATGTAATTGCCAATATCAAACTATCTACCTAAGTACAACACAATATTTAGTTCAATATCACTATTTTCTTTTGGCATTATAGATTACGAAGTACTATCATTATAAAGTAAACAAGCTGGGCTGCGGTTTCACCCGCGTAAGTCCCGATAACGCAGGAATATCGTGATGAAAAGCAGCCTATGTAACTTCTCCATAGTCCCATTTATCTCTAGGTTTATCAAAATTCATCAAAATCGGTTCAGCGGTTTCGGCGTGAAAGCGTTACAGACATACAGAGTTATTTTTACAATATAAGTATACACCCTACACCTGTAGGAAACTGTAACCAAAATTCCCCTGAGTATTAGATATTGAACAATAGTTGGACGCAATTGGAGCCAATATGACCAAAGTGAAACCACAGCAGTAAAATGCGCCTTAATAACCACCTGCTCGGTTGATATTATAACGATAACAGCTTGTTTCCATTGTCAATACTTAGTTATTTTTTTATTTTAATATATGCATTTGGACTGCGATAAAACATGACTCTTCAGAACGCGCAAACATAACAAAGGTTTCATGAACGAAATTTCCCTTAGCGTTAACGCCATTTCTGCAGCATCTCATGTGTTGAACTGTTAAATTAAATTGTCTAGCTACCTATCATGCTTCATGAAAACCATGAGTAATTTTATTTAGGTCATTTAACTCATGCATGATACACATAATCTCATGATAAAGCCTGGTGACAGACAGACGGACAGTCAAGTCTTGTATGACGACCTCTGTGGCGCGACGGGCGAATGCTCGACTGTAATGCAGAAGGTTGCGGGTTCGATAGTCGCCGGGTGCAAGTATTTATGCTTAAAAATAAATATTTGTTTCTGGACTAGGTGTCTCTCAAATTTTTCTAAGGTTTCTAAGGTCTAAGGTTCATATCATAACATAATAGTACCTATACAAAGCGAAGCGATCTACTTAGGAAGGTACCTATATATTATTTACAAATAAGTATTCTATTAGTAACATAAGTATTTATTCACGCTGCTGTCCTACCAACACAAACATACCGGTCCGTGGAAACCTGTGGTGCAAACAATGGACACACGTCAATCAAGTGGGGGGTGTAGACTGCGAGAGTGGGCAATCTAACTACACTTCACCATACTCAGTCCGGAGTGAGAGGCGCGGGCGACTAGCGACTTGCCGGCCTCGAAATACCAACAGGCTTTACCACTCACCCTTCCGCAAAACACCACTCTAAAATCAAAGCCGCAGAGCTCAAAATCGCGTCGTTTACCGTACTTTAGTTTCATGGACCGGTGAGAACAGTGACCCCAACACGTGAAGTGCAGTGAAAATATCGAAAATGAACGAAGAAAACACTGTTGGCGAAGATTTGAAGAGGCAAGCGGCTATGTTTTACAATACTACGCAAAGGTTCGTCCGATATTGCTTAAATATTGTTGTAAAGAATGTCAACGGAAATGACATTTAAGTAACGTATAGTATACACAACCAAGTTGCGATGCCACGGATTTATAGGTGCCCCTAGATTTACCTATAGACACCTTAATCCAACACCGATAAGGTCGCATTTGCAGCTAAATTAAAATGTACAATAACTCGCTCTTGACTGGGATTTGATTACAATGTGTGACGGAATTGGCTGTGGTTTAGAAAATACAACGACTTGTTGCAGAAATCGTAAACTTTACCTGTTATAAATTTAATTTGGAAACGCATTTGAGTGCAAGAACGGCTCAAAAGGATTCAAATATGCGAATATAGCGACGAGCGAATGCCCGACTGCAATGCAGAAGGTTGCGGGTTTGATTCCCACCGAGAACAAGTATTTATGCTACCCATAAATGTTTTTGTTTCTGGTTCTGGGTGTGTCTTTATGTATCATATGTATGTATTAACAAAAAAAACGTATAATATGTAGTATATCAGTGTCTAGTACCCATAGTAAAAGCCTAGTCGCTTAGTTGGGGGCTAGGGGGGCTAGTTGAAGCCTCGTTGGTGCAATGTCCTGCAATATTTACCTATTTATTTGTAGCAAGAACGCGTGTTCACGGTTCAAATGGCATCAAATATTCAACCCGTTATTTTAATGTACCCGTCCAACAACCTTTGTATTTGCACACACAATACCGACCTACATAACTTATCCAGATTAATAATTCATTTACTTATCTAACAATAACTTTGCCTTGACAAGCGATTGTTTTGTCAAGAACAAGTGACAGAGATTTAACAAAGTTTCAAGACCTACTTAATTATTATCTTCTTTCAACTTAGCTGTTTGAAATTCAGGAATCGAACTTTCTCCATACCAAACTTCATAATCTGATTAGTAGTTTTTGAGTGGCTGATTGATTGGATATGGAAATTCACTCATCAATATTGGTTTAGAATATCTTTAACATTCTCTTTGGAACGACAACTTTCTAGATTTATTTGCAGTCAAAATCACATAGACCCATTGATTTAACTTTAAAGGGTACTTGGTTTAATTTAAACTCAACCTATGAACTCTTGAAGTTCCTTCAGCAAATTTATGATCAGAAATTTAATCGGAGATACAGACATAGACATAGACAGACATTTATTTGCTATAACAACACACATAACTAACAACTAATTTATAGATAGATTTTTCTTCTTTTTCGAGATGTTGGTTTGAAATTACCTTATTTTACAGTCATGACCTGAGATAAAGATATGTAAGGATCTCGAAACGTAGGGCATTGATAAAATTCTAAAAAACGCGATTTAAACCGGAAAATTAGTCTGATCTGATTGTGGATTTCAATTAGCATATTATTATAGTGTGCTGATTGAAATCTATAAATCACCTTAATGTTTGGGTGCTTATTTAAGAATCTAGGTTAATAACCTATTGCTATAATACATAAAATAACACAAAAAATTATATTTTTATTGTGAATATAAAATGATATCTACCTACACCTTTGCGTTTTTGAAGAGCATCATCCTGTATTGGATGGAATGCAACGATATTAGTTTGCGATTCGGGCATGCATCTCGCTCGGGTCCGGTCGGTCGGTCGGTGCACGCGCAAGCCGCGTGAACTGAGTGATCAGCTGGGAGGGAGATGTTTGCGTACTACCGTAGTCGATAGGTACTTAACGTCTGCCACTGTATACTGTGTAGCCTTTATCAAATGACAATACTTATTTGAATCTTTGGATAGGTAGATTGTTGTTGTCTGTCACCTATATAAATCAATTTTTAAAAGCTTTTGTTGTTTCTTATGTATTTGAGTATTTGTTTCGTATTAAACTCGTTTATAATTCAGAAATGTACGTTATTAAACACTAGCTATAGTAAAAAAACCTAATTATGTAGCTACGATTGGAGATGCCAAGACAAACCATTGAGGTTTACGTGGCATTTGTTTATATATAACCATTGTATGAATTGTAATTATGTCATTTAATAAATAAAAATAAAATAACATACACATAGAAATTACAAAAAATGGTTATAAAAAGACAGTTGTAATATAATAGGTACGTTGTGTTAATGCGTGTTACAACAGCAAAAAGGCCCCGACTCAGCATTTGCCCAACCACGGTAGACCACGGTTGAACGCTGTTTTTCTGCCGAAACCTTCAGTCGATCATTGTTGATCTATTTCAAATAGATCGAAGAATAAAATAAAATACATAGTAGACGTGCAGATATTATATAGGTATATGTAACCGAATACAAGATAGTACTTATATGTACTTATACAGCCTGGTGAATGACAGACAGATGGACGTCTGTCTTAGTAACCCTGAAAACCATAATGACACTATCATTTGTACTATTAGTTAGAGATGGAACCACACATATGTTCATTATGCTATAATCATCTTCAATATATTTGTAAGTATCATTATTATTAGACACGGGCCTAGATCGCGTTATAGATAATCATTGTTTTAAATAATTAGAGTCTTCTCGGGACCACGGCCGGTATGATGGACGGAAATCGTGTACCTAAGTTTAAAAAGTGTATATTTCTAAGCACTTGCCCCTGTTAGGGGTTAGGGGTGTTCAAAGTGGGGGTGCAACCGCCTTTTAGAAACCATAGTAGATACAGATAAACTGTCTTTGGATACATTGAATCGGTTTTTGCGAAAACTATATTGCCACAGATATTTTTTTCAAGTCAAGTGCGTGTTGACCAGAAAAATAAGTGATTTGATTTAGATTATTTTTTCTCTTATTATATTTTAATACGGCTCGACTACATGTTAGAATCATCCATTGTATCGGAAGATAAACATCGGAACAAAATAAATTGATCAATTAAAAAAACCGGCCAAGTGCGGGTCGGACTCGCGCACGAAGGGTTCCGTACCACCATCACAAATGTGTACGGAACCCTAAAATGAACACTGGAACAAAACATACGCGAAGGCAACGCGAAAATTAAAATTTATTTTACCATTGGTTTTATTTTGTTATTAGTATTTGTTGTTATAGCGGCCAGAAATACATCATCTGTAAAAACTTTACACATCTACTTCAGCTTATCTAGCTTACGGCTCATGAGATACAGCCCGGTGACTGACGGACAGACTTTTGGGTACGGAACCCTAAAAATAAATAAACCTGTCTCATACAAACACAACACAAACCTCTGATATTTTAGATTTGGTAAATTTTCCGAAGTATTTTTTTATAATAATGTATTGTACTACACCTAGACCTAGACCTGTCATGAGGTCATACCTATCTTTACCTACCTTTTGTTATCGTCTGCTACTTTACATGATAGTTCTTCATAATATTTTTCTACTTTAGTCACGCTATATTTTTGCATGACGAAGACTTAAATGTTTGACGCAAATTAGGTAGGTATAATGTCTACATAAAGTCAATTTATTGCTTCTCACTCCTCTATTTTAATATTTAAAGTATTTTTAAATATACCTACACTAAATAGGTAGGTACTTACATACAACTACATACCTCCTAAACTTACGTCATGTATAAAACAGCAATAATCATTTATTTCATAAAGACAATTTCATACAAATAAACATACACTTAATTAAATTTATAATCTTGAAAAAAAAAAACAAATGTATAAAAACATACATGCTAAGTTTACTTTCACACAATTCTATTTTTTTAATTATCAGAAAAAAAAACCAAATTGACTAGTTTCTTAAATAATAAATAGTAGGTAGGGGAGAGCGGGGCTGAACGTGCCGATTTTGACAAATTCTTATATTATTCGGATATAACAAGTACTATGTCTGAAAATAGTGGTTCATCCAAAGCCAAATTTTGTATATTATTCGAATTTAACAACAGATTTTGCATATTTTTTATAGTTTTAAAGATAAAGTTATTTTTTTACACAGCGGCGGCAAGGCACTACCAACCCCACGTTGGGGCAAGTTGTGCCGTAGCTGAGGTCAGTTGTGCCGTTGATAATTCTAGGTGTTCCCGCGGGAATTACGGGATTAAAAGTAGCCTATGTGTTATTCTAGGTGTCCAGCTATCTATATTCCAAGTTTCATCGCAATCGGTTCAGTAGTTTTTGCGTGAAAGAGTAACAAACATCCATACAAACTTTCACATTTATAATATTAGTAGGAAGTAGGATAATTATTCGTTATACTTTTAAATCAACTGTTTTTTAAATTTAGTTGTTTACAATACTAAGTATTATAACTAGCAGCAGATTATCGATAGTCGGTTTTAAAATTGCCGACTAGTCGGCAATGGAAATCGTCATAATTCGTAGATAAATATCTCCCAAATGACCAATCGGCAATTGTTGGTAATTTTGTGAGAAATCTCACTTCGAAAACTGTGACGAAACCTTGCCAAACTTCCAATAAATGGTTCAACCGTTTTCGAAAAAACTGGAATAGAGCTGAAGCACGATTGAAACATTTTAGAGGCTCCGGTTTTACTGACAACCGAGTGACTACCCCCCCTTCTAAATGTACAACTGATTTACTAAGTTTTAGTTTTATTGCATCATTTTTAGTTGACGACTAGTCAGCACAATTTGCCGACTAGTCGGCAAATTTGTAAAATATCCTGAGATGCGTTTTTCGCTTGTATGTTCTCATTCTGTGAAAGACAATATTATGCAGTATAAAGTATCATGCTCGCGTTAATATAAACAATATTGAAACAATAAAGGTTGCTTAGGGGTTGGTTGTGTCGCGGCACAAGTTACCCCTGATAAACGGCACATTTTACCCCGTTTGTGAGAGTGTGATACTTTGTCTCACACACAAAAATCACTTTCCTCGAAGCATTAAAATTCCACTGCATATCAAACTAGGATAAATAACAAACATTTTACTAAAACTCTCATATATGCGCACGATAAATTATGGCTTGCGACCAAAAAGTATCGAAACGAAAATACTTACTTACGTAGCGCTCTAGCGCTCAGCGGACCCTCAGGTACATTGCCACTCTGGCCGCGTCGCTGACGCAACTAAAATGGCAGCCGCGTGTGCTTGACTGTTAGGCACTACGCGACACAATACAATCGTATATCTAACTCTTTCTGTTTTCGAGATATTCGTGTCGGCACTATTTACCCCCCGGCACTTTCAGCCCCGCTCTCCCCTACCCGTAGAGGAACCTCTTGACAATGCGTTACGTACGTATCAAGGATCATACCTTTATCTACCCCTACCCCACCTTATCATTTGGCACTTGGGCACGAGGCACCTCTCCTTTAAGAGAGACAAACTGTAGTTTTATTTATGCACATTTAAACTGATCCCAGAGCAACGCACTGCTGAGCACCTGACGGTACAGCGGCCCGTAATAATGATACCAAAAGCGGGGCCCTATATTATAAGCATTCAACACACTTAACTCTATAAATACAAGTACGCTGGATTTGCTATACCATACGACCTCTGTGGCGCGTCGGTTGCGACGGTTGCGGGTTTGATTCCCGCCGGGTGCAAGTACTTATGGTTAAATAATAAATATTTGTATCTGGTCTGGGTGTTCCTCTATGTATAATATGTATGTATTTACAAAAGAAAAATAAATATTATAAGTATTATATCCGTTGTCTAGTCACTGTAATACAAGCTTAGTCGCTTACCACGGGGCTAGATGACGCTGTGTGTCCATTTATTTATTTATTTTTACAAAATGACATTAGATCTTTGTGCCTATTTGATCTGCGCCATGATGCGCTCCTGTTTCCTATTGAAAGTCATGGTAACCGTCCACGGAACTAATGTTTCCGAGGTAATCAAATAGGCACAAAGTTCAGAGCGCGATCTCCTGTCCAGCGTATATTATAGAGGTCAGTGGTCACATCTAAACATTATTTCTTAAAGTGTTTACCACACTTAGGAAATACGAATTATGCCATCGACGTCGAAAACATTGACGTCACGCCTAATGATCGTGAGCCCTTTTACGTCGACTTCCATTGATCGTGACCGCTTTACCACCGCGCGCCTATCCACCGCGAGTTCATCTGCGTCGGGCGTCTTTGCTTTTGAAGACATGCTTTCAAGAATGTTCATATAAGCATTGATAGATTAGTTTTAATGGGGGGTTGTGACGCATTATTGTTATGATTTAGCCCATTGAATCCCCCTACTGATGAAAAGCCTCAAAGTCTTTCGATTCCCTCCTCTCTCTCCAAACTTAACTCATACTCAAGCTCAACTTAGTTACGACCTATAAATATTTTATGATTGATTGAGATATAATAATATCAATTGCTTCTAATCTAATAACTTTCTTTTTATGGACATCGTGTCGTCTAAAAATAACTCGGAAATTGAAAGAATATTCTCATTGTGAATACAAAATAATATCTGTAAATATCTGTAGGTAGGCCTACAGATATAGATACGCAGTTTGATTCCTATAATTCGATCCAAGTGATAATTTCTGAGAATGAGTATTATAATAATACACACAAGAATTCTCTGATGTTCCTGGTAGAATACCAATTATGAATAGTATCTCAATAAGTAATTAAATTAATTATGCATCTTTCTAAAGACCCTAACTTTATATTGATTTCAAATAAATATAAAGTTTATTTGAAATCATAATCGTTCATTCGTTTAATCATAATCGTTTATTCATAACATAATGTATGTATTTCAGGCTAATTTATATCTCGATATTCCTACGAGATCAGGACTTACGCGGGTAGAAACACGGTGCTCAGTTAGTAATGGAATAATTAATGTTACGTGTCGTCAAATCACGAAGTAAATAAGTTATTTTAGGTAAACGTGATACGTCTTTTAAACCTCATTATCACCAAAAGAAACTTCGTAATAACACTTGCTTATTGTAAAGAAAAAATAATACCTAAGTACTTACCTATACTTCGCTTTTTAATTGTAAAGACTATACCAGGCCACTCAGAAAGATTTGCGAAAAAAGTTTTTTCATAGAAGTTAGTTTTTTAGTTTCTCAAAACATTCTGAGTGTCCCACGTATAATGATTTGACACCATCTTCCTGAAGAAAAAAGTAAACTACAAGGAACCAAAATCGTCAGGTCGTAGTCTTAAATTAAAAAACCAAGTATAAATAAAATCGCTTTATATAATACTGAAGTAGGTAGCTAGCTCTCTATCACGTCTTTTAGTGGCAATTTATAATCCCCTAATGAAGGCGAAAGACCGATGAATTCCCTTCCAGTTGACGATGCGGAACATCTGATTGTATCCTCATTATTGGCTTCACTATTCATTCAGTGAGGGAAATGGAAGAGTCGACGTCATCCGGTCTCAATCAGTAAGCAAACGTGTAGTATAGAGATGTATAGCTAGACGTAGACGTAGGTATGAACGAATCATAAAGATAGATAGAGTCTTCGGAATAGTGAAAGTCGGAAATCTATGTAAATTGACTGAAAAAATATTTCGCTTTTTCTAAATCTGTCTTCTGTGCAAAGCACAAAAGGTACCTTTTCGCTTATCTATATATCTTCCTAGACATATAGATTAGTTCTTTATTCTAAACGTTCGCTTCTTGTCTAAACTATGGACAATAGACAGAAAAACCTTTTTTGCCATTTGGCTACGGAACCTTAAAAATGTGGAAAACCTAGTCTACCGGAAGCCACCTTATTTAATTACTGATTCCAGAATTTATCATTTACAATAAAAAAATCAATCTGGAAACTCCAGTGAAAACTATTCTGAATCATTCCTGAGTAGGAAAATTACCAATTATTATGTTAAAAGCATTCAAACCACTTACAATATCATTAGGTGCTTCTATTATTCCTTCGACACATAATATGTTTCTAATGTTTACCTGTATGTAAGTAATGTCTAAAATTAGAAGTTAAACAAATTGCTTATCTGAATGTTACGAACGGGAACAGTTCTTTTCCACTTATCTCGACGTTTCAACCATGTCACACTGGTCTGTGTCCCCTCGCGACCAAGCCCATAAATAATAATACGCGATTAAGACCCGTCAGAAAATAAAAATAATACCCCGGGTCTAAATCGCGTATTATACGCGATTTAGATACGGGATTTGATTTTCCCAGGTCTTAATCGCGTAACTATGTTAACAAATCGTGTGAATTTAAACAAATGTTTTTTACTTTCCTTAACTACCTATGTACCTATAATAAGTACCTATTATAACAGACACTGTAGTTCTTCCTGTTCTCATCTGAGCGATATGTTCCCGGTGCATCCCTCTCGGGAGCCCGGGGTCCGCTAAACCCCCAATTTATTTGGGATCGGCACAGTAGGTAAGTCTTAATTGACAAATAATGTACATACCTACCAAATAGATTTGGCAATATTTTTACGGCCGGCCGCCAGCCTGGCACCAACCCTCCTAGAAACCAAGCAGTTTACCCGCCACCGCGTGGAGAGAACTCAAGGTTTGCGAGTCTCCCTCAGATCTCTTAGTCGCCTTTTACGACACCCACGGGAAGAGAAGGGGTAACCCTATTCTATGCCTAGGCTACACGGTAATAAAATAAGAGACAGACATTATAAAGAGGTAGGTAACGTTGATAACAATTATGTTTGCATGTATTTTCCGGGTAAACTCTGAAACTACTGAACCAATTTCAGAAATTCTTTAACTAATAGAAAGATACATTATCGAGGAGTAACATAGGCTACTTTTAATCCCGATATTCCCACGCGATCGGGACTTACGCAGGTAAAACCGCGGGAATCTGCTTGTAAGTAATAATTTGGAAGTGTTGAAACTAACATCTGAAGCCTTAGGTTACTTAAATAAATAAATAAAAATAGTTTATTGAGTAAAATCCAACTTGAAAGGTTACTCTTGCTCATCGATCGCGACCTTTGGATCTATTGAACTTCTAAAAGTCGACGTAGGTTCTTATTTTGGTTTAAAGTCTGGCAACAACCATTGCAAATAACCGCTAAATAGTTTTTGTTTGTATATCCTTTAACCGCCGATGTCGTCTGACATGTTTAATTCTTAGAATTTTGTAAAATAAACTTTACACTCGTATTTATAGTCAATTCTAAGTAGAATACTTGTCTAAGTAATATGTCTGTCACATTTTCGTTAAGGGCCCTATTCTGAAAAACTGAAAATCCATGTCGGGAGCATCGAAAATTGTTGATTATTTCATGACGGAATGTCGTAGAACTTTTTTTTGTGTACAGATTGTAGGCGACATTGTTTCCGATATGTTAGTGCAGTTTCCATACAAATATGTCTAAACATATTGAAGCCTATCGACATTTTAGCCAAATCAGACATTTTTTGTCTAAAATTTGGATAGGCTTTGCACCAATAGGAGGTTCTTGTCTTAAAACTACACCAAAATGTAGGAAACAATGTCACCTACAATCTGTGCACAAAAAAAAAGTTCTACGACATTCCGTCATGAAATAATCAACAATTTTCGATGAGCCCGACAGGGATTTTCAGTTTCAAGGTCGTTGGCGTATATACTCTTCTTAACGTTAAAAATCACTAATAAGAGACTCTATAAATACTATCTTTCTAATATATAAAATTTCCATGTCACAATGTTAGTTACCGTACTCCTCCGAAACGGCTTGACCGATTTTTACCAAATTTTATATGCGTATGCAGTAGGTCTGAGAATCGGCTACTATCTATAATTTATAAGGCAAAACAACGTTTGCCGGGTCCGCTAGTAGTCTATAAATACGGGTGTTAGTTCCTACCTTAGTACCTACTTTAAATTAGTAGAATGTTCTTTTTACCCGACTGCGCGACGCAAAGAAGGGTTATGTGTTTATCAGTCTATGTATTTTAGAGAAAAATTAAAAAATAATGTAAATTTATTCGTAAACAAGAATTACGTACGGCTACCCATTACTAATCAGACGTATACCTACCTACTAACACAATAATAGTTACGAAACCGTCCCCAACTCCGCATTATTCTAGGCTCTCGACTAGCCTTGGTTTTTCGGTGACATAAAAACCCCTTTGTAGCCCTACTTTGACAAGACTGAGGCAGTTATTGTCCCCAGAATTAGACAGAATATTGAGACATCAATGTCAAAAATTTGCTAAATAAATACCGTCCCATTCGCAAACCCTGGGAGTAATTTTTAACCCAGCCTGGCGCAAAGTCGCCTTAGTAATAAACGTGAAATGTATGAAATGTATTTCCTCTTTTAATGAGTTCCTAGAAAACATAGTAGGTAGTTAGTTTGTATGTATTTACAAAAGAAAAATAAATATATGTGTTATATATCCGTTATCTAGTCACCATAACACAAGCTTAGTAGCTTATCATGAGATCAGATGGCGTTGTGTGATGTGCACAGATTTTTTTACTTTATTTATTTTCTTACCTTGACGCGGCGACGTTTCGACTATGTTACGAAAGAAAACTCGAGCTCCGTTCTTATTCTATTTAATAACCGCTGTTCCCTAGATCTTCTTTTCGTGTAGTGGTGTGGCTTACCTGGTGTTAGAGATTTCGGGTCGTCCTAAGGCCTCTAACTTGACCTAACGAATACTATCTGAGATAACAACCGGGACCAACTGCTTAACGTGCCTTCCGAAGCACGGAGGAGCTCGAGAAAATGAATTTTTGCCACACAAATTCCCTAGATAAGTATTTTATTTTACTATATTTACTTGATATTTACCCCTTTATTTAACTCGTAATGTCCATCATTTGACGTCATAAATGTTAGTGTAAACGCTACGAATCCCCAACCTCCTACGCTTGGCTAATTTAGCGTAGTTTGGCGTGGGTGTTGTATTAGAAATTATTTCTACGCTTCTAAATCCTCAGTCTTACAATTTCTGCTATTTTTAAAGAAGCTATACCTAATAAGGATACAACAGAATTTGTTATTTTAAAAACAACTAAGTATAAAATATGAAGTTATGAAAAATAGTTTGCAAGAAAAAATATCTATCTGAATTAGAATACATTTATTCTTATAATTTAGAATTTATTCATTAAAGCATACATCAAAATTACAATCAACTTAAAAATAAAAACTATAAAAACCCAAATTAAAACCTAATTACAATTAAACTTAAAAACTACAAATTTATTGAATTAGAATTACTTATTGATAGCTGGAGATTCACTCTTGAGTTGGAAAAATTAGAGTCTATAAATCAATGGGCATCTTAGGTGTCATACTATGATTGCTTGTAACAGTTATAGCATTTTTTACAGTTTTAAGCCAATTTTGAACCCCAGAAAGTTTCGTTCGCAAATACTTTTAAGCTAAAGCAACAAAGCAGACTTGTAAGAAACTTATTCGACTCACAGCACAGAATACATAAATAGTACAAGCCTACAGTAACATCATCTTAATACCACAGTTTACCTAATAGTTAGTGCGCCTCGGCGCTGTTGTCATTGTCAAAAGTCTGTATTGAAATTGAGGGGTTTGGTATGCCTAATACGTTGGCGTTATTGTTACCGCTAAAGTTGCGAAGGACACTTATCTACAGAATGCAAATATATAATTGAAGTCTGTTATTGTTTGCCTTAGGGTCCATTCACCCAGACCGGCTCGGAGAGGAGAGCAGATAGATTATTTATCACGTTTTAAACTGAGTTTTGAGTTATTGTAATAAGGTTTATTTTTACATATCACTTCTTTAATTATTGAGATTCATCATCAGCCATAGTCCGTCCACTGCTGAACGTAGGCCTCCTTCATGTTTCGCCACATCTCTCGGTGAATTATTGAGATTGCTTGAGAGCAATCCTCGAGAGAAGTGACATGTAAAAATAAACCTTATTACAATACCTCAAAACTCAGTTTTAAACTTTAAAAAAATCTGCTCTTCTCTTCGAGCCGGTCTGTGTGAACGGACCCTTATGGTTATAATGAATAACAGCACATTATGCTTATTAAAATTTAAATTTAACGTTCGAAACAAGATTCCGGCGTGACCTTCTCATTTCCTACTATTACAAACAAACTTGTTTTAAATTTAAGTGCTAAAGTGGCATGCATCAAACCTACCGTGTTTGTATTCTGATTTATTGTCAAATAGTTGCGCCCCGCGGTTTCACCCGAAGTCATGCAATCCTTAATTTCATCCTGATGCGGTGGGTACCTATCTGTGGCGCAGGCGCAGGCGTTTGTAAGAGTGCAGGTGCAAAATTCTGTGGGGTGCAGAATTTTGGACAGATTTTTTTCAAAAACCCAATGTTATTTTTATTCATTACCTATTATTAATTTTATTACAATCTCTCATTTTATGCCTTTCTCATCGCGGCGTCTAACCATATAGGTAAAAAAGTTGACAGTTTACAAAAAATAACCAAAAATACGTACTTAACCTAAAATAAATACTTGTTCTGTCTATTTACCTAGCTAGGTGGCGATATGAGTTGTACCTAAGTAAATAAATAATTATTGCGGGACATTACATACCTGCAAGTCCTGCAACGCAACCTAGCCCTAAACTAACCAACTAAGGTTGTACTAGGGGTACTAGACAACGCATATATATACTACCTACATAAATTGAATTAACATCCATCCTCACAAACTTTCGCATTTATAACCTTGCAGTTTGTCGCTCGATTAAGATTGCAACCGATAAACCGTTTCTTGAGGAAAATAGCCGTAGTAGGGAGTTAGGTCTTGCATACATTAAACCAGTTTAACTGTTTTAGTTATGTACCTAAGTATATGTATGCAAGTAAATAGGTAGGTACTTACAACATATTTTTACTTATTTAGAAAGAAAGAAAGAAAATATGTTTATTAGGACAAGCACACAGCAACAAATACAGAACAGAAATAAAAGTACATAAGTACCTAAATAAATAAAAAACTAAGTAGGTATTTCAGAATACATGTCATTACTAACAAAACAAACACACCATCATCATCATCATCCGAGCGTTGTTCCCGGTTGCATCTCTCGAGAGAGCCCGGGGTCCGCTTTCCTACTTTTACGTCTCCACTTCGCACGATCTTCGGCATCCCGTGTAGTGAGGCAATTAGCACGCATATCCGATCTTACAACGTCAAGCCAGCACTTCTTGGGTCTTCCCAATCTGCCGCGGCCGGGCGGAGGCGCCATAGCAAGACATTTGTTTCCCACGTAACTAGCCGGTTTCCGTAGAACGTGGCCGTACCACCGTAAGCGGCATTCTTGCAGTTTGTCTGCAATGTCTCGGACATGAAGGCTGTTTCTGACGCGGTCTTTTCGCGTCACTCCACACATCCAGCGCAGTATCTTCATCTCCGTGACACGCAGCTCCTGCTTATGTCGCTCAAGCAATGGCCACGCCTCACTACCATACAAAAGGACAGGTCTAATGATCGTTTTATAGACCTGTCCCTTCAGTTTAACCGGCATTTTCGGGTCACAGATGACACCAGTT
Organism: Idaea biselata; assembly: GCA_958496205.1. Lineage (NCBI taxonomy): Eukaryota > Metazoa > Arthropoda > Insecta > Lepidoptera > Geometridae > Idaea > Idaea biselata. Next base: position 27,203,613 of record OY292399.1, on the reverse strand, counting down.
ACCTCTCGCCACTTGGCCCAAGCTGCCGAAATGCGGGACTTGACGTCACAATCGATGTCGCCGGACTCGTGAAGCACAGATCCCAAGTACTTAAACTGGTCTGTCCGCTCGACCATGTGACCGTCTACGCAGACAGGTGTGGGATCTGTGGTATTGCTAGCCAAGTATTCGGTCTTCGCTACGTGGAGTTGCAAACCGCCGTTCTCAAGTGACTCTTTCCACGCATTTACACGCCTTCCAAGCCGCCCCTTATCCGAGTCCGCTAGCGCAATATCATCAGCATCCATGAGCATCCACGGGGGCTGCTCGTGTGCGTCTTGGATGATTACGGACAGTGCGTCCAAAACAAACACACCATCACCACCACTATTTACATCTAGGTAGGTATATTAGGTAGGTAGTCTGAAATATTGCTTTGAAATGTCGGATATTACATAAAAAAATATGCTTATTTATTTATTTACTATCTAGTTCATAAGTAAACGTAAAATTACAATAACACGCGGATGATGCGGTTGTAACAAAAGAGATTGTTTCAATTACTTTCCCATCAACGAGCGTATATAATAGATTTTGCTCAAATGAACTTGATTACCGTGTTCATAAAGTAATTGATTCAATTTGTTATTTTATTACTGTCTGGAAGTATCCTCTGTGTTTTCAGTACATACATACTTAGATATCCTAGGTACGCTTTCATTATAATAATATCGCTTTTAGCGATAAGGCCGCCCATTTGTATAATATAATTTTAGGCTTTTTTAAAATTGCCATATCACTAACTTAATAAAACGCAATTGTAACCGACTCAATCACTGATAGACAACGTACAGCCTAAACGGCTAATTCTTTGATAAAACTTTATTTATACCTACAATAATCGTATATCTTATGATCCTACTTCCTACTTAATATTTTAAACGCGAAAGTATGTATGTGAATTTGTTACTCCTTCACGCGAGAACTACTGAACCTGAACCGATTGCAATGAAACTTGGTATGCAGCTAGCTTGAAATCTGGATTAACACATAAGCTACTTTCATCTCGATATACCCACAGGATCGGGACCTACGCAGGTAAAACCACGGAACGCAGCTAGTAATATTATAAATAAACATACATAGTTTTTGTTCTACATTTACAATGCCGATGTAATTCTCAATTATATGGTCATTTATATATATTGGTCACACACAAAACCCATTAGTAAGAACTACAGTGTTCGTCTTAAGGTAAACACAAACGCAAATGCAATCAGAATCCAAACAGTGAGTTCCGAGATAACTCTACACAATCTGAGAACAAACTCTATTTTTGTACACACAAAGCGGAAACTGTATCTTTTGCCCTGAAATTTTAGAATTTTACTTTAAAAATATTTACACTGTAATCCAACTAATATAAATTCAATTGCCTGTTGGTTTGTTTATTCTCTTCACGGGCAAACTGCTCCAACCTCCAACGGACGATTAACATGAAAGGTTATTACAAAATGTTGGACATCACACCTCTGTTCGTCTCATTCTTTGTGTCTGTTTAGATTCAGGATTCAGGAGCCGTATTTTTGAACAACTGGAATTAAATTCGTAAACGTAAGTTCGAGTTACGCGTGCATACTTCCCACTGACCTCCATTACAACTGGACAGAACATAGCGTACTGAATTTTGTGCCTATTTGATCTGCGCCATGTTAGGCTGTTGTCGCGCGTTTTCTATTAAAAGTAACAGTCCATAGAACTAATAGTTCCGAAGACGGTCACCATAACTTTCAATAAAAAACGCGGAACAACAGCGCAACATGGCGCAAATCAAATCGGCACGAAGATCTAATGTAATTTTGTATGGTTTAGCAATTCCAGCGTACTTGCATAATTTCAATTCAGTGATAGAGTTCGGTGATAGTTTCCGGCCGTATTCGGAAACGGCCGTATTCGCAAACGACTGGACTCAACTTTTGTCATATTTTCGCGCACGTTGATTGGCACTCGCAAGAGCAAGACAAAGCATTAAACCGCACACTACTTCATTAAGTTTCCTTTATGAGTAAAACCTACTTCTAAAGTTCTACTTTCGAGTTTTAAACTATCGATTGTGCATCCTAAACGGTGCCCAAGTTATTGGCACTCCTCTAAATTATGGACCGTTTAGCGATTTTCGATTTACGGTGACTCCTTTATTGGCAATATACGTCCATTATGCAAAAATAGAGCTCTTTGTCCCACATTAAACTAAAATTGGGTTTTTATTTGTAAACTTATATTGGTGCTTTAAATTGTTTTTACGTGTTTTCAGGATAACAATATAAAAAGAGTTTGCACAGGTCATTAGGTTATATCAGTTGTTAGGTCAAGTTAGAGGCTTTAGAACTTAAACACGAAGTGAGCCACACGAAACAAGATTAGCGCAAAAACATAACCCTTTTCTTGCAGCAGGGTAAAAAGGACTATAGTTCTATTTCCTGGGAATGCTGTGAGTGATGTACCTAATGATGTAGATGTATTTTTGTAATCGAAAGTCACACCTGCTCTTGATAATCCATTCAAAAGAGCTCTAGAAGAGATTTCTAAAAGTCTCTTATTCCAGAGATATCTCAACGGCCTCTAAAAATCATTGAACAAGAGACAAGAAAGTTCCATAAATACCGGAACAGTTAAATGATTTGTTCCGACATTAAAATAGTAATTGGGTCACAACCTAATTAGGTCGGCGACATTGCCAAACATCTTATGGTTACCATCGAATTAATATACCCAAGGGATTTGAGTTACGACTTATGACGTGACGCTTCAAACAGAACGACTGATCTTTAAAACGTTCTGTAAGGGTGAATTTTATTTACTTGCGTTAGTTATAGACAGATCGTGTCCCCAAAACGCTAGTTTCGGTTCTCTGATAAGGGAGAGCTTCCCCGTACCCAAAACGGCACTACCAGATTGTCCAGACTGGTACCGGAGCAATGAAGCCGCTCACCACTCGTTCCTCGAAAGAGGAGCTAACGACAACCTCGCTGGGGCCGGCGGAGAGGCCACCTACCACATTTCCATGTATGGTACCGGAGCTGTTAAAGGCACGCTCACTTCCCGGCATGAATCCACATGCCTACCAGGAGCCTATAAATCCTGGTAAGGACCGGTCTTCCCTAGCGTAGAGACCTACGCTTTCTGGCACAGCGCAGCCGGAGATGCGGCACCCCGAGAGGCACCACTAAGGCTACTCCTGAGCCTCGCGCACTCGTCGAAACGACGTGCAAAGCGCTCGCCGCGTATGAAGACGACCCCCGGTGACAAGCATACCAGAGTTGACAAACGTGCCGTCCTCTGCGGCTGAAAACCACAAACCCCCGCGAGGCCAAACCCAAGTTGGGCGACATCTCCTTACTAAGCCACCGATAGATGTGGCCGTTCTGGCTGCCGGGCTAGCCCAACCCCGCGGTACCCTGATCCAAAGGAGGAGACCCTTAGTTCTCACTCCCGAAACCCACTTGCCTTGGGTATGTGCAAGCAGGCAAGTGTGTCGAGGCCAGTGGGAATTCCTCATGGACTACATCCGTCAACCCCGACAACGGCGGCCTTTCTAAGCCTCATCTCTGCCCGGAAGACAATCCCTCTCCGTCCCCCTCCCTCGGCATAGTCACACTACCGTCTCGTGGCCCCCAAAACCGGTGATAAACTCCCCCGAGTTCACCGCCACCACCACTGTGAAAAATCACCTCTGAGGTGATTTTTCACAGTGGTTGTCATGCACGCGGCCCTTTTCTTGCGGAAAGGACCCCCGAGCCCGCTGACGCGGGTTTACGGGACATCTGGAGGGTAAAACGTAACGTCGTGCCCGCGGGACTCGAGACTCGAACGCGGTACCCTCGACTCGGAATCCACACTCTGCCGCAGCTGCCATCGTGCCTCGTAAACTAAATGCAATCTGCATAAAACTGCCCGATTTCAGGTATATTTTTTCCCCTTTTTCGTGCATTTTCGACTGCCACTAAAAATATCAAAATTGTAACAGTAACTTTAATCATTGAGGAGTTTTCTGATGAGAAGGTAGTTTCAGGTGATCCATCAATTCGTACCGAGTTCTTTAGAAGCTGATTCTATTGATGGAAGTCTAAAAATTAGTAATTTACTGCATTGTGGGATGCTATTCTGCTCATCATTCCAAAGGTTCTCATCAGATCTTCACCAACAATTTGTGGGACCAATTCGAGACTCTCACTTTCCAAATCTAAAAAGAATATTCTTATGCTGGTGTCCGGCGTGAACATATCCCCATACAAACAATATGCGGGTCGAATTGAGAAGCTCCACTTTTTTTAAAGTCGGTTAAAAACAACTATTATAAATTTCCGTATGTCCGAAGGATCCGAATATATGGAGAGACATAGGTATACGGTATTTTAAGAATTACCGGATATCCGGCTTTTTTAATTACGTGCCGGATATCCGGCTTTTTATTTACCTACCGGATATCCGGTTAATCATGTGTTGATTCCACATAACATACTTCTTCAATACAACATTCAAACTAATTAGGTTAAAGTGGAAATAACACTTTATCCGGATAACCGGACTAAATAGCCGGATAAAAAGTAGCCTATATGTTAATCGGGGTATAAAGCTATCTGCATACCAAGTTTGGTTAAAATCGGATAAGCCGTTTCTGAGATTAGCGGGCACAAAGGCACACACAAACAGACAAACAGATAAACAGACAAACAGACAACCAGAAAAACAGAAAAATAGGTTCTACTGCGTTCATAGATACCGATACAATTTATATTTTTTTTATATCTTCCAAAAACAGACACCGCTGAGTTACGATTTTATTATATGTATAGAAGATTTCATTTGCCTTTGTGCTTATAACTGTAATAAACGTTAAATTAAATATTTCGTTTCTAGCGGTTGGGTGCTGTTTTTCCCGTGTTAGGGCGTTTTTAGAGTTCTATACCCAAAGGGTTAAAACGGAATCCTGTTGCTGAGACTTCGCTGTCTGTCTGTCTGTCACCAGGCTGTATCTCATGAACCGTTACAGCTAAATAGTTGAAATTTTCACAGAAGATGGATTTCTATATAACCGCTACAACAAATACTAAAAACAAAATAAAATAAGTAGAGGCACCTAAACAACTAACGTGATTTAGGGAAAAACGCAACAATACCGCGATATATTTTACTACTAGCGCCATCTAGTGCTGGAGTGATAGACTTGCGCCGTAACTATACGCTTGACCAATTGACACAATTTTTTGACTTGACCAATTGTCCACTAGGTACATCACAATCTGCGGCATGGTGAAAAAAAATTGTGTAACCGCAGTAAGGCCGCAGCGTCTATTTGTTAACTCAGATTCTCTAGTGTTTGAATTTTGTTGTAAGTAGGTACCTACATATAAAGCATACCTACTTACAAACAACGTTATCAGAGAAAATAGAGACAATCAGTAGTTTTTAATTGCACACCACAAACAGACCGACACAAATTTAAAAAATAAGATATTTATGTTCTACTTACCAACTGCTTTTTTTAGAACACCTTGACTCGGTTTTTTAATTTGCTTCCAAGTACCTACTTTACAGACTTTTTGTCTTTTCTTATTGCAAATTATTATAGAATGTAGACATTTATCATTTTACTACGAGTATAATCTACACTAATAGTAAGATTTGTGTGTGTGTATGTTTGTAATGAATAAATTCAAAAATTACTGTGCTGATTTCAAAAATTCTTTCACCAATAGAAACCTGCATTATCGAGGAGTAACATACGCTACTTTTGATCCCCATATTCCCACAGGATCGGGACTTACGCGGGTGAAAGCGCGGGACACAAGATATAACGCACAGTCTTCTTCTACTTTTCGTGTAGTGGTGTGGCTCACCTAGTGTTAGAGTTTTTAGGTCGCTGTATGGCCTAACTTGACCTAACGACTGTTATCAGAAATGAGGTACAATCGGGATCAGTTGATGACGGTCCTTCGGAAAGTACAGACGTAACGGAGCAACTCGTAGAAATTACATTATCGGTCACCCATTTTTACTTCTCTCTTCTCAGCGATGCTTTCGGTTGCATCTCAAGGTCCGCTAAAACCTCAAATTATTTTGGAGTCGGCACCGTAGAAAAATATTAATTGACCACACCTGCTGCAAAAAGATTTGCCTGCCGAAAGAGGATTCCTTGACAGCAAGCAGCTTATCCACCCGCCACCACACGAGGAGAACTCCTTGTAATATAAATATTGTTATGTTCTACTTTAGATTAAAATTTTATTTTAAGGCCCCACTGTCACCTCACCTTATTGCATGCTCGAAATGAGTAAACTGTTGAAACTATTTAAATTTCAAGACCTCCAATGTACACAGTTATAGCAATAAAAATATTCTTATTCTCATTCCATGTTTTCCAGTCTCCCCTTAGTCGCCTTTTGCGACAACCACGGAAAGGAATGGGGTAACCCTGTTCTATATCGGAGCTATACGTTTAGCAGTGCACGTTGCGTTAAATTTCCCTTTATTTTATCGCAAATTCAAGTCTGTAACATAAATTACACACCTTTATATAACTACTTCTATTGTAAACATTGCAACACCATGAAATTCAAAGAATGTTCTTCAATAACAAACTTTATTCGTGTTATAAAATAAAGTGCATTTTTGTTATAAATAATGTTTTGTTTGTTAAACTTTCCGTTTCAATTTTCCATAGAGTGAACAATGTGGCCTCATAATTGTGTGTGTAGGTGGTGTAGCGGAACTATGTTAGAAAGGAACATTTCAATCCGGATAACTCAGTACCTACTGGGTACCTAGGTACTTAGTTCTCCCTTCCGTTGTATGCTTATACTGAAACAAGTTGTTCGCCTGGACGTCTAAATATACGTCTTTTGGTTCACTCCGATGTGGGGCCAGTTGACGCTATCTATTCAAGTTCCAACCAAGTACCTACCTATGGATTTTCCATTTAAATATTGATTTTTGTATCGAGAGTAGTCGAGTCTAGACTAACACATCATCATAATCAAATGCAAAAGGATTCAATTTTATCCTAATAACGTTTTCTAAAGAGATCTCGACCGTCTGTAAATTGAAATGTCACAAAAATTATTGTACGGTCAACATCAAACATCGATAACCACAATCAGATTTTCAAAATCGCTCAAAATAAAACAAATTAAAACAACGAGGCAAGCTTAAAAATAAAACAAAAAAAACTTCGGTTTTTGCGATGATGACATGACCAAACTACAAGGGTTTCTGGTCGACCACGAAACCCTAAAAACAACAACCATCCATGCAATAACTAGGTAGGTACCTAACCAAACAGTAATTTGCGCCGACATAAACTACAGTTTAATTAATCAGCCATTAATTCTATTTTTATAATTCGCTTTTATCAATAATCCTTTTATCATTATTTATAGAGATGATTATAATAATGATTAAATGATAGGAGCTTTCATAATATGTGGGGTTAAACGAACTTCACGCCATTTAGATTAAAACGAGGCAGATAACATAAAATTTGATGAATGATTTCGTTTATATTAAACTTTTGGAATTCTCCAAATGTTAAGAGTGTTTATCATCGATTGGAAAACACCTAACTCAACATATTTCATTAAAAAAAAATGCAATAAGTAGGTATACTTACTTAATTCCAACCCGTTGTAACGGATCGCAAAAGCCACCCATTACACAGGTGCTCTTCATGAATTTTAAATAGATATAGACATATTAAATCATTGTAAAATAATTCAAACCTCTATCAAATTCTAATATCGATTTTAGTTAGTTAACTTCATATTTGTACGTAGATGGCACTGTTAGGTAAACCATGCCCCCACGCTAAAGCTGACCAATCATGAAGGGCTAAGCAGAGGTTTGCGGGGGATGACGCTGACTTGGAGAGCTTGGCGTTTTTAGAAGGAGAAGCGAGGGCGCGCACTGGTATTTTAGAAGTCTTCGAGAACGGTCACGTATTATTTTGGGCTTTTATCGTGCCATAAGTTTGAATTATATAAATTTTACTAGATGTTATAGAGTCAGTGTTTGCAAGTAATAAGTTATTAGAGTCAGTTTTGATCCAGCCATGATGCCTATACTGTATCTAGTCCTGTAAAGCATTTAAGGTACATTATTAAATATTAAACTAGAGGAGGTTTGAATTGTAACGACTTTTCTCCAAGAGTAGACTTCGATAGTCTTAATTATGGGACATGTATAAAATGTACCTATTTTTGTGTATGTTGAATATGTTAATTACTCATATTTTATGATTATATGCCATTTGTGTCAGGTTAGATTCCTGCACTAAGCTTAAATTTGTTAATTTGACGTTATAAGTTAATATGCAGCTCTTGTGAGTTCGATTCTCGCCCTGCATTTGTACTGAAATATACCTACTGTACTATTGATTACAAAGTACTTTATAGTTGTATGCAATAATTATACTATCTAAAGCGAGGTTCAATCCCTGCACTGATTAATTGTTCTTTTGATGCTAAAGTACTGGTGGGAAAGTACATTATAATATCTTTTATTTTTACCTTTTGTTCTTAGACTATAACATAGTTGAAGGAGCGTCCATTTTGTTGTGTTTGTGTTTTGTATGTGTTTGCTTACAGCTTTAATGTAAATTCATAATTGTTTAATCAGTCTATCTAAAGACAGTCTACAGGAAATTCTATAAAAGAATCCTGTTTATTGTAAATTCACTTTTCCAAATTAAAGTTCATATTTGAGGACAAAATTATGGGAAAACGCTCGTAAGGAGGTTTCCTTTTAATAAATTTAATTCTAAATTATATTTGGACAAGATCCATCAGTTAATTTTACTGTAGTAAAATGACCAAGATTAAGTCAAAGCCTAAGTACGTTTGGTACATATATTTTGATATTTCCGAGTGGAATTTACATGAATAAAGATTAATTCAAATCATAATCTATACGTAAGCAATTTACCTTCTTTTTATATCTCTATTTGTGGGAAATATTGGTTTGATGATCTGAATTCGAGGTCTGGCAATTCTGCCTTACTTGCAAACCGAATCCGGGACGCAATCGACAAAAGACTTGAGTACAGGTGTACTGAATGAAGTTTATCAAACTAAAAAATTAAAAAACTAAACTATAAAATTTTCATAAAGAGGATTATGTCACGCTAATAGATAAGGTATTTGCCTGATGTCTATAAAGTCTCATAATGAGGTTTATTATAATGGTTTTTAGGATTGTGGAATTCCACTGTTGTCAGCAGTCCATTTATTTTATACATTTTGGTCAAGTTACTATAGAGATTGAAATTCATAATTCAATTAATTATTGTCCGTTATCATTAACATTTGATTAATTACACCGGTAGAGTTTTCTTTCGGGGATTCTTTCTCTATCAGGTAATCGAATCTCCGTATATAATAAAACAACATTTTGATAATTTAATTACTGTGCGTTCATTTATACCTAATTCCCTTAATTTTAAGTTAGCTGCCTTATAACATTCATTCTGTAGACTAGAGTTGAGGATCCGGCATAGATAGTAGAGACATCGTCCTGTCAATTTATAGCGTAATCAATTAAATTCAAGTAGCAACAATTTTGATCACATAAAACAGTAAAAGATCATCTTAAATTATCCTTTAACGTTTCAATTAAAGTTGGTTTAGGAGTATAGATAATACTTAGGATAATTTGGTCAGATGTAGGTTTTCTGTAATCTCGTCTACCTTTATGGAACCTAGAGTTAACTACAATACACAACGAGGGTATCTGAACCATTAGACTTTCACGAGCCAAAAACAAAGAAAGGTACATCACACAATCATAATTAAGTAGTTTAGATAGGTAGGTCAGGATTGGTCGTAATCAAATAGGTATTATATCGTTTTAATTGAGGTAGTTAGGGATGCGTTTTAATTAGGTATTTTCGTTTATTTTAGTTGACATACCTTTAGGGCTTTAGATAGATGTTTTAGAGACAATTAGGTATGTTAGTACGTTAGTACATAAGCCTTAGGGGGTCTTTACAGTTTGGTGCCTTTGACCAAGATTAGACCTTAGGATCTTATAGAATTTAGATTTAATTAGTTAGGCCTTTAGATACTTTGTTCCTTTATACCGTCGAGATATGCTCCTGTGGCGCAGCGGTAGACTCACTGGACCGGTTATCCAGATGTCGCAGATTCATATTCTGCTCTGTGTCGAATTTACGAAAGAAACTTAATTTTATTTTTGAAGTGTTTTCTACCCATTGATAAATAGTTTTTTTTAATGTTTTCCAAAATTCTGCACCCGACAGGCGACAGGAAACTCCTACCCTTAACTATAGGAAAGTAATTACAAAGGATATTTCTTTAAACAATGAAAGTAATTTGTTAACTGACTTCAAAAAAAGGAGGTTCACAATTACTCCGAGATTTAGAAGTTTTGGGATAACCGGAAAAGATTCCAATGCGCCGTACCTATTAATAACTATTTACTTATTAATTCAAACAATCCATTGAAGTTATTCATTATTCGTTTACTTATCTGTTGACGAAATCTACGTAAAAACCTGTTTTTGCAAAATATTCGCTTCTATAAATAAGTTCTTTGTCCAAGTTCCTAAATAAATGTTTTTATTCCGACAGCTTTGTACTTTAGCCTCTAACTTAGGCATACCTACTGTTTTAGACTTAGCTCTATTATTGCAATCACGAAACAAATCTAATAGGTACTCTTTTTGTTAGGCTATTTGGCCCACTGTAGGCCGGGCCTGCTCTTCAATGGGTTGGGGAGTAAAACATTACGGGAGCCTATTCGGGATTGGCGAAGGTTTATGCCTTCGAAACGTGCTAAGTCCTAGGACATGTAAGTTTCCTCACGATGTTTTCCATGAGCGATGTTAATAGCGCAAAGAAAAGTACTTACCTGGTCTCTATTATAGACTAGAAGGAGAAAGGTCGCCTGATAGTGATCCATTTCAAACTGGTCTCTATGACAGACGAGCTTCACAGTTCCAAAGTCAAACTGTTTGGGAAATTACTCACACACTTATGGCACAAACATATATTTTCTAATACCTTAATCCAGGGAGAAAACAGTCGACTACGTTTGTAAAGTTTGTATGGAGCAAAAGTAGGTAGACTGTCCTCTTAAACAAAGATGGATTAAAATTAGAACGTCATTGTTAGAATACCTTCCCACCATCCAGCTAGGTAATCTAATATTAATTGGATTATTTTTTCTCTCTTTACAGGGAGCCGTCAAAAGAGCACCAGATGACATGGTGTTTCTGGCGCCGGAGACGGCTGGTGGTAGCCTTGCTGGCTTTCTTCGGTTTCTTCAACGTGTATGCTTTGAGGGTCAATCTGTCTGTGGCGGTAGTCGCCATGACGGAACCCGTGGAGACCAAGTTGGATAATGGAACCATTGCTATGGTAAGATAGATTTTGGTTCTAAAAATAAGCTTTAAAATCTTGTAATGACAGAGCATTGAAATACTCTGTAACTAAGTATACTGCCTACCTATTACCCTCTGACTAAAACCTAATAAGTACCTACCTTAAAGTTGCTTACTTAGAAGAATGACTAGATTCCAGCATAGTTTATAAGTTTTCAGCTTAGGTTGGCTGAAAACCAAAAATTTGATCTTAGGAGAAACTAAACGAACTGTTCTAACAATTCTGAACTATTCCTGAATATTTTTTCGATTCACAAAAATCACAAACTTCTCTCTTAATTTTAAAATAAACAGCAGTGGTTGGTTAATATTTTACCTATAAGTAGGTAATTATATAAAATTGTACATATATGTATGTACACATGTGTACTATATGTATGATTCGCAAATTCTGAGATACAGTGTGTGTCGCGAAATGGGGTTCGCGTCCGTCGCAAACACTGCACTTAGTTAAGTATGATAGATAACTATAGCTCCCTAAGTTGATACATAATTAATATTATACAAGATAATATTACTTCATATTACAATAAAAACTGCTGTTTGAGACGATGATGCAATAAGTCGTTAATTCTTTATTACCATTTCACTTCACAAAGAGCCACGAGGACACTTAACTCCACGAGCTAACGTGCAAATAAACAATAATATCATACATAAAGCTCACGTTATTTCATTATTCCGCTGTCTAGTGTCAGTGACTCGAGCTTTCACGTTTGGTGCTGCATTCACTATCTAACGAAGTGTTGGAAGACCATCTACTCGGTGGATCGATGACATTGTAGCGGTCGCGGGGAGTCGTTGGATGGAGGTGGTTTGGGATCTCTATTTGTAGAGTCGTATGAGGGACTTATGACGGATGACGATATGACGAAGTTATTAGATTGCAATACGCTAAGATTAACTTCAATAATACCAAAAAAAATATTTTATGTTTTAGGTTTCGTACGTAGGGTTTCGCGCACGAAGGTTTTCGTAATATTATCACAAAAAAACACGTTTTTTGTATGGGAGTCCCTCTTTGATTTTTTTTTTCTATTATGTAACAGAAATATGTCATCTGTAAAAAAATACCTAATAATCTAGCTATCACGGTTCATGAGATACAACCTACTAAACAGACAGACAAACTGTGGAATCTTAGTGAAAGGGTAACGTTTTTACCCTTTGGGTACGGAAGCTCCAGTACTGTCCTACCATGGCTCAGGTGAAATGGAAAACAGAATACAGAAAGTTTCACTTATGAGCAGTCCAATGGAAATAACTCTGTGGGTTTTTAGCGTGATAGAAAACTTAAGTGAAATGTGATACAGAATACAGAAGAAACCTTGCACTTGTGGTTACAGTGTGCACTGTGCAGTGACTGAACACTCGAATATATCTAATCTTCTCTATTATTGTAGTGAAATAGCAATCTAAGATTTTAGAGACGTCATTTGACGGTTCAATTCAAACGTTAGATTATGATTTAATAGTACTTGACTATTTAATTGTTGTATTTGTACTACCTACTTATGCAAACAGAGATTGTATAATTATAATCTAGCTTTGCTCTCCTTACTTCTTATACTTATTTTTTCAATATTACTAGCTGCTCCCGATCCCGCAGGATTTACGGCAAAATTCGAAATCAATACAACGGTTTAGGTGTGATAACTAGAGATGGGCCGACTAGTCGGCAAATTATGCCGACTAGTCGTCAACTAACAATAATACAATAAAACCAATATTTATTTAATTAGTAGTATACAGTTTAGAAGGTGGGTAGTCAGAAAAACGTAAACAAAACACGTCATAGCTTACATACATCATCTAAACATCTAAAATGTCATAACTATGCCCCAGCTCCATTTTTTTTCCAACTTTTATTTTTATTTTAACCATTTTTTGGAAGTTTCGCCACAGCTTTCGAAGTTCAAACTTATCCAAAAATAGCAACAATCGCCGAGTGATCATGATTAACCCAAATATCTCGGAATTATAATGATCTGCATTGCCGACTAGTCGGCAATTTTGGAACCGACTAGTCGGCTAGTCTGCTAGTCGGCAGAACCCCTAGTCGGCCCATCTCCAGTGATAACGTAACATACAGACAGAAAGAGTTACTTTCGCATTTATAATATTAATAAGATAAATGCAAAAGAAACCCTGTCAGTTACGATTTCACGCCTAAACTGCTGAACCGATTTTGATAAATTTTGGTATAGAGATAGGTGGGACCTTGAAGTAGGACGTAGGTCATCGCCTTGCAGTTTAACCCGCAAAAGTCCTGATCCAGTAGAAATATTGGGATAAAAACTAGCCATTAGAAACAAAAGGAAATCAAAAACGTAGGAAAACCCAAAACAATCTATAGGTACCTTCCTATGGGACCATGCAAATAATGTTAATTTATGTAGACACTTATCTATTTTTAGCGAAAACGGTAAGGGAAAATCCTCTAACTTACTGACACAAGGTCCGAAATCGTATTAAACACGACTGAATAAATACTGGTAAAATATTTTAATCTTAATCTAACCCGCGTTTTAAAGTTAATCCTGGCTTACACGTGTTTGAGTTGATTTAATAAGAGTATTTAAAGGGAAAGGCTACCTACTCGTTTTCCGTACAAATTAGTCGACTGTTTCCTTCCATGATAGAGACATAAGAGGAAATATGTTTATGCCATAAAACCTATATATTTGCCATGACCATGCCTCTATGTTTTGTTTTTGTTTACCTTTTCTAATTAGCATAGTAAGAATATGTAGAAAAATTTGAATATGATCTTTTAAAATCAATTTTTTTTCAAGTTAGTTAAATAAAGCTTCGTACTTACTACGGACCAAATGTCCCGCGACACGTGTCCCCGGAGACATCGCAACGTCGCTCTATGTCTTGTCTCCGTACACATCAGTTTTCATCAGTAATCATGTCTTGCGAGGTCTGGCAACGTCCCGTAAAGTCGCCCGATATCTTCAGTGGCACGTGTCGCTCGACATTTGTCGCCTAATGGGTACGAAGCTTTAGATCATAAAACTAATAATATTTTTAGGTAAAAAGAAAAACCCATGAAGCTAAAATAGACTTACCGAAGTATTTGGAATTTTTGTCGTTGCGACTCACGTAAATCTGAATCCTTCACCTTTCCCCTGGTTATTTAGACAATAATTGAAAAGGTTTAGAAAATAATTGTTTTATTATGTTACTTATATAACCAAATTGATATAGGTTTAATAAGAGTCTTCTTCTGATTTTTGTGTCAAAATTTACGAAGTTAAGACGTAAAAAAACCTAACAAAGGTATTTTCCCAAAACTCTTATGTAGATAGTTTTGCTTTTAAAATTACAGATACCAGAATTCGATTGGAATTCGCAGACTAAGGGGCTGATTCTGAGCTCTTTCTTTTACGGGTACTTGGTGACACAACTACCCGGTGGATGGCTGGCTGCTAAAATAGGAGGTAACAGGTTTGTTCCATTCTATAACACAATTCATTTCATCTTTAATATTTCGTGGAGAACGTTGTTTAGTTCTGACTGAAGTGCTTTAAGCATAGTATACACGAAGCCAACACTGGCAGCCAATGAGACTGGGAGCCAGCGTTGGCTTGGTATTTGCCTTGTGTAAACAGTTTTTCAAGCCAAGCTAGCGCTGGCTGCCAACGCTGGCGAGAATAGAGCGCCTGTCTACTTAATAGGGGCCAGGCCAACTCTGGCTTGTCTGCAGGACTGGCGCCAGCGTTACTGGCTTCGTATAAACTCTGCTTTAGGTGGTTTGTTGAGACCACTAGTTACGTTCAATTTGTTCACTTAAAAAAAACCGATCAAGTGCGAGTCGGATTCGCGCACCGAGGGTTCCGTACTCATGTACGATTGTACACGTAGATCTGCATTGATGACCAGAAACAAATACCCTTTTTAGGGTTCCGTAGCCAAATGGCAAAAAACGGAACCCTTATAGATTCGTCATGTCTGTCTGTCCGTCTGTCTGTCCGTATGTCACAGCTCCTTTTTTCCGAAACTATAAGAGCTATACTGTTGAAACTTGTTAAGTAGATGTATTCTGTGAACCGCATTAAGATTTTCACACAAAAAAATAGAAGAAAAAAACAACAAATTTTTGGGGTTCCCCATACTTAAAACTGAAACAAAAAAAATCATCTAACCTATACGCGTGGGGTATCTATGGATAGGTCTTCAAAAATGATATTAAGGTTTCTAATATCATTTTTGTCTAAACTGAATAGTTTGTGCGAGAGAACCTTCCAAAGTGGTAAAATGTGTGTAACTTCTAAAATAAGAGATTGATGAAACTAAAAAAAAATATGATGTACATTACCATGTTAACTTCCACCGAAAATTGGTTTGAGCGAGATCTAGTGAGAAGTTTTTTTTAATACCTTATAATTCGTACACCGCAATTTACCTTTTAGAATAAAATGTTAGTTGTGTTGTTGTTGTATGTACTTACTTAATTGATAGAAATATTGCAAATGTTCGCTAAAGATTTTGATTTTTGATATAAGTATTATATCAGTAGTCGCGGTTTCAAAAAGGTCTCTTAGAATATAATAAATAATTTATTTCCAAAATGTGGATACAAAATTATGTGTTTATTATGTGTTTTAAAATCGACTTGTGTAATATTCCAGGGTTTTCGCCATAGGGATCGGAGCCACATCACTGCTGACTCTCTTCACCCCGCCACTTGCCCACACCAGCACTAGTTTGCTGATTGCTGTTAGAGTTATTGAGGGATTGTTCGAGGTATGATGCTTTGACTACTATAGTTTTGGATATGAGATAGGGAAATCTCAAGACATCTATTCACCCTGTATATTTTGACCACTATGTGCCGTGTAGCCCTGGCACATAATAGGGGTTACTTCCCGTCTCTTCCCGTTAGTGTCGTAAAAGGTTACTAACAAACCTTAAGAGGACAGTCTCCATTCTCCTTCTCCACACAAACGTAGTCGACTGTTTCCTCCCTGGATAAAGACATTAGAGCAAATATGATTATGCCATTAAACCTATATCTGTCATGAGTCATGACTATGCCCCTACCTTTTGATTTTTTTTCATTTTCTAATTAGAATAGTAATAAAAATAAAAAGAAAATAAAAAAAATCAAAAGGTAGGGGCATAGTCATGACAGATATAGGTTTAATGGCATAATCATATTTGCTCTAATGTCTTTATCCAGGGAGGAAACAGTCGACTACGTTTGTATGCAGAAAGAGAATGGAGACTGTCCTCTTAAGTTCTCGCCGCGCGGTGGCGTTTAAACTGCTTGGTTCCTAGGAGGGTTGGTGTCAGGCAGGTGGCCGGCCGTAAATATATTGCCAAATCTAATTAAAGACGGTAAGGTCAATGATGACTGACCTACCTCGCCGACCCTAAATAATTTGGGTTTGTTTAGGGTCGGAAATTGGGATTTAGTGGACCCCGGGCTCTCAAAAGGGATGCAACCGGGAACATCGCTCAGATGAGAAGAAGATTTTGACTAACATCTCACCAGACGATAAGTGATGCTGATGCCGCCTTTGTCTTTTTCCGTGACAAGAACTTTCAAAGTTGGCAGACAGAAACAAAAAGTGTCCGATTCCATGATGATACTATTCCGACCTTACTCCACGTTTATTAATAAGGCTATACGTGTTTATGTAACAGGGTGTAACGTATCCGTGTATTCACGCGGTTTGGTCACGATGGGCACCGAGCGAGGAACGCGCAAGACTTGCCACCTTCGCATTTAGTGGCAGCTACGCGGGCACCGTGGTGTCCATGCCGGTCTGTTCGCTGCTCGCCAAGTACACCGGCTGGCCTGGGATATTCTACGTCTTTGGTAACTAGAATAGAATTGTAACATATTTGTGTATTACGGTGTAGGGTGTAACGTATCCGTGTATTCACGCGGTGTGGTCACGATGGGCTCCGAGCGAGAAACGCGCACGGCTCGCCACGTTCGCGTTCAGTGGGATCTACGCGGGCACCGCAGTGTCCAATAGTCCAAAAACAAAAATAACCAGATTTCTTTAGTGGCTGCACTGGTCTACGTATTTCACGACAAGTCAGCTTGGCGCTACGACTAAAATCGGTGAGATAATTTTGTACTAAAGTTACAAACATATTTGTCCCAAAACGTAACATAATTACCCTAAAGTACTCATAGTGGCCGCGGGTTCACGATGGATGCAGGCCGCTTGTGACCGAAGCATCTGGAGATCTATGAGGGAGGCTTATGTCCAGCAGTGGACTTCTTACAGCTGAAATGATGATGATGACTCATAGTATTAGTAGGTCTAATTTAAGGGTTTAAGTCTTCCTACTCTTTTCTGCATGCAAACTTTACAAAGTTAGTCGACGTTACCTCCCTGGATAAAGACATGGAGAAAGAGTAGGTAGACTTTCCTTTTAAGTACTCCTATGATATTTTCACTAGAGCGGTGACATTTTTAAATTATATTTTCAGGCATAATGGGCTTAGTTTGGACAACAATATGGTGGATCGTGGTGAAAGAATCTCCTGAGAAAGATCCTCACATCACTCCAGCTGAATTGAAATACATACAAGTGAGTAACAACAGATATTTTGTTCTTATTATTTTAGTCATTTTGTATTAAAAAATCTTTCCTAAATTCTGCACCTGACGGGGCTTGAACCTGCAACACTTACAATTCCGGTGAAATGCGTCTTCAGCTTGCGCCACAGCACAGTTGCAAGCGAAAGGTTTTGCATGCAGCTTTTGAACTGTAATTGAAATCGACGTCTTTTGAGCTGCTGGTTTAAATGACAGTTGGCCGCACGTTTACAAATCAATGCATCGGCTTCAATCTAAGGCTGTTTATTGCCAAAATCCCGCGCGCAAATCATTCCTTTGCGCGGTGCCGATTTCTTTACACCGCAAGTCCACGTTGGCTTGAACTTGCGCGGTAGGTCTACAGGTCTTGCTTTCCACTTCTACTTTTCCTTACTTTTGAAATACAGATCTGTCTGCAGATCTATACAGGGTATCTTAACGTTTCTCTAAACATTAGGCATTGAAAAAACGCTAAAAAATGAGTTTAACCAATGTGTGTACGTGTGTATAAAATGTGTGTGTGTTGGAAAGAAGTTCCTTATCGCGCGTTGCGAAAGGGGGCTAGACGGAAAAAAATTAAGACCAAACGTTGTAACGACACTTTTTGCTATAGTTGTAAGCCGTGCGGCGTGCGCGTGTTTCTCTCTCTCTCTTTCTCTCTCATAGAAAGGAACTCCGTTCCATCCCCGGGTGTCCCTTGACACCTTTGGAGGTACGAAATGGTGTGTACTTCCAAAGGGAAGATCTTCCACCGGGCAGCTGGTTTTGCCCGGTAGGCCGCGGCCCGACGTTCTCTCATCGGGAGTTGTATATGAGCTTATCTCGGAAAGAAAGTTGATAGCGCGATTCAGGTTTTCATACTAGTAACGCCTTCTAGCTGATTCTGTGGGCGTCCGCCACACACTTCTCAAGTTTATTATGGAGTTTCGGCGGGAAAACGGAGACAACATGTCGTGCTCCAATTTTATTTTCGTTAAACTATGTTGTAAACTCGGTTAAATTGTGTAATTTTGGTGGAATCTTATTCAATTTAGTTCCGTGAATGTGCACAAGTGTAGTGAAAACAAAATTGAGTGTTAAACATGGACTTTCCGTCGTTCGCGCCGAAGCTCCTTGAAGGTTATAGTAAAGTTGCCACCGCTTTACCATAGCCCCTGACTTGAAACTATAGGCCCGATCGGGCTAATTTCACGCAAAATACTTGATACTGGCAAGATGTACAAGATGTACGACGCCAAAACTAGAAGAAACTTGAAATATTCTAAAACTTGACCCTGACTATTCCAAATTGGCCATATCGGTCTCAGACCGAAATAAATAAATAAAAGTTTATTATGTCCGTAGGACTCCCGCGGCACGGGCGCGGTGGAAGGACGCACGCGACACCCGTGGCGCGCCATGCTGACGTCACCGCCGGTGTGGGCCATCGTGTGCGCACACTTCAGTGAGAACTGGGGGTTCTACACCTTGCTTACCTTCCTACCTACCTTCATGAATGGTAAGTACGGGGTGTTTCGATGATAGTCATTTAATCCGAAAGGGGGTGGTTCTACAGGTCTAGACGAAAGTTAAGAAAGATAGAGAGTAGAAATATTTTACAAGGGAAATTGTATCACCACAAATTCTTCTCCTATGATAGGATTCGAACCTGTGCCCCGCTCTTGCCGGTCTAGTGCGCTACCATTGCGTCACACGACCCTATTACTGAGACTCCGCTGTCTGTCTGTCCGTCTGTCACCACCAGGCTGTGACCGTGATAGCTAGACAGTTGAAATTTTCACAGAAGATGTATTAAATACCCGCTATAACAACAAATTAATAGTCAAGTCAGTCAGTCGTTCACAGTTCATTCCAGTGTTTAGGGTTCCGTACCCAATAGTGATAATGATAGGGATATCAATATCACTATTGGGTACGGAACTCTTTGTGCGCGAGTCCGATACTTGCACTTGGCCGGTTTTTTCAACTTTGATACTTTTCAATTTCAGATGTATTCAAATACGAGACATCACAGACTGGGTTCCTGGCCGCCATACCTTACCTGGCCATGGCCATCGTGCTTCAAGTGGCCGGACATCTAGCCGACTGGCTACTAAAGAGGAGGATGCTTTCCAGAACTAATATTAGGAAACTGTTCAACTGTGGCGCGTTTATTTCACAGGTATGAGTTTTTTTATTTAAAAAGAACAACACACTTTTAAAACTTACACGAAAGAGTTTTGGCGGGAACGCGGAGACAAGCCAATTTTATTTTCGTGAAACTGTGTTGTAAACCGGGTTAAATTTTGTAATTTTGGTGGGATCATATTCAATTTAGTTCCGTGAATGTGCATAAGGGTAGGGAAAACAAAATTGAGTGTCGACATGGACTTTCTTCGTTGTATCCAAAGCTCCTTCAAGGTTCTGGTAAAGTTGCCACCGAGTTACCATAGCTCCTCACTTGAGACTATGACAATCGGGCCAATTTCATCCAAAATACTTGATACTGGCAAGATGTACAAGATGTACGACGCCAAAACTATAATAAGAAGAACTTGAAATTTTATACAAGAACTTGACCCTGGCTGTTTCAAATTGGCCATATCGGTCTCAGACCGAAATATAAATAAATATATGTATTATATCCGTTGTCTAGTCACCGTAACACAAGCTTAGTTGCTTACCACGGGGCTAGATAGCGCTGTGTGTTGTTCACAGATTTTTTTTTTTATATATAAAAAAATATACTTACCTATATTAGAATTACGCCATCTACAGGAAACCCCTTTCCAGTGATTTAACTTGTGCTAATGATTAACTTTACAGTTAAGAAAGGCGTTTCTTGTAGATGGCGTTCAAACGAGCCGAAGCCGAAAATAGTAGACATACATAATATTCTTAAATTCATCGCTCGTGTAGTATATACTATGTTTATTTATATAATAGTAAAAATTAGACACAGGGTAAATAAATATTAACTCAGTTTCATGAGAATGAAACTAAAACAAGGCTATTATTTATTATAATTTATTTTATCTGGATTTCAGACAATATTCATGGTAGTGGCTGCGTATTCCGACAACGTCGTCGGCTGCGTCGTGTTCCTCACTGTAGCTGTGGGGCTCGGAGGGTTCGCCTGGTCTGGATTTAGGTGAGATATTTCAATAAATAAGAGAATTATCGAAATCGGACTTCATATGCCGGAGTACTGCCTTAACATATTATTATAAACATACTTAAGTAGATACAAATAATATACGGGTCGAATTGAGAACCTCTTCCTTTTTTGAAGTGGATTAAAATAAAAAACAAACTATATAACAATCACATGACATAAATCGGAAGTTCGTTTGTTTCGTCTTCACGGTCAAACGGCTCGACCGATTTGGATGAAAATTTGCATATGCAAACTATCCCTGTTTAAGTAATGGAGAGTAGGATATGGGTAGTTTCAGTAGTGGAGTGTAGGATAAATTTGTCCACGATAATCCCGCGGGATCTGAATTTACACGGGTGAAACTGCGCGTGCAACTGCATTATATGAATTGTCTTATATGGTTGTTCTGTATTTCAGTGTAAACCACCTGGACATAGCGCCTCCCCACGCGTCCATCCTGATGGGACTATCCAACACGGTGGCCACGCTGCCCGGCATCATCAGTCCGCCGCTCGCAGGGGCTATTGTTACTGATAAGGTAATCTATATCATTAAAATGCTTTGTCCTGACTGACTGACGGGTCGACTATACGGGTAAAACCGAGAGTTACTGCTAGTTAATAAATAATCACCAAAGATAAAATAATAAATTTGAAGAATTTATATACCGGGCGAAACTCCGTAAAAAATATTAGCCACAACCCAACTATTTATAGTATATATAGATTGTTTTGTATCTAAAATATTTATTTTAAACACAATATAATAATATGGGCGTTAGGCACTACTACCTTCTAATGGTAAGTGATGAAATAGTGTAAAAGATGATGATGATGAAAGATTCGTCTTCCCGAATGACTGCATCGGTCTATGTATCGAAACACGAAAGAGGCTGCTTGGCGCTACGACTTAGGCCGGTTACCACCTAACAAACGGTCTTTTTTAGGGTTCCGTACCCAAAGGGTAAAAACGGGAAATTTTCACAGAAGATGTATTTCGGTAGCCGCTACAACAACAAATACTAAAAATAAAATAAAACAAATATTTAAGAGGGGCTCCCATACAACAAACGTGTATAAAAAACTACAAGGGATTTTAGTACAATGTGAGGTCGCGTCTGATTGGTCAGAATCAAATCGAGTAGGTCGTGAAATTCAAAAAGGCTGCCCTGTCTGTCAAAAATACCAGTCTGCCTTCACTTACCAAAGAGTTTCTTATAAGTTTCAGATTTTCTTTGTGCCAAAGTTTTTTTTTTTTCGTTTTTTTTTTGAGTAATGCGGTTGTATGGCGGGAGTAAGAATCGAAGCTAAATATTTCATATTGTCCTATCGAATTTAAAAATTGGTTGTTGTAAACAATTTTAGGGTTCCGTACTCAATTGTGATAGTGGTACGGAACCCTTCGTGCGCGAGTTTCGCACTTGGCCGGGTTTTTGAAACTTATTTTGGCTGCCTGCGAACTATTATTTAATTTAATCATTTATTTATTATTTCTCTGAGTGTCCACTTAAGTGTGGATTATTATATTACACAGCAGTGGGTAAATCTGCGATGCTTAACTTGCTCTTCCAAGCGACCACGATTTAATTAAAAAAAGTAAACGTAAATCTTTGATCGTTCCAGACTGCAGAACAATGGCGCATTGTGTTCTTCATATCAAGCGCCATCTACCTAATAGGAGCTATAATCTACGGGATATTCTGTTCGGCCGAGAAGCAACCGTGGGTCGTGGAGACTGACTCCGACGCTACCTTCGACACAGATGGCGCTAGCGTCACCACCGCGAGGGGATACGATAATAAAGCTATGGATAATTCCGAAATGTAACCCGGATTTACCAGTATCCAGTAATTACTGTACCAGAATATATCAGAAACTTAGATCAGTTCAGTTCAGTTCTTTAGTTATGGCCTTTCTGCCAGCATTAAAGGGCAATTTGGGCCAATATCACGTGGATAACACTGTGTGACATTTAGAATTTATACAATGCGGGTAGGAATGGGCAAAAAAATAGTGGCGAATTTTATTGCAACTTCATGTGAGCATCTGTTTGTTACGTGATAATTCCGTGTTTGGCACTGTTATTTTATTTTCGCTACACTCGTTATGTTTCATGATAGTAAATTGATTATTATGCCACCAAAACTAAACAATTTACACGCAAATAACTAGGTTTCACGAAAATAAAATTCCGGAGCTCGCGTTCACCAAGGCGTCTCAAACAGAACTCCAAACTTAGTTCAAAATAGTAGACAAAGAACTGGCAATTTCAAGGAAAAAGTAAATATAGAACCATAACTTTTAAATAAATGTATGGGATTGTTTGTTAACGTTCTTGATCTGAGATGCTGAAATAGGGTATAATTGTCGCGGGTTCTGATCCCGCCGAGTACGAATTTTTGGAAGTTTATTTGTTAGTAGAAATGTTTTACAATGGGAAAGGCGTGGTCAAAAATTCTCTTGTGACAGGATTCGAACCTCTGCTTGTGGTTAGTGGTGGTAAGTGGTGAGCGCACTCTCCCGGCAAGCGAGGGCTTACCGGGCGAGTGTGGTAACCATTGCGCCACACGGGAACCCACGTGACACGTTGAATTAACGATTATGCTTCCTCACTGTTCATTTGTTTTTTAAATCAATATTTTCTGAGAGTTACTTGACAAGTGACCTATCTAAGCGCTCGCTTGAATGTGTCGCAAAACCTACTACCATCGAGTATTAATCTTACAGAGAAACAACTTCATACAAGCCCGCTCCGGGCGTAGCTACTCCACTACATGCGCTATGTGTGCGTGACCTCTCTCACCGACAGTGTGCCGACGGTTTCACGTACGTGAACCGAGTAGGCGCTTCGGGCGGCCTCGGCAAACCCGACCGGAAAGCGGTGAGAAGTCACGCACACATAGCTGCGCATGTAGTGGAGTACCTACCGCCGCCGCCGCGCCGCGGGCTTGTATGAAGCTGTTGCTCAGTAGGATTAATACTCGGTGCTTCTACTTTTCCAAAATGGGCACAATTGAAACGTAATGTCAAGTATTAACTTGCCCTCATGACAAAATAACTTAATTAGTCATCCACACGTTGCCAATAGCCAACTGAGCTAGTAAAACAAACCGATGTTTAAGTTTGACACGAAATATTTAAAAGTATTGTTATTTTTGTAGTTAATTTACAACTATTGTAAGATCTGAATTCCTGTTTGCTTTATCTGCACTTATTTGTATTAATATTTTTAATGAATGTTTGGATACTAGAAATATTTTACAAGGAGAAATACATCATCAAAAATTATCCCATGACAGGGTTCGAACCTGGGCCCCTCGCTTGCCGGGCGAGTGCGCTACTACTGCACCGCACGGGAACCCACGTGACATGGGGAATTTTATTCATGATTATGATCTCTCCTTGTTGTGTTTACCGACTAAGGCTCGGTTGAGGAATAAGGAAAGTGCGAGGAACATTTAAACAAAAGAGCGTTTGAACGCTATCTCTCATCAGGTGTTGAAATGATGTAAGGGGGCGTCCATAAATTACGTGAGGTGTTTAAGGGGGTGAGGGGGTCGAGTCAAATCTCATCTAATCTTACGTTGGGAGGGTCTCGGCAAATATCACGCAATTTTTTTTCTGATTGAAACAAAAAAAAATTATACTAGGTATTTTGGTCCATTTAATCCAGATTGTTCACACTGAAAAAAAAATTCTGCTACCGGAGCTGTATTTTACTGCTCCAGTAACTGAACACACTCTGAAGCAATTTTTTTTCTCTTTTTCAATGCGTTTACGTAAGAAACCCACATTTTGAAAAATCTCACGTGAGATTGGAGGATGGGGGAGGGGGTTGAATAAAATCTCACGACATCTCACCAGGGAGGTGGGGAGGGGAAGAAAATGTCAAAAAACACCTCACGTAATTTATGGACGCCCCCTAAGATGTACCACACTTATCTATAAGACGTTAGTGGAAAAAATCCGACCAGGGACCTTATTTTGTAACTTTGTTGCTAACAAATTTCGATTGAAATTGTTGATTACATGTAATTTTTCATGTCATTTAAGATATCTGCATACGTAACGTTTCCCGGACGGGATGTGTCAATTTCTACATACAAAAATAGAGGGGAATGGCACTGGATTTTTGGAAAAATCAACAATTTCAGTTGTTTCTATCGAAATTTATTAGCAACAGAGTTACGTAATCAGGGGCCTGACTTCCTTAGAGGCTGCACCAGTCTCCGTATTAGAACACGGACGAGTCCGCTTGGCGCTACGACTTAGACCTCTGTGAAACTGCAGTGAACAGCTAGTGTACTCATAAATGTTTAAATAAGCATTAAATGTGATATATTTTAGTATTAAGTGTAATGAAATGACTTGAATGAAAATTACTGAAGACTATGTGTAAGAACCTCTTTACATGGGCAGTTGATTTGTTTACAATTTGATTGCCCGTGCAAGGGGTTCTTAAGGTTTATTTTAGTTAGAGCTTTGAATGTTTATTGTATTGGAGTGAATTTATTGAATATCAAAATAAAATATTGAGCTTTATTTGTTTCTTACCTATTATTTTTAACCTCTTCCAACACTTCGCTTCGCAATGCATCGTGGGCGACACTTGAGGACTTTTACTGTCCAGCAGTTATCAGTCATTTGATTGAGCTGTGGCATAATGTGCAAATTCCGATACGGAAATTTCTAGCAGTGTGTGGAAATTTCCTATAACTCCATAACTATAATCCAAATAACCATGGATCCAAAAAAATAATGATAATAGCTGGTATTATCATCAGTGGTGGTAGAACTCTCATTTTTTCTTATCCCAGCAGTGGCGAGAAAGAGACGTTTCTTTTGTCACTCGACAAAATACTCGCAGTAAGACTGCTTGAATACCAAACCGATTTTGATGAAACTCTATATGACAACTTAGAAACTAATGTAATTTAATTACTGTATTTTACAATCGACACTGTACTAATACAATATAATTACTGTATTTTACAATCGACATGATAGATCTTGAACTGTTTTTTTATTCCCGCTCTGTCTAAATTATCCGTAATTTGAATCGTTGAAAAGGAAGGAAGATAAAATTTATTTCATCCAATCCAAAGAAACGTTCGTCTTCTAAGCGCCATCTATATCTCAGTAGCGGGCATTTTTATAAAACTCGAACCTTTGTGAAGTACCTATTATTTTTACTCTATTTATTTTTTCTTTTGAGTAGATAATATTCTTCAATAATTCCTAGCGAGATTTTATATTTTCTGATTTTTTACTGTACAAACAAAATAAGCAAATACGAGTTTTAAATAAAATAGTTTGAAAATAAAATAGATATCCGAAAATAGTCAAAACACATATTTTTAACTACTCATTGATACAAATATTAAATTTTATCTATTTTAAATTATTATGATATTACGAATCAATCAAATTATATTTTAATTAAATATAATAATGATGTTTTCCTCATAAAATAAAGCAAGAGAATATAAAAGAAAGTCAACAACACAAACATATTTGAATTTCGTAACGCAACTTCCGCCCCCAGTCCGGTGTTTGTCGGCAAAACTATAAAGAGCGCCGACACTTTGAGCCACCGCTTTTTCTTCATTTTAGTTTTGGAGCGCGCGCGTTGATCGAAAAACTTACAAAATGGTAGAACAGAATAAGGAATTGATGAAGAAGCTATTAGACTTGATGGACCAGACTGGTTACCCTCTTATTCAGCACAATGGACAAAGGAGATACGGTCCACCACCAGATTGGGCCGGCCCTGCTCCTGCGAAAGGATCCGAAGTCTTCATCGGCAAACTTCCACGTGAAGTCTTCGAAGATGAGCTAGTACCTATCTTCTCGAAGGTCGGGAAGATCTATGAAATGCGTCTGATGATGGATTTCTCCGGGTCGAACAGGGGATACGCTTTCGTGACCTACGCCACCAAAGCCGAAGCGTTGCGAGCCGTCAAAGAACTGAACGGATACCAGATCAGACCTCGTCGCAACATAGGTGTCGTGAAGTCAGTGGACAACTGCCGCCTGTTCGTCGGGAGCATTCCTAAAACTAAGACCAGAGAGGAAGTATTGGACGAGTTATCGAAGACTGTGTCGGGGATCGTAGACGTAATCTTGTACAAGAACTGCTTCGATCGGAGATTGAATCGAGGGTTTGCTTTCGTGGAGTTCACGTCGCATAGAGCAGCTGCTATGGCTAGAAGAGCTTTGGTTCCAGGCTGCACCAAGCTATGGGACCAGGAGGTGAACGTGGACTGGGCGGAGCCTGAACCGGATATTGACGACGAGCACATGAGACGAGTAAGATATATAAATTATTTGCTGGGCACTGTTATATATGACCAAATTTGAATTTTAGGGGCTTCTACAGACAAACTGAATGACCCTGTTTGACTAAGAGCGCCTTTAGCTTTTGTTCACTTTTGCACATTGTCTGTATATGTACCTACTGGGTTCGCTATATAGGTACCTACATACATTTAAGATTAACCCTAGTTGCGCCCTCGATTTTACCTGTGTAAGTCCCGATCCCGCGGGATTTACGGAATTAAAAGCCAATGTCCTTCTCCAAGGTCCTATCTACCTCCGTACCAAAATTCATCAATATTGGTTCAGCCGTTTATGTGTGAAAGTGTAACACAAAGTGTTTCTTTCGCATTTAAAATATAAGTAGTAGAGATGGCCGACTAGTCGCAGACTAGTCGGGAAAGCCGACTAGTCGGCAGTTCAACCGACTAGTCGGCAGGTGCCGCAAATTATGCCGACTAGTCTTCAACTAACAATTATACAATAAAACCAATATTTATTTAATTAGTAGTACAGTTTAGAAGGTGGCTAGTCAGAAAAACGTAAACAAAACACGTCATAGCTTACATACATCACCTAAACATCTAAAAAGTCATAACTATGCCTCAGCTCCATTTTTTTTTTTCAAACTTTTATTTTTATTTCAACCATTTTTTGGAAGTTACGCTACAGCTTTCGAAGTGCAAACTTATCCAAAAATAGCAACAATCGCCGAGTGATCATGATTAACCCAAATATCTTGGAATTATAATGATCTGCATTGCTGACTAGTCGGCACTTTTGGGACCGACTAGTCGGCTAGTCTGCTAGTCGGCAGAAGCCCTAGTCGGCCCATCTCTAATAAGTAGGTTATCTGAAGCAGCAAATACCTACTGGTTGAATGATAACCTGTAAACCCCATATTACAAGCCAGTAAGATTTTATTTAAGACCAAATGATGCTGTGTGAAATAACTCAAATGTTTTATATATTTATTCATCTTGATAAGAAGTTTTGCTTGCCTTTGTATTTTGTTTATCTAATCAACAGCTGTGCTATTAGTTTTAAAACTACCTATCAAAAGTTTAGGATATCATATTGCATATTATGTGATACTGATTACTTAGTCTAAATAAGGTGACATCAGAACTGTCTGTAGGTAGTCTATACTCAATACACTTTGCCTTTGCAGGTAAAAGTGCTCTATGTTCGAAACTTCCTAATCCGAACAACCCCAGACATAATACAAAACGTTTTTGAAGCTGCCATTAACAGTAAAATTGAACGCATTAAAAAGATCTACGACTATGCTTTCATTCATTTCCATGAGCGCGAACATGCTGAGATTGCAATGAAAAAGTTACAGAACAAAGAAATTGATGGTAGCGTTGTAGAGATAAGATGGGCGAAGCCTGTTGACCGTGAATTGTATAAAATACAGAAACAGTCTCGTGGTAATGCGAAATTTAACAATAGCTTTGACATGTCCCAAACTTTGCAGTTGTATAAACAACATTTACAGAACTTGGAGAAGAAGGAATACTTGGAATCTCCGAAAGAGGATGAGGGTATTGGGTCCGCTTATGCTGAGTCCGAATGTGGCTCTCCGGTTGAGATGAGGAGCGTGAGTTACAGTAGCAACCGGAATAGTTACACAATGGCACCTGCCAAACTAGACTCCCTGTGCAAAAGGTAAGCCAGTCTTTTGGACATTTTTGGATTTTCCATTCTCCATAGAATCTCCATTTCAGTGAATAAGAATATTTTCAAGGGAGTTATTCTCCACACAAAATTTTGTTTGCTATTGGAATGTTCCATAGCAATTTTTTTTATAAAAATACTATCTGACCCAGTGAGCTTTATTCCACCTTAGACTGGTTCTCCACCAATTTTCAGCCAAATTGGTTCGGCCATTCTTCATTTATGTTGACCTATGTAGAAGTGGGTGGCTGTCTGTTGTCACATGTGCTTACTAACTGTCAATATTTTCAGGTACATGTGGACCACACCAACATATGAATATCAAAAATACTTTGACAATAGAGGAACGGAGCTCTGGGTGGCCAAAATTGAATTACCCCATGTAGGCCTGCCACTACTTGCTATGCCACAGGTAAATATTCCACAAATATTTTTATTCTAATAGGGCTGTTTTTCTTCCAATAAAATACTTAGTAGGTAACAATAATGTATTAAGTTGCGGTTTTTAAAAAAACTTTAATGTAAAAAGAATAAGAAACTAAAAAAGAATTTGAATTTGGCCTTATTGTTTGATTAGATTCATCAGTTGGTTTAATAGTTTTGCGTGATTGAAACTCAAAACAATAGATGTTGTTTTGACTTTCCTATTTCTAATATTAGTGGAATAAATCCTATTTTTTTAGGGTTCCGTAGCCAAATGGCAAAAAACGGAACCCTTATAGATTCGTCATGTCTGTTCGTCCGTCTGTATTTAATTAAACTATAATCTAATAATAATATTGTTACAGACGATTGGGCCTTTGATGACATCACCATGCTACAGCATGCAGCAGGCTCATGTGGAAGCTGCGGAGAATGCATTGAGGGTCATTCAGGTAATTATTTTAACATTAAGTAGGTATTTGAGTTTATATTTTTGTCCAGTTTAGAGTTTCAATCTGCTTAACTATTTTGGCTAATGAATCCTATTCTTCACCCAAATAAAATAAGACTTTGGAACTCCGCAAAACCTACTTAAGCGATTGTGATGAAACTTGGTATGGGATAGCTGGAGATCTGGTTTAACCCAATATACCACGGGTTCGAGACTTACGCGGGTGATACTGATAAGATAACTCAGTCGGTAGCTAGTGTAGGCATAGTAATTAAAACAGCGCCATCTAGTCGCAAAGTACAGAACTATATAATACTAGCTGACCCGACAGACGTTGTCCTGTCGTTTAGTATAAAAAAATAAAATTCATCAAAATCGGTTTAGCATTTTTTCTTTCATAAGAACCTTCTCCTGACAATAGCGCTCACAACAAAAAAAGAATTATCGAAATATGTGTAAAAGTTTAAGTGTGATGCCCGTGACCAAGGGAAATAGGGATTGATTTTATATAATAGATAGATAGATAGATAGATAATAGTACCTAGTACCTACCTACTATAACTGTACTGTAAAATAGGCAAGGTACATTGTCTCTTCTTCAGTGGTGATCTTTGTTACTGTCACATGTCTAACAGACTCCGCACAGAGGTAGTCGAATACTTACCCATATCCACTTTCCTTATTAACAGGCACTCAAATCTGATGTAGTTCACCAAGCTTCACCAGTGCCTCGGATGTACACTGCCATGGTACCGACCATGCCTGGCTGCATCGGACTACCCTATGAATATTCCATACCACGCCAGCCACAATTACCCATCACCATTTCACCACCAATGTGGAGAAGTGTTTGAAACCTCTAAAGTAATTTTTAAGGTTAGTTTTAATTCTTTTTTGAAGTTCCCGCCTTTAAACGGTAGCATTTTGCATTGAATTGAGTACTCTATTTCGTAACGAAATAGGGTATTAATTTGTTTGTATTAAGTTGCCATTGCTGGTTCCAAGTAGTTCCAACAGTATTGTAAACTCTATTCTTGGAAGAATAGGGTAGCAATTTGTTTGTAGGTTAAGTTGCGTTTTGTTATTACTCTTGTTAATTGGTTTGCAATTTTGAAAATTGAAAGCAGTTAATTTAAGTAGCTAGGTTTATTGTTTTTATTATTAGAATAAGTTAAGACTCTGATTTCGGTTTATTCAATCAGTTTCTTTTTGACTGTACGTTTTTTAGAAACGTTTGTAACTTGGAAGTAATTTTAAGAATAGTTTTTTACATTTCCGAAGAACATTGAATCGACAATTCTATTATTGAAGCAAGTAGCAGTTCATTTAGTAGAAAAAATTGCGTTTTATTATTCCACATGGCAACTGTTTGACTCTAATGTTCTGTTCGAAAAATATGACTGAAGACTGTCGATTCTTTTAGAAATTATAATGAGTTTTGTTATTTAATGTAATCATTTGGGTTAACCATTTTGAATTTTGAAAATTGAAATTGGTTAATTTTATAGATTTATTTAATAGATTAAGATTTGCGTTTTATTTTGACTCTTGTTGTTACTTTCAAATATTTAACTTTGAATTTAAGTTAACTGCTTAAAGTTGATTGCTTTTTTTTGTTAGGCAATATTTACTTAATGTAAAGCCGCCTATAACCTAAGCTTCCTTGGGTTTATACTTAGGTATAAACAGAGAGAATGCTGGGATGTTCTTTAGAATTTATTTTATTTCATAAATTACATTTAATTGAATAAATACCAGCAGTTTCATGACAATTTCTTCTTTTTATTTATTTATAAGTACCTACCTAGGCTTATTAGATAGCCAAATAATTTTTAATTATTAGAAACTTAAAGGTGCGTTAAAGGCACATGCCTTAAATACATTTCTTGTCAATCTTTTGCAAATCTACGTTGATTAAATGCTTATTTCCTGACTGGACCGATGGATCGACGCACAGCCGAAAAGCCGCTGTTTGTAGTGTTATGGTGATGTAGGCATTTGATAAAAATGATTTTTGAAAATTCTGTTTGAAACTGCGGGATACAGCTAGTTAACACTGTTCCTCTGGGATACATTTGCCGCTGCTATCTCTAAGTGTGTCGCGCACGCAAACGCAACTTTTCGTGCAAGGGTCGTCGTTGGTGCGATCCACCCATGGTGCAGGCTGGCCTTTCTGAACACAAGTTTGGACTCGATATAGCACCTCCGTACACATTGAAAATTCTTCATTTTCAGGACAAGCTTTCACACCTGAAAAAATAGTTGATACTTCATTTATGACGCTAGAAGCCTTATTTATTAATAGACTTTTAAATAACTAATAGCTTCATAGGTCAATTTCTTCTTTTCGTATAGTTTTGACTTGACCTAACGACTGCTATCGGAGATAACAACCGGGACTAACTCCTTAACTTTCCTTTCGAAGCACGGAGGAGCTCTAGAAAGTGTTTTTTTTTGCCATACAAATTATCGGTCACCCACCCAAGTAATGACCGCGCCAGTGCGTGACCCGCACGACCATTCAAAATCGTCAGGCCAATGAGCTCCTCAGCTCAGGTGAATAGATAGTATTATAATTAGGTAGGGTACCTAGGGTAGGTAGGTATAAACATTTCCGCAGCTTTCGTACCCATTAGGCGACAAATGTCAGCCGACACATGTCTTCAGACTCCGGACCCATCGCACGACGTCGCCCGATGTCTTCGGAGACACGTATTGCTCGACTCCTGGCGCCTAATGGGAACGAGGCTAAGGCCGGCCGCAGAGAACCGGGAACATCGCTGATGATGATGGATGTTTCATATAGACAGACATAGACATAGACAGACATTTATTTGCTATAACAACACACATACACAAAGAAATTACAAAAAATGGTTATAAAAAGACAGTTGTAATATAACCACCTGGGCATTCTTTCTCGGGAACACAAATCCCCTCTTCGTTCCTAAGCGTGCCCTCCACACAGACGCACGCTGCGTTACAGCGCGACACTGCTGGGCACGCCACTGGGATACCGAGGTGGTCACATGATTGAGCTCTGCAAACCGCTGCGGCACATTTGTGAAGTTCTTCGTTTTGTGAGCATTGGCGATCTGTACAAATTAATAATATACTTTACTGAATTAGATTTTTTTGCTAGCCGCCAAGTGTGAAAAGCTTGAAAACAATCGAGATTAAAAAAAAGTCGTGCTTTTTTTAACCTCGTCCCGATTTCATCACAGATTTATCTGGCAACACCAACTAGAAGTTACAGTAGGTACCTGTATTATGTATTAAATTGATAACCTAGTTTGTAGGCACTTAAGGCACTATGCAGTAGGTAGGTACAGTAGACGGCAGATTAGTTGAAAAAAATGGCGGATGCGCGAAGTCGATTTTTCATAGAAGGCGCGTGTAAAATGTACTACGCGAACTTTCCCCTTCCACTACAAATTTTTTCAACTAATCTGCCGGTCACTGTACATTTTATGCTTTGACGTGTAGTCTCTACATAGGATTGGGTTACCCCATCACCTCCCGTGACAACTAAGGGATCTGGGGGAGATTAGCAAACCTTAAAAGTCCTTCCCCGCGGTGGCAGATAAACTGTTTGGTCCCTAGGAAGGTTGGTGTCAGGCAGGCGACCAGCTTTAAAAATATTGCCAAATCTATTTGCAGAAGATATATATGCATTCTGCAAATAGATTTGGCAATATTTTGGAGTTAATTTAGCGGGACCCTGGGCATGCAACCGGGAATTTCGCTCGGACGAGAAGAGAAGACATGACTATTTGACGTAATCGTGGAAATTAATTTTAACTGTCTTACCTGGCGTTGATAAATCTGAATCCACACTTGGAAATGGTGCCACTGAAAAATGGTTCAATATTTATTTAGGTACCTACTCACATAACACATTCGTTATACCTTTATGGACCTACCTATAGGTAAAATGAATGAAAATGGTCCACAGTTAGGCATTTAATTCTATAGATTTAGAACATTTTAGTGTTTTTTTTAATCAATCAAAAAACACTTAAGTATAAAACATAATTAAAATTAAAAACTAAATTAAAACTAAAACTGATTAAAATAAAACTAAACGAAATCTAAATCAGCTAAAATCTTGGTGGAGGGAAAAGTGCCCAGAATACTGGCTGCATTGCCCCGTTGTATACAAATACTTATTTTCTGGGCAAAATACAAGCCAGCATTCTGGTCACCCGATGCCTCCACCAAACGTTTAGCTAGCTCTCTGTACAGCTCCAGAGCGGGCGACCCCCACGGACCTAAAGTCTCCACCCCAAACGGCACAAAAATGTAACCCCTATCTAGATTACTATATTTGTGCCATTTAAGGTTTTCAGCTTTATCAGCGGCAGCTCCTGCCCGCACCGTGGTCACTGGAAGATGGGAAGGAGCCAGCGTGTCCACACAAGTGGCATCCCAAACTAGGGGCCTACCCATCTTCCAAGGAACGAGAGTCATTCCATCGGGTCTCTTGCCGTCGTCCCGTAAAAGTCCGTTAGGTTCTAAAGTTGACGGGACGCCGGCACTGCCGAAGGCCCGACGGATGACATCGTTCAGGCTAGAGTGCCGTGGTATCCTGCCCGCACTCTTTGGGCAGGATAATCCGTTTTTTTTATAATTCGTGTTTTTTTTAAATTTGGCTCTTGTGACAGGCTAGGTTGAATTTTTTTACTTTCAGATTTTGCTAGCCCGTTGTTATTTTAATTGGTAGGTAGGTTTATCTTTGACACTAGGTAGGTATTGTGCCCATTAATCTAGGTTTTAAAACTGGCTTGCTCAATGTTCATTCATAGAAATAAAATGAGTGAAATTACATCTACGAAAACACAACACAAGGCAGGAGGAGTACATTTATCACTAGCCAATTAGCCATATGCCTGAAAGGAGTAAAGTTCAAAGATAGACAAAGGAAAGGACTTATAGGTACATGACTTACCTGAAGAAACAAGCAATAAAATGCTCACAGAAATAACTAAAGCTAACGACATGTTTACCAATATTCACTGATTTTTTACGAAAGAGATGAGAAAGAAAAAAATAAGTTGTTGTTATGAGAAAAACAAATCTTGTTTTGTAATTGTAAATGAGTCCGGAGGTCAGAGAGTTACTGTTATCTTTAATGTACCAGAGATACGATTTTTGTGAGATAGGTTTTTAGCTGCTAACTCCTATATACATACCAGTGGGAATATTCTCTAAGAAAAACTACATAGATCCGACGTAGAAACCTGTGAAGTTCCAGTCAACTTTTCTTAAACTACGTTGAAACCTGTGAAGTTAACTCGCTATTCTGCAAGCCAATGACGTCACACAAATATTACCAAGTTACGTGGTAACTTACGTGGTAAATAACTGGCGAACCGTGTAGAAGTCACACGGCGGCGTCTACACGGTTCGCGAGTTATTCGTATTTTTTTCGTTTTCCTTTGACCACAGTTTTTACCACGTAACTTGGTAATATTTGTGTGACGTCATTGGCTTGCAGAATAGCGAGTTAACTTCACAGGTTTCAACGTAGTTTTAGAAAAGTTGACTGGGACTTCACATGTTTCTACGTCGGATCTATGTAGTTTTTCTTAGAGAATAGCCCCGCAGGTACGGTGTCTTTACAGACTCAATTCATTTTAGGGTTCAGAAGGTCAAGAGGAAAAAGAGCATGAAATCTTCTTTTTTTTCTTTGAACAAATTTTGTTTTGCTTTTGCTCTCTAGATTTTCGCGATGTTTGTGTATACTAAAATTTTATTTTATAAAGAAGTAACGTTGGTAACATGTATGTAAGGGTAATCTCCGAAACCACTGGAACGATTTTGATGAAATTCAATATGAAGATACATCACATCTTACGGAGTAAAATGGGTCACGTTTTATCCCGATGCTTTTATGGGATCAGGGACTTCACAAAGTTCACAGGGTGAAACCAATTTGATAAAAAAACTCATTTTTTTATTTTTCGGTTTTAATCTCGTTGCTTTTATTATAATTAAGCATTTTTAATCGCCCGAAATTTTGCCCGAAAGCAAATACTTAATCAGCATTTCGTATTTCATCAGTTTATATATCAGTTTCGTATTTCGAGAAAAAAATCAGCACTCTTTTGTCCAATTATATTTTTGTCTAGACGAATTTTACTGTGTCAAAGTCATTGTTTTATATTCCAACAAATAAAGTTTATGGAACCCTCGGTGAAATAGTCCGACTCGCCCATGCCATGACCTTTTGTGGTCCTATTATTATATTATTATTAGCCATTCTGATATCTCTCTGATAATTGGCCCCTATTATAACACAGACAGACACGGTAAGATTCCACAAGTTTTTATATTAGAATAATTCCTGTTATTTGTAATTAACTAGGTAAGTAGTTATTTCTACGAACAGAAGACCTCACATTATCAAGCAAACAAAATCTAACTTATTATTGGTCAAAATATTTGTGCACCTTGTTTGATGACGTCTCATCGATGATATGTCAACCAGACTAATACATACAGATGGACAATTCGTGAAGTAAAATGGTCTAATTTATCATTTCAATATCATTGCAGTCAATCTGCGATTCCAAATGTGATGTTGTTCAAATAACATTGTAAGTGACCGCATTGCAGTGAGAGTTGCACAAATATTTTGACTAAGTACCTACAGCTACATAATTTATAATTAGGTTTAAAGTTATTAGATTGGGAAAAGTAAGATTTACATATTTTAAGTCACAAATTTTATTCATCCTTAATAAATAACACACACATAAATTCATGAATTCTTTATTGCGTATATACATTGACTTTTATCTATATTTAGAAAAAAAATATTGCTGTTTTTAATCGCCTGATAGATGATGAGATGATACATTAACTCTTTGAACCATATAAGCAGGTTCATTATTGTCTGGCAGTCAGAATACATTATTTTGAAGGAGTTTCTTCGTCACGGGTACATCCTGATCCCTCTCTACACTCGCAGAACGGTATACAGGGAGAATGCTCCTTCTGTCTGTAATAACCTGGCTTGCAAGTACATTCCGTTGTCTTTTTATTGGCAACAGCTTCGGCACATCTGAATAGTGCTAGGACAGAGTAACACATTTCAGTTGGTGGGCAAATGCTTTTACATCCAAATATTTCGTTTTCTCCGCATTTTTCTGTAATAAAAATAAAAATCGATTGATTTAATAGTCGACGATTGGAGGACGTGGAGGAATTTGTATGGATATCCCACTTGCGTAAGTAAAAACAATAATGACATGATAATAATAACGCTCTCATCCCTAAAAACGTGACTGCTGGTGAATGATTTGTAAGTGGGAGCTTATTTATTCGTGGGGTATTTCGCCCACTAAGTAGACAAGTGCTTGCGAGTTCTATTACTGTAAGCCGAATTAACTACTAGTGTAGGTACGTCTGAATCGCTCATAGAGTATCCCACTGGGTATTTTATGTAGGTAATTTTAATGAAAAATAACATTAATCAAATCTGCATTACCTATCTTAGGACATTGTTCGATGGGGATGCAAGTGCCGTTACAATCTCTGGCAAATCCGTCTTCGCAGTAGCATTTGGGGTTGCATTTTTTATTGATTATGGGGCAGTTCGTTCTATTTTGATCTTCTCTCACGCACTCATTGTCGCATATTGTACCGCAAGAAAAGAATTCGTGTTCCTTGTTGCACTGATCTGAAACAGAACACATCGATTTGCGTTCAAAATCACGCAATCGACATTTGTTTGTAAACTCGATCGATATCTATATATATAAAAGAAAGTCATGTTAGTTACTCCACTTATAACTCAAGAACGGCTGAACCGATTTAGCTGAAAATTGGCAGGGGGGTAGTTTAGAGCCAGGAGAAGGACATAGGATACTTTTTATCCCGTTCGATTAAAAAAAAATGCTTATTTATTGCCTTTAAGGCGGAACAAAGTTCGCCGGGTCAGCTAGTTATATATATAGGTAGTCTACCTACTTCTTCTTTTCGTATTAGAGGTGTGGCTCACCTGTTGTCAAAGATTTCAGGTCGCCCTAAGGCTTCTAACTTGACCTGACGACAGCTGTCTGAGATAACAACTGTTTTACATAAGTCAAACTGATACATTAACTAAATGTTCAGAAACGCATAGAAAATAATCTTTCTGTACACAATTAACGTAGTAGTAGGTAATTAACCATTGGCCCTATACAGCGGCTATTTCTATGTATTTTATGGATCAGCAAGGATAAAATGTTTTAATTACGGATGACAAAAAAAAACTATTTATGAATGACACAATGAAACTTGATTTATTTATGTAAGTAGGTATACTTAGTTAAACATTTTTAATTTAAATCAATGAGGGCATCATTTTGCAGGTACTACCGGTACCAGATTCACTGGTATATCGAACTTCAGTCTTCAGTTGGAACCTCCCCAACACATTCAGGTGCATTTTTCACCTCGTCACACTGGCAGAAAGGTACACACGGTGAGTCTACACTCTTCCGATAATATCCTGGTTTGCAAGTACATTCAGTAGTTTTCTTGTTGGCAACATCTTCTTTACAGTTGATATCTGCTACCATAGAAAAACACAATTCCGTCGGTGGGCAAATGTATTTACATCCAAAAACTTCGTTTTCTCCGCATTTTTCTGTAAATGAAAAACAGGTTGATTTGATTCAATTATTGTTTCTTTAAGGCGGAATCTTATAAGGGAATTTAAAGGCAAGCTACAGTTTCTTTGGCCACGCTAATCTTATAACTAAGCCTAGGAAAAAAAGTGTGGGCTTACATTAAGAGGTACTTATACTAATTGCTTATAGGGAGCTGAACTCAAAATCCATGTCACCCCACCCAAAAAAAAATTGCATTACTTACCTATCTTAGGACATTGTTCGATGGGGATGCAAGTGTCGTTACAATCTCTGGCAAATCCGTCTTCGCAGTAGCATTTCCGGTTGCATACGATATTGATTAGGGGACAGTTGGTTCTATTGCGGTCCTCCCTGATGCACTCATTATCGCATATTTGGCCGCAAGAGAAGAATTCGTGCTCTTTGTTGCACTGATCTGAAATAAAGTACATACAATGAGTAAAATGATAAACTTTAGATTTAGGTAATAAATAATTGTGATAATCAAATATATTAGACTCTAGATTTTTCAATATTATGTAAAGTAAAGTGTTATACATATATACCTACACCAAAAGATCATAGTAGGTATAGACCTAGGTGTCCCGCGAAATTCCAACAAAAAATCCAAATGAGTATAATCCATTTTAACCGCAACTTCCAATATTTCAAATTGTCTTGAACTGGTACTAACATTGGATTCATCATAAATTACAGTTGGAGTTGAGGGCATGTATCTATTTTTATGGCATGTAGGTATAAAGTAGAATATAAAATATTGTGTCATACACCTCGCCCTCTTTTGTATTTACTCAATTTATTCAATCAATTTCTGGTATAAACTAACTACACATTTTTTTGGCCCTACCGTCAAACAGATCAAATCTATTTCTTTAAGTTTATTTTTCTTAACTTGTCTGTAGATACCTACCTATAGGATGCGATCTTATTATAAAAAGACTGTTTAAGTTAGGATCTTGCAACATTATACCTACTTACCTACTTACCAAAATGAATAAAAATAATTCCAGTTGTGTACCTACCTATGTGGAATTATTTTAATACAAGACCGCACTTGACATTTTTACTGGGTCATTTAATGATTGTTAAGTCTTAACTGCATATACAATAATTATTATGTATTGGGTAAAGCAGGATTTAATAAACTGTTCAACACAAGTTAAACTTCATTTATTTACGTATATATAAGCACTTTTTTGTAGGGAATGAAGGATGATTAATAATTTATTTTAAAGTTGCTAGGTCTTGATGGGGGACGGATCGTCTTACATAAATTTTTAACTCCTAACATCGGAGGTCCGAAAATGTTTCACATACCATTTTAAATCATAATGATCATTCTTCATAATTTTTTTAAAACATAAAATTTAAAATACATAATCATTGAAATTCATAATATCACTATTATGAATTTCGTTTTTACTAAAATTTGTTTTAATAAATTTCTTAATCATAAGTATTTTATCCATAATTATTGAAAATTATAATGTATTAATTCATACATTTGTTTCGCCTACTATTGTTATCTTAACGCGCGTTGTACTCGAACTTGGAAAAAAATACACGGAGCACACCGACTCGGATAGGTTAGGTTTATGTTAGAACATGATTACACGCAGCGCTTTGGCGAGCGAGCGTAGCGAGCGTGCCGCGGCAGCGGTCGCCAAAGCGCCTAATACTATACATAAAAAAGCGTGATGTATCTTAATCAAGTGTTTTTATGAAGATCGACAGAACACAAGTCAAAAACAATCGAAAATTTCCGTTAGAGTTTGATAATGGGGTAGTTCATAAAATAAGTTTTGTTACAGTTGCCTTTATTAATATAAATAATCTTAGTAACACATTATGAATTATAGCAATATGTTTATGAATGTTATGAAGAAAAAAAAATCTGAAAAATAAAATTATGATTTTAAAATGTTCTTGGTAGTAACAGTATGAATAAAAAAAATTATGATCACTAACTGTTATGAGCTCCGATGGTAGTAATAAAAATGTCGGAATAAAAAAAGTATGAAAAGTAAAATTATGAAGAGTAATTATTATGAACACAAATCGATAGTAAGACAAAGAATATGACTTAGAATTTTATGTGAGTCAATATGGACCCGTCTTGATGGTATCATAATGGAGCGACTAGGTAGTCATTTATTTTCCCCTATTTTGCAGAGGTACGTTGTCACTTGTAAATCAAACTTCATTCTTCAGTTGCCTTCTGTCCAGCACATTCAAGTGTGTTGCGCACTTCTTTACACTTGCAGAACGGTATGCAGGGTGAGCCCTCTTTCTGTCGATAATACCCTGGCTTGCAAGTACATTCTGGTGTCTTTTTGTTCGCAACATCTTCACCACATTTGAATCTTGCTACAATGGAAAAACACATTTCTGACGGAGGGCAAATGTTTTTACATCCGAAAATTTCGTTTTTTCCGTTGCATTTTTCTGTAAGTTAAATAAAAATAAATTGATTTGATAGGCCGCCGAGGTTTTATATTATAACTAGCAGCCTATTATAGTGCCCGCGACTTCGACCACCTTATTTTTTTGAAAACAGTACAGCGTTTAAATGAATAAATGGACTATCCAACACTGAAAGATTTTTCAAATCGCACCAGCGGTTTCTGAGCGCGTTTAAACAAACAAACAAACAAACTCTTCAGCTTTGTAATAGTAAAATAGAAGATAAAACAGAAACTTGTCAAGAATCTGGTGGGAGGTAGCTCAAGGAATATATAGTACCTATGGTATATCCTTTTGGTAGCAAGTAGTTCTAGGTACTAGGGTTTGTTAAAAATGGCCTTATTTAAAAATAAATTAAATCACAGCATTAGACTTTACCTATCTTAGGACAACAGTCGATGGGGACGCAAGTGCCATTACAATCTCTGGCAAATCCGTCTTCGCAGTAGCATTTGGGGTTGCATACGACATTCATTATGGGGCAGCTGGTTCTATTTTGGTCTTCTCTGACGCACTCATTGTCGCACTCTTGACCACAAGAAAAGAATTCGTGGTCTTTGTTACACTGATCTGAAACACAATTTATGAATTTAGGTACGTTTAATAATTACTTACTTCTAAAACTTTGCACGTATGGTTTATTAGAAATAGGTAGAATGATGTTAAATAAGTAATAAACTTAGAAACATTTTACAAGAACTGCATCATCAAAAATCTTCCCGTGACAGGCTTTGAAACCGTGCCCCTCGCTTGCCGGGCGAGTGCACCATTAGGCGTGGTTATGCGTAATGGTTAGCGCCCTGCAAGCGAGGGGCAGGAGTTCGTATCCTGCCATGGGAGGAATTTTGATGATGTATTTCTCCATGTAAAAAGTTTATAGGAAGTATAATGCCTTGGGCAAGAAAATATGAAAACTTGATATTATTTCGTACTTTCTAAAACTATCTGCAAAGGTAGGTACCTACCTAATCCCTGAAGAGGAAGCTCTCTTTGCAACACAGTTTGTAACCTCACAGTTAGACCAGTTTCATTTTTTTATATCAGCGAAGTATGTTAAATCCATACTTAGGTGATCCAAATAATTTACGCTAGCGCGCGTAAAACTTGTAATATTTTTTTTTCGCCGCTTTAAGACTTACGCCCACATAGCTGCGTTTTTATTAGTTATTACCAGCCGATAATATCGCATGCGTTGTTTATTATTATATTTGTTTTTAGTAGGTACTTTTTGTATTAGGACGGCTACGAAATTACTCACTGCTGCGATGCAGCGCCTTGCACTGTCAGTACCTCAATGGGACACCGCTTAAGTGTTGAA
Source organism: Idaea biselata (assembly GCA_958496205.1). NCBI lineage: Eukaryota > Metazoa > Arthropoda > Insecta > Lepidoptera > Geometridae > Idaea > Idaea biselata. The sequence continues at coordinate 27,161,189 of OY292399.1, read as the reverse complement.
TTTTGCACAGTGAGAGGTTACGTGAGCGCGCTGCTAATCGATACTAATACAATAAAGGGGTAAAAGTTGGGTAGGTTATCTATATGGATAGATGTTTATTGGAAGAAATCTTCGTAACCAATAAACCGTATCATCGCCTTAGAATTACCAGGTAAAACGCACGCCTATGTGGGAGAGCGTTTTTATTGTGTCCCTTAAAAACACACATTTCCGCTTCGTACCATGGTACCTATAGGTCATGTCTCGATTCATCACACTATATTTTATGGTAACACTATGGAGATTGTGATTTCTGTCAAATGGTTAGCTTACCACACTGATCTCCGGTGATACATTCTCCTATTGCGTTTCTGTAATAGTCTTTTTTGCAAACACATTTCTGCTGGCACTTCTCCCCTTCTGGGCTGAGGCAGCTGAATTTAATAAATTTGTTCCTGCAAGTTCTTTCGGGAGGGCATTGTTTGACGCAGACTGCTTCTGCATTTGGACCGCAGTTTGGTGGTTCTGTGAAATAAGAAATTGACGGATATTATGTATGACGAAGCTCTAAGGCAGTGGTTCCCTAAGTGGGGGGCGCGCCCCCCAGGGGGGGCGCAGAGACCTTTCCAGGGGGGCGCGGGCCACGCGGGATCGCTGAGAGAATGCATTCCAGACTGCTCGATATGACTGATGAAAATATTTGAAATTGACGCCTGTCAAGAATCTTTGGTACTACTTACCAAATACCTGTATGGCTTTGTAAAACTTCAATGAGCAATAAGAATACTAATTTTGTTATTAAATCTTTTTTTATTCAGACATTATAATCCGGACTGAAGGACGGGGGGGCGCGGATTTTTTTTTATGGTCGAAAGGGGGCGTGTCTCAAATAAGTTAGGGAACCCCTGCTCTAAGGGTTGTTGTTGACTACGAAACCCTAATTTTTATCGTGACTTTTCTTTTCTCTGATCCAATATTTTGCAACAGAATGTAGGTGTACCTACGTCCTACGCTGACGTAAGAGTTGCGACATACCTACTGCAGGAAATTTCCTTTTTGTGGTTCCGTACCCAAAGGGTAAAAACTAAATCCAATTAGGTACCTACTTGCTGTGTTTAATTTTTTTTGAAATTTTCACAAATGTATTTCTGTAGCCGTTAAACAACAAATTACTATTTCAAATATTATAAGGGGGGCTCCCATACAACAACCTTAATTTTGAACATATAAAGGCAACGCATCGCAAATGTATTTTTACCACAGGCGTCATCTAGTATAAATATAATGGAGTGATAGACTGGCGCCATCCAGTGGTAAAATAAATAATAAAAATGTTCGCGTTGCGTTCACGGATTTGGTTGGTCCAGCCAATGTTCATTTTAGAGTTCCGTACTAAATTGTGATAGTAGGTATAGTTGTTTTTGGCATATACCTAGGCGTTTTTGCATTTTGCATTTGCATTTACATGCATTTTGGCATATTTTAAAATCCCTAGAATTTCTAATTTGTGTTCTTCATAAAAAATCGTCCCAATGACATGAATGTCTGCCAGTAACAGAGTTAAGGGAATCGTCCGTCGCCTTCGCGTTCAGGAAAGCTACCGCGGTTCTTCCGTCGGAATCGGCATCGGATTCATTTGACAGTTGACAGTCGAATTTCGAACCGCGAAAATTTCAAATCGGCGCGTCGATTACTCATATCGATGCCGAAGCCAAATTGAATGAATGCAACACAGACATAATTGAATTGAATTGAAGATTTTGACAGAAAAACTTCAAATCGACGGCTGACGGCCATGGATGCGCGGTTTTAAAATTGAAAACTCCGCTGTCAGAGATGTCAAACTACCGCGTCGGCATCGATTGCTGTCAACGATAAAACCGCGGTAGCCTTCCTGCTTCTATAACGGCAGCAATAACAAAACGCAATTATTTGACATTGACAACTATGAAAATTCCTTGTAAAGTCAAATGTCTTTTTTGAGGTTATAATGTTTTGTAAACAAACCAAACAAAAGCGTTACTTTTTTAAAGAACTTGAACAAAAGTAAGAAATATTAATAGTAAACCCTTTCTCAACACAATTAAGTAGGGTTTTACTTTTTTAGTGCTTGTGTATTCGTGTAAAGGTGGCAGCAATGAGGTTAAGCAACCGGACTTTTTACTATCATTTGGTTCCTGTGCTATTTCGATCTTATAGTGCTTCAATATGTGCAATACTTCCTCCAAAATCAATAAGAAAATGTGCAAACTATCCATTTACAAGAAAAACGACCATTTTGCCATCGTCTACAACGAGAAATATTCACGAACGTAAACCGAAAACAACTACGAAATCCGAGCAAGACCACAATTCTTTCACATATAGAACTCATACCTGTGGTGAATTGAGGGCGGAACATGTCGCTCTAGATGTGACTCTATGCGGTTGGGTGCAATTTTCCCGACTTTCAAAGTTCTTGCTTCTCAGAGACGCGTATGGGCTGACTCAATGTGTTGTAGGAAACAATGTCAGTATCACAGATATTCCTTTAGAAACTGTTGTGAAAATCGAAGGAAAGGTATCTTTGAGACCCAAAGACATGATCAATAACACAATGTCAACTGGAGAAATAGAAGTTCAGATCAAAACTTTGCGAATTTTAAACACTGTTGACAGCCTGCCGTTCAATCTACGAAGCTATCAAAAACCTAAAGAGCAATTGAGAATGCAGCATCGTTATATTGACTTGAGGTTTCCTGAGATGCAAGATATCTTACGGAAAAGGTCACTCATGCTACACAATATGAGAAAGTTTCTGATAGAACGAAATGGATTTGTGGAGGTGGAAACTCCTACATTATTTTGTCGTACACCTGGTGGAGCGAGAGAATTTGTCGTACCAACTCGCCATGCTGGGCTGTTCTATTCACTGGTGCAGAGTCCACAGCAATTCAAACAAATGCTTATGGCCGGTGGTGTCGACAGATATTTTCAAGTTGCAAGGTGCTATAGGGATGAGACAACCAGACCTGACAGACAACCGGAGTTCACACAACTAGATATTGAGCTCTCTTTTACAAATCAACATCAAATCTTGACTCTAATCGAAGAATTTGTTTACAACTGCTATATCGAACCTTTACCTAAACCTCCATTCAAAAAAATGATTTTCAAAGATGCTTTGGAGAAGTATGGAACTGATAAACCTAATATAGCATATGATTTAACTCTAAAATCAATAACGCATCTAATTGAAGGAAATAACAATGCTTGTGCTTTACCATATCCAAAAGATTTAGGAAAATTATCTACAAAATACAAAGAGAAATTAAGAGAGATAGCTAAGAAACATAAGACAAAGATAATTTTACATGAAAATCTATCCAAAGAGGTAGGTTCAGATGTGTCAGAGAAGATACAAAATGAAATTGGGGTTAATAACGCTGCCATGATATCAATAGGCAGTTATGAAGCGTCATTTTTGAGTTTAGGAGAAGCGAGAGAAATGTTATCTCCAATTTTGAGTTCCAAAAACTTAATATCCATAAAGGAGGATATTGAACCACTGTGGGTGGTAGATTTCCCACTGTTCGTCAAAGGAGAAAATGGCTTAGAGCCCTGTCACCACCCATTCACAGCTCCTCACCCCGATGATATTCATTTGTTAGATACAGAACCATTGAAAGTCCGATCATTGGCTTATGATTTAGTCATGAAAGGGAATGAAGTTGGTGGTGGTTCCGTCAGAGTTTTTAATGCAGAGTTCCAAGAGAAGTTACTGAAGATGTTAAATATTGATGGGACAAAATTGGCGCATTTTTTGAATGCTCTAAGGAGTGGTTGTCCTCCTCACGCAGGGATTGCCTTGGGAATTGACCGATTGATGTCTATAGCATGTAACACAGAGTCGATTAGAGATGTGATTGCTTTCCCTAAGTCTCATGATGGTAGAGATCCATTATCGGGAGCACCTAATGCTATATCTGATGAAGATAAAAAGTATTATCATTTAACTTGTTCTAAGTAATGTTTTGTTATGTTTTGCAAATTGTCACTGATTGGTATCCCAGAGATGGAAAGAGAAACAGAGTACGCCAACCATCAAGATGGGAAGACGACCTAAAACTCACAGTTGGACATCATTGGAGAAGGGTAGCACGTGACCGATGTCAGTGGAAAATGTTAGAGGAGGCCTATGCCAAGAGGCACACTGAGCTACGTGACATACTATAACAAAATCTATAAAATTGATACTTGTACTTACTTGTAGTTCAGAATAAAGGGCTAATTATTATTATTATTATAAGTAATGTTTAAGTTAAGTTTTTTAAATATTTTAACAAGTGGAAACTATAAATAATCAGTTATAGTTTTAAAAAAAATATGTATATCTAAATATTTGAATTGGTACTTGTTTTCGGTCAGAAATATGACGATTATGATACTTAAATCCCTATTAGTATTATAAAAACGTGAAAGTCTGTGTGTATGTATGTTTTGCAAAAACTTTACTAAACCTATCAAATCCACATTGTCGGGACTCACTGTCTCATAAACAACAAAAGTAGCTTGTTGCATGACCAAATAATTAACCTTGATGTTGATGTTATCAAGGTTTCTAGCTACACACAGAGATATCAAAATCAGAATAGTAGCTGTTGCTTAAAAGAGTACCTAATTAAAACTAAAGCTTTTAATAGCCTTATTAATAAACATGGAATAAGCTCGGAGTAATTTTGCCACTTTTTGTTCTTGACTGTCAACTTTGAAAGTTCTTGTCACGGAAAGAGACAAAGCATGTCTTCACTACCCTGATCTTACTCTACGTTTATTAATAAGGCTATTAAGTTCTAATAACCAGGCTAGTGTGGAAAATCATTTACGGGAGTAAAACCGCGAGACGCAGCTAGTCGATTATAAATTTAGACGTCCATGGTTGTGTGGATGTTAAATGTATGTTGCTATGCTACTACTTCATGCAAAACATGTTAAAACATGCTTCATGTTAAACAGATTGAGATGAAACTAGGTATGGAAATAGCTGGAGACCTGAATAATTAAAGAAATTAATGAAATAATGACATTATTATCCCGATTTCCTAACGAAATCGGGACTACAAGGATAAACTGAGGATCTCAGCTATTGTTTTTTTTTTTTTTTTTGTTTATTTTATCGTGCAATCAGTTTTACAACTATGAGCAGATGAGTTGCGTGGATTATGGCGGGCTGAGTTGTGCCTCATCAGGAACATCTCTTAGTATTATACTGCACAGCTCATTGTAGTCCATCCAGTTCCAGTATGTTGCGTCTCTTTAGTCTGTTGACGCCATCAGGTATGCTGAGTTGCACAGCTAATTGGTTGGGATGCTATTGTTAGTGATTTTAAGGGAATATACTATGAGTCTAGGTACTTATCTTACCGATTTTGTACTATTTATATTTAATCGGTAAACGGTATTCCTACGTAATTAATGAATGATAAACTTTAACCAGTTTATCATTCATTAATTACGTAGGAATATGTTATACCTAAATCACATCTAATTCTAAGCACTTTGCTTGTACTATGGGCGGGTACTAGACAACGGATACCTACACATTATACTTTTTTTTTGTAAATACATATAATACATAGAAAATACCCAGACCAGAAACAAATATTTAAATACCTATTTGCACGCGGCGGGAATCGAACCTGCAACCTTCTCCATTGCAGTCGGGCCTTCCCCGACGCGCCACAGAGGCCGATAACCTAAGTTTCAATTATTTGATAATCTTACCTCTAGTATCAAGACCATAACAACTTCCAATGACAACCAAACAGGAAAATATCACAAAAAACCTAACAGCCATCTTGCGTTGATCTCGCGTCAGTATAAAACGTGTTATGCCGTTTTTTGAACAGAAATCCATTTTATATACTTAGGTAGGTAGTTCAATGAGTTTGTTTTTGTCATCAGTACATTATTTGTAGAGTAGGATTCCCCTGTATGATACGTGTTTGGAGTTTAATTGCGAAGACTTTTTGAACGATTATTATTACCTATGTTTTTTATTAGGTCGTACCGTCAAGATAAAAAAGACGCTACTTAAAATTTAAGGGCAACTTAAATAATTGAGCAGCTTCTGAACTCAAAACGTATGGTCTTTTTTAAGTTTTAATGCTGTTTTGCCTTTACTTTAAGTAGGTATTTGTGTTTTGTTTTCTTGTCATAAATAATAATATAATGTACCTATGTTGTACCTACCAATAAAGTTATCTATCTGTCTATCTATCAGTTTAAGTAGCCCTCAAATTTAGAGTAGCGATTCAGTATTCGGCCGTAAACGTTTAAGGCTGGCTAAGTTTACTTGTATTTTTGAATCCCAGGGTCTAGTGCGGTGACGTGTTTTGTTTAGGTAAACACCATTATTATCACGTTTGTGAACTCCTAAATTGTATGTAAAAAAAATGATGAGCGGCCCTAGCCGATTTCATGTGAAGATTTACCTTACTCCCGTAAATTTCGCTCTAAACTGACCACATTAAATAATGATCGGTAGGAAATAACCCTTACCAAACCTGTTCAAGCCTAGCGCCCTGGGGCAACTTCGGGGATCAGTTATAGACAGATCATGTCGTCGGGGCTAGGCTCGGTTCTTCTAAGGGTCTTCCTAGCTGGTCTTCCTACCCTACCCAAAGGCAACCCCGTGCCTCGTGTACTCGTTGTAATAATAGTAACGTTGCACTCGTCGCGTAGGTATTTGAGGAGTGAGGACGACCCCGGTGACAGGTATACCGGAGTATACGGACGTGCCGTCCTCTGCCACTGAGCCAACAGGTACCTAAACCCAGTTAGTACCTCCGCAGTCGATAGATGCAACTTTTGGGGTACGACGGGCATGCCCCGCGGTCTGTAGCTGTTGACTCGGTAGGTACCTAACTACCTATTTACTTAAAGTATGTACTAAGTCTAGGCTGCCTGCCTGCCTAGTAGCCTTTTAGGACAAATAAAATTAAAACATCCCATAGAGGGATTGATTTGATTTGATTGATTATCTTCACTCTTAGATAAAACTAATTGGATATAACCTAAAGTATTATTGCTTAACTAAGGGCGTCGTAATTAAAAACTGCCTCTAAAAATTATCAAGTTCCTGTCTGTACCTATACCTAATTAATTAGGCAACTTGTTGTGACATCTTTGAAAAAAAAAACAGTGTAGGTATATAGGTGGTAGGTACTTATATCAGTTTTTGCCATGTATATGTACCTAACTACCAAGACCAGCGCTGCTGCTGTTTTTATATAAGCGGCAGCTTCAGCCTGAGGCCTGAGACTGCCTGTTCGGCAGCGCACGATTTCCTATTATTTTACATAAGTTTATTTCGATATTTGTTTTAGGTTTGTTTTGGGTTTTCCTTCTTCTTTTTTTGGTCCCGGACTCTCGGGATGCCAAAATATTGGGTATTTGTCTACTTTCTTTGTTTCTTGATGTGAAAATTCAGTGCTTGTTTGAATAAACCTATTTTCTTTCCGTCATCTTTTTAGTTTTTACTAAGTACAGGATTTACCTTTACAGGGCAAGCATAGTCCTTTATCATTCCTCTCGTATCCAGGTAAACATCCGCATTGGGTCTGGCAACCTTTTCTTGGAACACAGTCAATACAATTTTTCAGATCTGTCTCCGGTTGTTCGTTTACTCCACACCTGCATGCACCTACGTCTAAAATCATAATAAATAATACCTAATAGTTAAACTCGTTTACCCAATCTCAGATAGGGTGCTTAAAAGGCTGTCTGCAAAGCTTTTTTTCCGAACCCCCTTAACCAATGTAGTCTGGCGACAATAGCCAGACCTATGGTCACCAGTACAGGTTTTACCTTGACAAGGCAAGCACATTCCTTTATCATTCCTCTCGTATCCAGGTAAACATCCGCATTGGGTCTGGCAACCTTTTCTTGGAACACAGTCAATACAATTTTTCAGATCTGTCTCCGGTTGTTCGTTTACTCCACAACTGCATACACTTACGTCTAAAATAATAATAATCATACTAGTTTACACAATCTCAGATAGGGTGCTTAAGTGGATTGTCTCCATTCTCTTTCTCCATACAAACGTAGTTTACGTTTTCCTCCCTGGATAAAGACATTAGAGCAAATATGTTTATGCCATAAAACTTATATCTGGCATGACTATTCATCTTCTCATTTATTTTTTATCTACTATATAAAAATAAGTCGGGTTTTCCTTCCTGACGCTATAACTCCAGAACGCACGAACCGATTTCCACGGTTTTGCATTCGTTGGAAAGGTCTCGGGCTCCGTGAGGTTTATAGCAAAGAAAATTCAGGAAAAATTTAATTATCTATAATTTATAAGGCATAACAACGTTTGCCGGGTCAGCTAGTTTTTTATATTTTTTATTATTATTTTAATTAGAAAAAAAAAATGGTTGATACATTGACATGACATGACAGATATAGGTTTTATGGAATAAACATATTGGCTCTAATGTCTTTATCCAGGAAGGAAAACGTAAACTACGTTTGTATGGAGAAAGAGAATGGAGACAATCCTCTTAAAAGGCTGACTGCAAAGCTTTTTTTCCAAACCCCTTTAACCAATGTAGCCAGACCTATGGTCACCAGTACAGGTTTTACCTTGACAAGGCAAGCACAGTCCTTTATCATTCCTCTTGTATCCAGGTAAACATCCGCATTGGGTCTGGCAACCTTTTCTTGGAACACAGTCAATACAATTTTTCAGATCTGTCTCCGGTTGTTCGTTTACTCCACAACTGCATACACTTACGTCTAAAATAATAATAGTTAAACTCGTTTACTCAATCTCAGATAGGGTGCTTAAAAGGCTGACTGCAAAGCTTTTTCCGAATCTCCTTAACCAATGCAGCTAACTCTGGCGACAATAGCCAGAGTTAGCTGCATTGGTTAAGTCACCAACGTCACCAATACAAGTTTTACCTTCACAAGGCAAGCACAGTCCATTACAGTCCCTCTCGTATCCAGGTAAACATCCGCATTGGGTCTTGCAACCTTTTCTCGGAACACAGTCAATACAGTTTTTCAGATCTGTCTCCGGTTGTTCGTTTACTCCACAACAGCATGATTCGGCTAAAATCATAAATAATAATAATAAATATCGTTTAAACAATCTCAGTGTTCAAAAAACTGACTGTATACCATTTTTCCGATCCCTTAACCAATGTATCCTGGCGACAATACCCCTGCAACAACTGATAGGTCAACCCCTGATCTACGTACCTATATGTTATGTTACAGCGTCCCCAATTATGACCAACATTTAGGCATAAATCGAGGGCCTGCTGTACCGTCAGGCCACTCCCTGGAGGTGGAGCTGAGGTGTGAAGTCTTTAGTGTATCGTAGCGTCCTAAATAAACTGCATTTTGTGATGTGAACGAATTACATTTACGTGCGACTTCTATGAAAAATCGACCGTGCATCCGCCATTATTTCTAGATGTTTGCCGGTACTTTCAATGATTTGTCACAATACTGGACATTCGTATTCAGGAACGCAGTTTCCATGGGCTTGCAATCTCACTCGACAGGTTCGGATGAAATAAAGTTTTTAAAGCTTTGAAATTCGTCATTATCTTCTCGGATAATATTGCCATTTGACACTCGCGCTATTCTGAGGAATCTCACAACAAGGTGTCATTTATCGGAATCGGTTTAGCCGTGCCTAGGAGCGAGGTCACACACTTACACAACCACTTACCTACATGCGAGTAGGTACTTATACACACATACTTATCTATCACTGACGAGTAATCTAATAATAACATAACAACGCTCCCGAAGTCAGAAAAATACATTTGCTTTGGGACTTAAGTACCTGCTGAACATTCATTTTCAGGGACACAAACACCGTTTTCATCACGCAAAGTGCCTTCGACACAGACACAACCGTCTTCGCAAGATGTCACCGACGGACACGCTAGTTTCTGATCTTTCTGTGAACAGTTTTGCGGTCGACATAAAGCGTTGGAGCAGTATGAATACATCTCATTCTGCGGGCATATTCCAGCTGTCAAAACAGATAGTTACTATTAGAAAACATTCCTAGAGCCATACGAATTACCTAGTTTTTTAGTGAGATTCTTACGGCATTTAGAAGTAGGTATGCAAATTCCATTGTCTCTGCTATATCCCGATAAACATTTGCAATTTGGCTTGCACTCAACAACGATAAGAATTCGGAATGGAGGACATGGTCTGAACACGTCGCTGCAATTTTCGGAAGTACATGATCCGTAGCATGGATCGTATATCTCGTTTGGTTGAGGGCAGTCGAAGGGAGCTGTAAAAGATAGACAGTAAATATACAATGTATCTAGATACCTCAGTACAGTCGATTGCACATTCTTGCATTGTAAGGTTTCCGTACCCAAAGGGTAAAAACGGGACCCTTGTACTAAGACTAGTCCGTTTGTCTGTCTGTCACCAGGCTAATATATCGTGAACCATGATACCTAGACAGTAGAAAATTTCATAGACAGACATACAACAGAATAAAATAAATATCTCATAATACAACAAACGTGTTTTTTGTGATATAGGTAATGGTACGGAACTCTTTGTGTGCGAGTCCGACTTGCACTTGCCGCGCCGGGTTGTTTTAGAGCACGGGTTCCCAAAGTGGGCGATAACGCCCCCTTGTGGGCGCTGCAGGCCTAAAGGGGGCCCGTAAGAAACCCAGAAAAAAAAGGTGTTGTGTAATTTCATCTAGGAGGACTCTGACACCGACTTTTAGACACCAACTATTCCTAGATAAGTCATTTTCGTAGATAGATAATAGACCGCGGGCAATCATGTCTTAAAAAGTATGTGTTAAATAACCCGATTTCTGCATTCCTGTATCGAGTTTTTAAGTAGGTGACAAAATGGGGGGCGCTAAAAAATCATTTATACTCAAAGTGGGCAGTATACAAAAAAAGTTTGGGAACCCCTTTAGAGTCTAGTGTTGTTTGTTTACGTACGACAGTCAGGTATAGACACGCATTTCCCATCAGCATTCCTTCTGGTATTAAATCGGCAAGTACATTTCGGTTCCCCACATTCAGTTGGTTTCTGGAAGCCGTTGCAGCTGTTATCGTTGTCACAAGGGCTTGTTGGGCAGTTGTCATTACATTTGCCGGGGCATGTGTTTGCTATTTCATTGTCTGAACATACCAAGTCACCTGTAAGAATTAAAACAGTTGACAAATGAAACAGAATAAAGGACCTAACCAAAGTTTAGCTAGATTAGATTAGATTAGATAATGCTTTATTGTACCAAAATAAAATAAAATTACAAAATAATTAAAAACATAAAATAACCACAGAAACAAATCAAATTGAACTTAAAACTAGATTAAAATTACAATAAAGGTACAATGGGCGGCCTTATCGCTAAAAGCGATCTCTTCCAGGCAACCTTTGGATGGAAAAGAATAGCTAGCTAGTAGTTTCCGCCTTGGCTCTTGTTATAGACCTAACTCTACAAAACATTACGAGATATAGCATCTAATTCAGCAACCCAACATGGTTTCCTAATAACAGCGTAATGCCCGAACAAAAATAAGAGTCTGTTTTAGGCAGGATGTCGTATAGGTAACAAAAGTTGGGCATGGGCGGTAGTGGGAATGACCGCAAGCACGCGTGGTGGGGCTAATCTTTAATTAAAACAATTCTCCTCCATTGCTATTATTAATGGGTTCCCTTACCATAACATTGATCTTCCGATATACATGATCCGCTAGGGGCTCGTAAGTATCCAGCTTGACAAATACAGCCACTTTTGCATTCAGCATCCGATATTTTTATTGCGCTTTTGGGTGGCTGCCCTTTTTCGCAGCAGTTTATAGGACGATCTACTCTTTGTGTGCAGTTTGAAAATTCTTCATTTTCTTTGCATTCTTCTGAAAAATTGTTGACCAAAAGTTCTACATTTCTCTAAGGCCGCGGTCTCGAAGTCCGAGGGAAGCGTAGCGTGAGCGTCAACGTAACTCTGGCCAGTGGAACTCGCTCATCTCTTGTAAGAGCAAAGCCAAAGGAGCGTAAATTTTTGGGTCTTGAGTCGCGTTTTTTTGGTCGCGTAATTTCCGCTATATTCGGTTTCTTACAAAAACCCTGTCATGCCACACAGCGACGCAAAATGAGTTGTCTATTTTCTATTAAACTAAATAACGGGAGTCCTAACTCAAAATTTTACGCTCGTCTGGCTTTTCCCTAAGTGTGCAGTTCCCTGTAGGCTCACTGCCACGAACGCAAGTCACACGAAGGCACAAAGGCAGGGGAATAGCGCACTTACGAAGAGATGCGCAAGTTCTCGTTGGCGTACCTACGTAACGCCCACGCTACGCTCACTGCCCGCTTTCAGACCGCGACCTAAGATGGTTGTTCAATCAAATAGTGCATGTCAAATGACAGGTTGCATTGCTAAAGATGTTGGCTTAACTATTTCATTGTCACCTTCACAATTTCCAGGACTGATGGTTGATGATGTGCCTTCTTCAAAAGCGCCCGAAGGCACTTTAGCAGCAGTTACTCGCGTACCAGCTGATACGGCTTCTAAAAGTAGGTTTTGATACAAATTATATTCGTGTTACATCCTTCTAGGTAAGATAGATAGATAGACTTGTAGTACCACATAGTTTGCCCACTTTAGTCGTAAGTTTTTTATGCTGGTATCCCTTCCTACTTCCCGCTCATCTCTAGCGTCTGGCTTGGCTTCATTCGCATTTTAGTGCGCCTCCACGATAGTCGTGCGCTGCGGTCTCGATTGAAAAAATAATAAATATAATCGAAACGCGCGCATAAAGAATATTAGCAAAATAAAGAAGAAATCTAGTGAAAAAGTTAGCAAGATTCGACATCATCAAGCAGCACTCAAGTTCTTCGTGATCCATGCCGTTTCCGGACAGTGAAAACGTGGTTCTTACCTACCTACATTTTTAATAAATGCACCAGATAAGTCTCAGAGACTTTATCACCGCATTTAATGTATCATGCATCAGAATTATCTGTGGGATTCTTCGCCGCATGAGTACCTATTCTATGGGGCAAGTTTTCACTCGCCCCATAGCGAGTGTCTTCACACTCCACATTTAGTGTATCATGCATCAGATTAATCTGTAGGATTCTTCGCCGCATGAGTACCTATCCTATGGGGCAAGTTTTCACTCGCCCCATAGCGAGTGTCTTTACACTGTACCTACACTATCGGTTTTTTCAAACCAGAATCAAATTGTTTGTTTTTCTCAAACCATTTTTTCTGCAGTTATGCACTAACGCTAACGGCGTTTTTTACACTCGGGGTCCGAGGGTCCCAAGTCGGGGTCCGTATCCAGGGATAACGATAAAAATCTCGTCTGATTCAGACGTGCCAGCTGTTCAGCCAACAGCCTACAGCCGCCACGGAACCGATCGCTACACCAGCAACCGATCGCTGCGCCAGCAACCGATCCGTAGCAAGGATGGACTCATTTGGGCGAACCAATTCCGAATTACTACATCATTTTGTAGTATGTCCAATAATATCAGTAAAATTCCACCCGGAACTGTTTTTAAAAGCTAATCTACGTCTAGATTTGCACATTTCACAACCAAAAAAAAAAAAAAATTGCGAATAATTTTTCAAAACAAATTTTCTTATGTGTCAGTTAACACTGAGAAATAAAGCTTAGGAACGAGTAATTGTTTCAAAAACAACAACAACATTGCTTAAAATATCAAGCAATTGTTATGTAATCTCAGCACTTAGGCTGAATACCGAAATTAGAACGGTAATTTCGAATAACTACGAGACAGATCTATCGAGGGTAGACAGAAACGAAATATGACAGTAACCGATTATTGTGCTTTTATGGAAAGTTATTTCCAACCAGTTGCCACGTGCTAACTAGGTATTTGTAAAGAATCAAAACTAATGGTGCGGCCACACTGTTCCTCTCGCCTCTCTTACGACACGCTCGCGCTGGTCTCGCTAAAATGAATATAGTTAGATATATATCTACCTATATATTGTTCTACCTATATATATATATATATATCTACCTATATACCTATATATTGTAGGTATCTACGCATGGCGAGTAACGTGATTAATATTTCTGCTCATGAGCGTTTCTACATGGGGCGTATTCTGCTCGCTAATCATGTTGTTCTCAAGCCCTTCGGGTTTCCGCGCTATAATGAACAGATCATCTGTTGTTTGACTCACAAAACGTCAATTTTCTTAGTCAATAGTGACTCCACCCTATTTTTTGGTGAATAAATAACTCAAAACAAAATAATAAATATTTTATTTGGTAAAAATTTAAGTACATGAGAGTTGAAAATCAGCCTCAATATCCAGAAGTTGAGCTAAAAATATGGCAACAAACTAGGAAGTAGCAAAGTCTAGAAGGTACATTTGTTCGCGAACCTACAGCGGGGTTCCGATGACCTCAGCGAATGCATCGCTTCAAGGGATTTTATCACAAATGATTACACAGCCTCCAGCCCAACGTGAAACCTACGCTATGCTGGTAGACTTGCCTATTTTTATAGTGTTCGGAGCTCCGTAATTACGCCACGATATATTTTATCTTGGTTTATGGTTTAGGTTCTCAATAAATAAAAATTTGTTCGATTGGTTAACAAATCGTACATTGATAAAGCCAAGGCAAAAAATACAAGGTAAATTCACAAAGTAAACCTACTAATGACTAGTAAGTACCCTCGTGTTTCGGTAACCTACCGGTAACTAGATTCAATGTCTAGATATAGCCACAAAATACAACATTTTACAAGATGTTTGTAAAAAACGTACTTTATATGTATTGCTAACTTTACAGCTACAAGAAGCATATATTTAATTAATGTACAAATTGTACAATAGTCTAGCTCATTAAGACATTGGGGTACTGACCTAAAGACCCGAGTTCAAACCTAGCAGCCAGTGAATTTCTGAGGATGTATTTTCCGTTAAAATATTTACAATGTATACTGTACTTTGTTTTCACTATTTGTCCGTTTTGTCCCATTCTAGATACAAAGGTGAATACTTTTCCTACTCCTTAACCAGTAAAGTATGAATGGGCAAGTTTTACACCATCCATAGGTAACTAATGGACGCCTAGTACATCAGCTCTAAAGTACTTAACCTTATTCGATGAGAATAATTGGAGATACTTATTATAAAGATTTACATTCCCACTCGTTGTCAGTGGGTACGATCGAACGGTAATCAATGTCTTCGCCATTGATTCTCTGTAGGAACGTTGCTAGGGCAATCGTGTAGAAATTAGGAGATACGCTAACGGCTAACCTAAATACACAATAGGATATCTAGTTCCTAAGTACCTGGTAGTAGAATAAAGACCTAAAGATGATTACAGGTTCACGTAATCAAC
The DNA here is from genome assembly GCA_958496205.1 of Idaea biselata. Taxonomy (NCBI): domain Eukaryota; kingdom Metazoa; phylum Arthropoda; class Insecta; order Lepidoptera; family Geometridae; genus Idaea; species Idaea biselata. The sequence goes on along the minus strand of OY292399.1, from coordinate 27,145,821 downwards.
GGAAACATAAAGTAGGATTTTTAAGAGATCAACTGTACATGACTACTCCACGGTCCTTTGTAATTCCCTGTAGGAATTCTAATTTAATTTATCAATCAGAGTTGGTTCTTACGTGCTAGAGATATTAGTATATACTATCGGAACTCTTAACTGCTGGGTGTGCCCTGTAATATCGAAACAGCCCATGGCGGCGAGCCGGGCCTGAGCAGGCGGTGGTCTAAAAATTAATCTCATTTGCAATTAACCAATTAAAACGTTTGGCAGCAGTTTTTGTTCTAAAACTTTAGCTAAAAGTTGTAGTAATTCTTGTTTAATGCTTCGAATTGACAACCCAACGTAACGCAGCTAAATGCTGTATCAATCACACGAAGGATGCCCAATATCCCCGTGTTCGTAGCAATATAATTGAAACGAGATTTGACAGTGACCGTTTAAATCACGTAAGATCTTTTCATACCAAATATTTCGAATAAAATGTATGACAGTTTTCCTTTTTGTGTTAATAATGTGGCCTTAGACAGAAGCTTTTAGGCTCTCTTTTTACTGCTGTTAAATGATTTTTAAGATTAAAATATATATATCTAATATATAAAATTTCCATGTCACAGTGTTAGTTACCGTACTCCTCCGAAACGGCGCGACCGATCTCCACCAAACTCCACATACGTATTCAGTAGGTCTGAGAATCGACTACTATCTATAATTTATAAGGCAAAACAACGTTTGCCGGGTCAGCTAGTATATAGATATATATATGTCTGGGAAGGCAATAGATGTCTTGGTACCTTACCATAAATATGAGGTACTAGTCAACCGTGATCCCTCAACGGTTATGCAATTAATTACCTCCCCTAATCGTATCGAGGACTACTGAGTATTATCAATTTAATTCTCACTTCAATTGATGTGTTAAGATAAATAATTAAGTTATCGGTATTCTAATGAAACGGTAGTTTTCAATCGCAACATTCAAACGTACATTAGTGTATGTATGTTTCGAGGGTAACCATTGGGTTATCAGTTATCACGACGGCAATGCTAAAACAAAGCATCTCGCCTAAGGCATTTATTGACATTGGCATATTGGCCTAGCTGCAAGGTTACACCCCACTGTAATACGATATTTCTTACATACCTACGCTAGTACAACTATTGTAAACAAACTAGCAATAATAGGTAATTGGATCTAGATTTAACATTTAGACCATCTTATTCTAGGAGTCTTTGCGATATTTATAATAATAATAATCAATCTATTGGTATATATTTGTCTCAGACCGACACTGTCCTGTCCTTATAGGTGATTTTTCCTGACGGAGTACCAAATTTATAAATTTTATAAAGCGCGGGCTAACACTTTTCGACATAATGATTAGACTTTGTAAAGGTGCTTACAAAATAGGGCTTCTTTGTAGGATATAACTACAATACATTAATGACAATAAAGTATTTGGCGTTTGCTATATCTTAATATATAAATATTTCACTTGAACTATTATCCCAGTAAAAAGTATAGTAATAGTACAGTGTCTAAGTCATAGTAGGACTAGTTAATCAGTCCAAATAGAGAGTAAGAACTAAACGTTCTGATCTGTTTAAACCTCTAAGCATAGAGTGCAAATCAACCTAGGGGTCGAACATTTGTCATTTTACAATAAACAAGATTATGTATTAATGGAGTGGTATATCCTGTGTTTGCTTAATTTTAAGTCAAAACGATACGTTAGCATTAATTTGTTATAATCAGACCTTAGCCAGGTCTATATTACAAGTAAATAATACTTAACGCTAAGCTGATTAAGATGTTATCCTCTTTTCATAGATTAAATTTACTTATTGTATTAAGTAAGTAGTTATCAGACCTACCTAATAATTAAAGTTCCTATAAAGGTTGTATTAGTTCTATAAGTGTTAAACTTAAGTTCTATAAGTGTGATTATAGTTAAGTAAAGATTATTTATGATAGGTTATGCCTATAAATAAAAGATCATTGAAGGGTTATCCTTTTCATTGTGATATTTCCTTAGATATACCTACTCTCAACATCTACAAGTCTATCTATCTATCTTACCTAGAAGGATGTAACACGAATATAATTCATGATTAAACGAACTTACCTGTACGTGAAGTTCTATCATAATTATATGAAGTGTTACATCCGAATAGGTAAGTCCCCCCCATCCCGGTAAACCCCATTAGGCAGAAACATCACAGAAAAGGTCTCCAGACTTAATGAAGCCAAGCCAGACGCTAGAGATGAGCGGGAAGTAGGAAGGGATACCAGCATAAAAACTTACGACTAAAGTGGGCAAACTATGTGGTACTACAAGTCTATCTATCTATCTTACCTATTCGGATGTAACACTTCATATAATTATGATAGAACTTCACGTACAGGTAAGTTCGTTTAATCATGAATTATAGTTGAATTTCACCTTTTTTTTTTGTTGATAGTTACATATATATTCATTTCGTAATTTGATTTTAATACTAGACACACCTACCAATCTACTAGAAATAAACTCGCGTGGAGTAGTTCGTAAAACGAGGTGGTACAGACCCAGAGGCCCGAGTTCGAGCCTCGTCGCCAGTAAATTTTTAAAGATGAATTTTGAGATGTTACTTAGTCAAATCACTGAAAAGGTAGGTATATTATATTCTTCTCCCTAATAAAAACCTATGTAACGAAATACCTCACCTGCATTGTAAATTAAATAAAGAAAGAGGAACACTGCACTACACATAAAAACTGTTATTCCGGCCATAATCACTTTATTTATAAAACGTTATTTATTTCGTGCATAAGTTTAAATACATTTAACATTACCTGTGCTAGCTACATAATTGATAAAGTTAATTTTATTACCTACTTATTGTCGATGCACGAAATTCTAAGTTATCAGTATCACCACCAAAAATTAGATTACTTTTACACGATCCGTGTGAGGTTTAGGTATGTACCTACTGTAACTAAAAAATTACCTATAACTTTTGTGAGACAAGCTACTTAACTACTCAGGCTCTGTGATTTAAGAATCATCAAAACCGTTAGGCCTTTGGATCGCCATTAAGGAGCAAACATACATAGGTAGGTATGTATTAATTATACTTACTTAAACTGATACACATAACCCGTCTTTGCGCTGCGCAGTCGGGAAAAACAAGATGTTTTTGTAGGTAGGTACCAATTTAAAAAAAACATCGAAACCTGAATAAATCTACTGGGCTTGTTAGGCCCACAAAGTACATTATATATTATAGGGTTAGGCCCTTAGGGCACATATTCTATTTAAAAAAAACCTAACAATCATGAGGCGCTGTTGACACATTTCAGTTATAGAATAAGTCCCCAGTAAGCCATTTTAAATTGACGTTCTGGGCTGGCTTAATGGAATAACCTGTAACGTGTGCCTGATCCATTATAATAATTAATGTACCTAAATGTTTTTTACAAGTCTAGTACTATTTTTTTATTGTCAAATAATAGTTGATAAGTTATTCAACTAAACAAATTAGTTTTTAAATGAGTTTACATTTAAATAATTCTGATAATAGTTTTAATAGGTACTTAGTTTTAATAATAGGCCAATGAACAATTTTCTTATTAACTTTTCCTAACAAGGTTGAGTCGGACGGACTTTTGTAAGAGATCGGAGATTGTCGAAACGTTTTCTAAAGTTTACCTACGTTTTTAATTTCAGACTATAATCTGACGTTTTGGTTCCTTGTATTTCACATTTTTTCTCTCAGAAAGATGTGTCAAATGGTAGGTATCTAGTCTATAATTAAAAAAAAATACATCACGGCATCGTTGGGTTTTTATGTAAATCACGTTTGTTGTATGAGAGCACCCTTAAATATTTGTTTTTATTTTGTTTTTGTATTGTGAAAGTGTCAATTGTCTAGCTATCACGGTTCATGAGATACAGCCTAGTGACAGAGGGACAGACAGTGCAGTGGAGTCTCAGTACCTAATAGGGTATTTTTCCCTTTGGTTACGGAACCCTAAAAACGAAGTACCTATATGTTCAGTCTTCACCATTTTCATTTTTATATTGTGTTAAGCGCCATCTTTTGAGTTGCTTAGAAACTAAAACATGTATTGTGAAGACTTTGTCTTGTTTTCTGGTGATGTAGTTCTCATTCTATCAGTTAGATGTCGCAGTCGCTCCTGCAATTTTTAAGACTAGGCGATTGCCTAGTTGCCTAGGTTAAAATAATTCCCAAAGTTATCTAACTCGGTATTAGGTGCGGTATTAGTGCATAAATTTTATAACATAGGTAAGGGCTTGATTTGACCAAACTAGAATAATATGCAATGAAGAACAATTTTTCGCATAAATCGTCATATTTCGAACAACTCGAGAGTCTCTTGAATAAACGACGATATTTTACACCTAAAACTAGCTGTGCCCGATCCCGTGGTTATTTCGAAAAACCATTTCATATTGGATGCCTACATTATACTATAAAGAACACACTCTGCAAATTTAGTTCTCTACTATCAGCGGTTTAGGCTGCCTGTGCAATCATTCATGAGTCAGTCAAGACAAAGCATTTTATAGATATATAAATTGCTATTCGCGCTTATTTTAGTTTGGTTGAATCGAGCCTTAATACCTAAGTTTGTGCCGTGAAAATTAGTCGACTATAATATAGTAGGTACTAATGTCCCTATCGAGTTGCAGTTTTATCGCGTCTCATTGAATTACCACAAAAAAAACAATTGGTTTGTTGGCAAACAAATTCACCTAATAAAAGCAAACAACGCTTAAAATTAATAGCCACGTTGACAATATGGGAACAAAGTGCTAAAATTTAAGTGAGGTCACCGAAATGACCAGTTTCCTACAGTTGGGGGAAACCGATACGCAGTATTTTGTTTCGCTGTTTGAGACAGAAGTTAATTCAATTTTATTTAACGGCCTAAATAAAAGTGAATCGACTTCTGTTTTGTAATCGCTGTATTCATAAATGGGTGGCTTAATGTTTTGTCTAACTCTTGTAAGCGAATTAATCGATGTCAGCGAAAATGTGACAAAAACTTGAATACTTATTCTATCCTGCATTTCATTGCATACGGTAGCGATAGGTACCTACCTACGTTAGGGCTTCGATTCCCGTATTAAAATTGACGAAAATTTAATTGTAACGATGCCACTAGGATGCCACAGACTGTTACACAGACACCTTAAGCTTATAAAATCCCTATTTTTCCGTCGGGGGTTAAATAAAACAGCTAAGGGATTTAGGGAGAACTAGCAAAACTTAAGTTCTGCCCGCGCGGTGTCGGATAAACTGCTTGGTCCCTAGAAGCGTTGGTGTTAGGCAGACGGAAGGCTGTAAAAATATTGCCAAATCTATTAGCAGAAGGGATGGTCAATGATGACTTACCTACTGCGCCAACCCCAAATATTTATGGGTTTAGCGGACCCCGGGCTCCCGAGAGGGATGCAACCGGTAACCGATGACAGAGAGGGGTTAAATTAAATATAACAGCATTCAATAACTAAGTAAGTATTTACCATTCATAATAAAAATAAGTCTTATTATTTACTCAAATGCCAACGAATATAGCAATTAACTGTAGAAAATATTTAGCCAACAACAGCTGGAGACCTTCCTTATCGTTTGAAGTGCGTAAGTAAAGTAATTAAATCCGCAGGCGAACAAAATGAGGGTTTATAAAAATGACAAAAGACCCTCGGAAAAAAGAGAATCGGCAATTACAAGAGACTAGCTCTTCTTTGCGGGTTTTCTTGCATTAATCTTGGGGGAAGCTGGTATTATCTATGAAGTAGATAGGCACAAAGGGAGGCTACGCCACGGTTCATCTGTGTGAAAGCGTCTTTACATACAGCTTACCACTTATAAGAAGCAAAGAATTAAATGTGTTTATTAGGATAAGCACACAGAAAACTATTGGTTATATTAGTGAAAAATGATTATGTAATGAAACTTAAATATTATTTTCAAATAGCTATTCAACGTTAGGTAGGTACCTACAGTTAGGGCATGAATCCCGGGATCCCGGGATATCGTAATCCCGGGATCTCGGACGCAAAAGTTCGATATTATAATCCCGGGATTGAGTGATCCGATATCGAGATTTGAGCAATTTACTATTTGGGTATAAATTAAGGTTTTTAGCTATATTTTTCCTCATGGAATGATTGAATAGAACTATTAAAATTAAACCCAAATTAGTCTACCCCTGAGGAAGCGATCTGTAAAGATTTAAAAGCGTAGGGAATTGGTAAAATGTTAAAAACAATAAAAGTAACGTGATTCATTGCAATTTTTAAGACAATTATTTTTTATACAAGCTCGCATGCAATTTTTTTCTGCTAACATCATTTTAGTGGTGCGCCTAGAATTTGGCGCGAAAGTTTAGACACTTTCGGGTTTAGGGTATTTGTCCGCCATATTTCCAAAATGATGGGGTGGACGGCCCTCGGGGTAACTTATTTACGTAATGAAACCACTAGAGTCTTAAATATATTAAATATTTTAAATTTAACACATTTTTATTGTATTAAATTCGCCTTTTTAACGATATCTAAAATCTCAGTATCAATCCCGGGATCCCGGGATTGAGCTCTTAATATCGATATCGTCCCGAGATTGAAAACCTTCCGATATTGCATGCCCTACCTACAGTCGTACAGTCATCAAATTTTTATTTTTTTCAGTAGGGTTTTGGTTTTCACCATTTTGAATTTTGAAACCATTCATGTCTTTAGTGACACTCGCAGGGATAAGAAGTATCGATAGACGTAAGAACCACCAAAATCGGTCCATCCGTTTGGCATGTGGTCAAACTGTTCGGGAAAATACTTAAAAAAAAATAGATCAAAATTCGAAAGTCGTTAGAATACCCACAATATATGTACCTATATTTAATTTTAGGAACAAAATAAAATTTGATGTGAAATTTTTCATCTCGCGTCTTTTGTGGATTAGCTATGTTTCGTACCTAAATAATCCTCAACATAATCGCATAATAGGTAGGTATGAATATTTTCTTTACGCATCAAACCCATATTAAAATGTAGGTAAGTATACCTTCTTACAAGTCCCATTTTACCATACTGAGAAGCTGCCCGTAAGAGGCTTAAGGGGCTTCCATAGGCTTTATTGGAAATCGACAATACAAGAGCGGGAATTAGCTTTCGTTCTTTGTTGAATATTTGACTGTATGTACTAGGTACCTACCTATCTAGATGCAAAGGAGAGCGCCCGTAGATGTGTACAAAACAAAACAAGTAATATTTCTTATGTTTATTGCGCAAGGCATTTTACTAGAAGAATTACAAGGAGGAATGCATCATCAAAAATTCTACTGTGACAGGATTCGAACCTGTACCCCTTGCCTGCCGGCCGAGTGCGCATACTTTCCTTGTCCTGTCAAACTTTCTTATGGTGAAGTTACACTTGTATCGTCAATTTTAGACTATTTTAGTAGGCGTTGCTCTTCCTCTCAACAACTCTAAACTAACTTCGAATCATGAATTACTTATTGGGACATAAGGGCGAACACTAAGTGCCTATAGACAGACGATTGATAATTTACAACATCAGAGAAAAATATTTTAAATGAACAAAATTAATTATAAATACATCTACAAAATTACGATGCATGGTACCGATTGAAAACGTAAAAAAAACGCACCGGTAGACTAAGTTTTAAAGTTGTTTCTCGCTGAGTAAGAAATATACGTGGTCTGAATCCCGCTCATCCAGTATACAGACTATTAAAAAAGGCAACCTACTATCAACGATTCAACCTAACTGCTGGGCAAAGACTTAAAAGGACAGTTTACCTACTCTTTTCTCCATACAAGCTTTACAAACGTAGTCGACTGTTTCCTCCCTGGATAAAGATATTAGAAAAAAAAAAAAAATGCCACAAGTCCTATATCAGCCAAGACCATGCCCCTACGTTTTGTTTTTTTCATTTTCTATTTTTACTGAATTTTATTTCTATTCTAATTAGAAAATGAAAAAAAAATCAAAACGTAGGGACAAAATCATGGCAGATCAGTATAGGTTTTATTGCATAAACATATTTGCTTTAATGTCTATATCCAGGGAGAAAACAGTCGATTACGTTTGTATGGAGAAAGAGTAGGAGACTGTCCTCTTAACAGTCAAAAGAAAGAAGCAAATGAGATCTTCCTCATTTGTGTCCAAGCTTGTCGATCTTGGCCGATCTTTGGCCAGTGTTCATCGAATGCATCTAGATTCTAGTTTATCATGCCATCTTTTACGGAGTCTGCCTCCACTACGTCTACCGTCTCCAGACACCCATTGCGTAACCATCCCTGCCCATCGATCGTAAATATTTTAAAGTCAAAAAAATATACATCTACCAAAACACAACGCAAGGCAGTCACTGACCGGGATTCGAACCACTCATCTTTTCTCAATCCGGGAGAAACAACTTGAAATCCGTTAAACTACCAGCGGTAACTCATATCCTGAAATTGACAAAATCCAGAGCAAGCACAGAATAAAATATAATATATCAGGTCGACCTGTCTAAATATTTTATTTTATATATTTATATATATCTATCTGTGTTACATACTAAACGTAGTGGTCTTTGATACATACGGCAATCCTCGCAACCGCTCCGTGTCATGGATGCAAAATAATGCCATTGTTGCCATATAAAGGGGCGATGTTGCAATGTGATTTTGCATTTTTTTGCGCCAAGTGACATAGATAGCTTAGGTTATGTTTTCATTTATGTTTTTACTTTGGAATATTTCGTTACTCAATAATATGTAATTTATGGATTGGTTATTTATTTACCAATATATACCAATATAGGCCTACGAGTAATCGCCCGATCATAGTATGTCGTTTGTCCGAACTGACTTTAGAACAACTTTAGCCTAATGTGTTGAATATTTAATTCAATTACTTAAGTTATACATCCTTCAATTACCCACCTTACCTTTAAATTTGACTAGTAAATACCTACGTCAAAGAAAATTATGGTAAATTTTGTTAAAAAAAAATGGGCACTGAACATTGATAACAACTTATGAAATCAAAAGGAAGACTGTTGTAAACTGCCACTGCGGTGGTCACACTGAGATGGTTTTTAAACAAAACATTTCAATGTACCGACTTCAAAAAAGAAAGAGGTTTCCAATTCGACCCGTATATTGTTTGTATGTATGTGGATATGTTCACGCCGTACTCCAGCTTATGGGGTCCGATTTCGATCTCCTTCTCATCCGAGCGATGTTCCCGGTTGCATCCTTCTCGGGAGCCCGGGGTCCGCTAAACCCCAAATTAATTTGGATAAGTCATCATTGACCATACCTTCTGCAAATAGATTTGGCAATATTTTTACGGCCGGCCGCCTGCCCGACTCCAATCCTCCTAGGGACCAAGCAGCTTATCCGCCACCGAGCGGTGAGAACTTAAGGTTTGCTAGTCTCCCTCGGATCCCTTAGTCGCCTTTTACGACACCCACGGGAAGAGATGAGGTAGCCCTATTCAATGCCGGGGCTACACGGTTTCTGGAGTTCGATATAGTCGGGTTTAATTCTTTTTGCTTATGTCACAACACATCGCATTATTTTCACAACACAAGCGACTCTGATACTAGTGCTTTGTTATGTTGAGATATGAAAGTTTTATACAACATATGTACAACATTCGGTACATAACAGCTGTGTAACTCCAGCTTAACATATCGTAATGATATTTTGATCGTTTCAGATGAAAACGTTCGTTGGCAATATTATTTCACTGTATAGAATAGAACCGGCCCTTTCAAACAACTCTACGGAACAAATCTATTCGCAATAGGTATTGTCAATGATGTGATGGATGACATCCCTTATTGTGCCGACCCCAAATAATTGGGGTGTTAGCAGACTCCGGGCTCGATGCAACCGGGAACATGCTCAGAAGGGGAGTATCACGTTAGTAGTTATATCATACCTGCTAATCTGTACTGTACTAATTAATATGTGTGTCATACTTGAAGACACAATTATGCTGCCTAGATTTGTGTTTGCAACCGGATTTAGGCCAGTTTCATCGATTCTCTATAGCTTCAAATCACTGAAATGAAACTATAGAAGTACGCTGGAATTGGTATACCATACAAAATTATATTAGATCTTTGTGCCGATTTGATTAGCGCCAGGTTGCGCTGTTGTCGCGCATTTTCTATTGAAAGTGATGGTGACCGTCCACGGAACTTTTAGTTCCACGGACGGCCACCATCACTTGCAATATAAAATGCGCGACAACAGCGCAACATGGCTCTAATCAAATCGGCACAAAATTCAGTGCGCTATGACTTGTCCAGCGACTTGTATCAAGGAGGTCAGTGCTTCAAATACACAACGACACTGACACTGACACTTGACCTAACCTACAGCACACAATGCATTTCTTTATAAGTTTGCTGTAGGTGTGGCACTGACCTCCAAATACACGCTGGACAGGAGATCGCGCACTGAATTTTGTGATGATGATCGTCCATTAGTTCCGTGGACGGTCACCATCACTTTCAATAGGAAACTTGATAAACAGTGCAACATGGCGCAGATCAAATCGGTACAAAGCTCTATTGTCATTTTGTATGATATAGCAATTCCAGCGTACTTGTACCTATGTGAGATGTGGTCTGTTTCAGGTAAAGTGTCAGTATCAGTGTCCTCGTGTCGTGTGTGTCGTGAAGCTTAAAACCCGCCATTAAACATTTTAAAGAGCATGACATGTGGAAGCTATTTCAGTTGTGAATTGTGAAAAAGTTGTTTTAACGTGTACGGAGCAAATAGTAAAATGAAAAACTTTCAACAACGCAGGGACACGGTCGCTCGGGACACAAATTAGTAAAAGTTTCTACGTAGGTAAATGCAACTTTGTAAACATTTTTGACTTGTTCCTTTTGTAAATATTTTCAAGGAGAATTACATCTTATAATTTCGCCTGCACCTTGTTTTTTTAATTGGGTTTTTATTTGGGAACACACGACACGAGGACACTGATACTGACACTTTACCTGAAACAGACCACATCTCACATAGGTACAAGTACGCTGGAATTACTATATCTTTGATATAGAAATAAAGTATTAGTAAATACAGCAGGACAGGGTCTATATTTAAAACGTCTCAACAATGCCTCAGTTATGGTAGATTTTTCTTAAAAAAATTGCATACTTTTGCTGAAGTTTTTGAAGTATCAATGATTTCTTGCAAAATTACCAACAAGTGCTTAATAAACGAAATTTAATTCTTCAGGATTACTGAGACGTTTCACGTATAGAATGAGTACTAAATATCATACACAAGTATACATAAGTACATATACTTACCTATCTACTCACATTCAAAATCATAACCCTTCTTTACCATAGTCGGTTAATAAGGGCTAAAACTAGCACTATGTGAACGCATATTGAGAAATAAATCCTTATTAGGGTTTAGGTAGGTACTATGTAAACCCCACGTACCCAGTACCTACCTTCAGACGGTTTTTTTATCCAAAAACCTTGTAATGTCTCTGCGGCGACCTAAATAACCCCTCGTCCAATAAACCATAGACAAACATAACATAATAAATAGTGTTTTAGTAGCGATGTATTCTGCAAGGGTCGAAGATTGATGATACACCGAATGGACGCGAGCAGCTATGTCAAATATGCCAGTTTCCTGTATTGAAATTGACAACAATGTTTATAACGTTTAGTTAGTTTTAGATTGATTTCATATTGGGATTTTCTTATTTTCGTGAAGTGGTGTGCCTCACCTAGTGTTAGAATTTTTAGGTCGCCATAAGGCCTTTAACTTGACTAAACGCCTGCTATCAGAGAAAAGAACCATGTGGATATGTGTGTGTAGCGTGGACAAACGTGTGTGTGAATCAAACAAATCTACAGACAGACTTTGCCCCGGATGGGTCAGCCATCCGGAGCAGTGTCTGTCGGATCAAATCCGTGCTGTTTTTGCTCAGCAAACATAGACTTTAACTCAAGCACTTACCGTACAAAATACAATGTAGCTACTAAGTCCGTGTCTGTCAGATAAATCTGAGTGTAGGCAGCTAATCAAGGTCCCAAATCTGCCCTCAGAATCGTGTCTCAATACAGTGTCGATAGAATTTGACGTGACGTGTATTTGACACATTTGGTAGACAAATTTGTCAAAATGTGACAATTACTGTTCTATGGACACTGTATTGAGACACGATTGTGAGAGTAGATTTGGGACCCTTATTAGCTGCCTACACGCAGATTTCTCTGACAGACACGTACTTAGTAGCTACATTGTATTTTGTCTTCAGCAAAAAAAAATTTGGGCACATTTCGCTTCTGATAGAGGATCACATTTATAGTTGCCTTTTTTTGCTAAACTTGTAATAAATGAACATGAATGAACATCATCAGTCACTCTCTAAACGTTATATTTTCAATACAGAATTCCCTCGAGGCTTCCATGAGAGATCAATATTTTAATAAATAAAACGCTCTTACATGATTCTCAAGAGATTAAAGCGCTCTCCGCAAAACTGTTAGCGAGATTCATCAATCAAACAGTTTCCTACTAAAATATCTTTTCTATTCTGATGGGGAGTTACCGCGAAAATCTCACTTATAGAACTAATATAAAACGCCTAGTTCCTACTTACTTATATGTATATAAGTTGCCCAAACAATTTAATTCCTTAAGTACCTAAACACGATGTTACATGCATATATTTTGACACTACTTTGCCGCAATTGTTTTTTTATCACGAATATAAAAAGCAACTTCGACTGGCATAAGTAGGGCTAACAACCAAATATTAAAAGGCTACTTAAAATTTAAGGAATAAGTACCTACCTAAATAAAATAAATAAAAAATAAAATGATTACGCAGCTGTTAAACTCAAAAATTCCTATACTTATTTTGAATTTAGAAGCTACTCACTTTTTCAATTTACTATTAGCCGAATACAGTTTAAGAGCTACTCAAATAATTGCGCACCTTATAAATTCTGGGATTTTTTGCGTTTAGGAGCTGCTTAGTTATTTTTATTATTTAAGTCGCCCTCAAATTTTGAGTAGTGTTTGAGTATTCTGCCGTGTATCCGTCAAATTTTAAGTGGTACATTACAGTATTCGGCTCTAAGATATTTTAAAACAAATTTGTCGTTTTCGGAGTAGCACCCCAACGCAAGATTACAATGACGTAACACGCAGGAGTCGTCTCAAGAGGACACCTATGGCTATGGCAAGGTTCCAAACAAATTTCATTACTAAAATAACTTACAACTTTGTCACAATATGAAGTTTGTAGTAAAAGTTCCCCTAACCAGACTTCTGAGATTCATAAACAGAACTTTACTTCGCATCAAAGTAGTTTTCGCAAAGCATGCTTTCAATCTCGAAGTTTACTATGGCCGATTTCAATTTCATAGTCGTCACTCGAACTTTACTTTGACTATGAAACATTATTTTGAGCCAAAGTGCGACTTTCTTACAAAGTAAAGGCGTAGTGCGGTTTATGAATCTCAGCCTCAGCCTCAGCCTTAGTTAAGATCTTTTTACGACCTTACTCAGAGACGTTTCTAAGGGAGTCCTTGGCTAAGGAGTTATAGTTTGTCCTTCTTTCACTAATGTTGAAACTCATTTGAATGAGCGAGACAATGCGACGGATCGGACTGTTTAGCTTCCGCTTATTTAGTAGTTACTTACTATGACGCAAGCATCCGATAATGAAGATTTTCAGAAATATCCACGAGATTACGAGATTCCCACGATTTAGGCGACACCTATGTTTATGCTAGTAAAGCAAATGTCAAAAAAACATATTATTGCATAACATATTAACATATTGTGACAAAGTTCTAATAATACTAAAGCCATATTTTTTCAAACGAGACAGTAAACATTTTTCTTTTTCACCTTCCTTTCTACCCTAAATAAGAATTTACCGTTATTAAAAATACACGGTTCTGACTTCACAAAGAGGCGGCATTAAAATAATTTCGCTTGAAAAAATTTCTTTTACAAAATTCTGTAAAGATACAAGGGTTGGAATAATAATAATTATTATCTTGCAGAAAGAAAAAACTTCTAAAGAAAGAAACGGGCTACAAGGATTGACGACCTCGGTGGCGCGTCGTGCGAAAGCGCGACTGCAATGCAGGAGGTTGCGGGTTCGATTCCCGCCGGGTGCAAGTATTTATGCTTAAAAATAAATATTTGTGTCTGGTCTGGGTGTCCCTCTATGTATAATATGTATGTATTTACAAAAGAAAAATAAATATAAATATTAAATCCGTTGTCTAGTCACCGTAACACAAGCTTAGTCGCTTACCACGGGGCTAGATGGCGCTGTGTTGTTCACAGACATTTATTTATTTATTTTATTATTTATTTATTTAAGGATTGAATTGTACGTCATCCTACCGACGACGATTGCGCTAACAGAGGTAAGTAGGTGTAGGTCTTACTTTAGATGCATTTTTATTTAAGACTAGCAGATTCCCGCGGTTTCACCCGCGTAAGTCTCGATCCCGTGGGAATATCGGGATCAAAAGTAGCCTATGTTACTCAGGGTGAATGTAGCTTTCTAATGGTGAAAGTTTTTTTGAAATCTGTCCAGTAGTTTCGGAGATTACCCCCAATATACATACATACATACATGTTACCAACGTTACCTCTTTATAATATTAGTATAGACTTGAACGAGCCTAAAGTCTAAGCCTGTGTGAAACGGAGGCCCACAGTCAAACAAAGTTATTTGAGGTGCAAAAGTCATACAAAAATTACAAAACTGTATGAAGCGGAGACACACATAAAAAAATAAAGAGTAAACTTTGAATGAGTACCTACTATAGCTAGCTCATAGGCCTAATAATAAACGTGGAGTAAGGTCGGAGTAGTGAGAACATGTCTTTTTCCGTGACGAACTTTCAAAGTTGAAAGATAAGTACAAAAAGTGGTATCGGATGATAATGATGCATGAACCAACTCAGTTCTATGAGTGCTAGCATGAGAGAGAGTGAATGAGAGTTAAAACAAAACTCGATCAACAACAACAATTCCTTCAATTAGGAGGAACACTAACTTTTTATCCCGGCAGAGGGCGCGAGTCGATTAATCTTAGGTTTGAATTAAAAACTGTCAAACATGTGTTTTTTACAACTCAACAACATAAATAGAAAATAAAAAAAAATAAAAAGGTAGATGCATTGTCATGACAGATATAGGTTTTATGGCATAAACATATTTGCTCTAATGTCTTTATCCAGGGAGAAAAATTTAACTACGTTTGTATGGAGAAAGAGAATGTAGACTATCCTCTTAAGCAACGCAGCCATTTCTGAGAGTACATCTGCAGCCGATCTGCTGTTGTGCAGTGTCAGTCAGTGATCGAGCACCAAGATTGATTAATAGACAACAAAAAAAGCTGTAGAAGGTTTTTGTCCGAAGTAATCGAGTTTTCACGAGACTGTGCGTCTCATTTCAAGAGGTAATAGATATAGAATTTTCTTGCAGAATCGCTTATCGTATTGTGCTTTTTGTAGAGATTGATTGAAAGCGTCTTTTGTTCGGAATTGCTGCTTTACGGGTGATTTCATTTTTATTTTCTCTTATTTGAACGTACTATCCTATTATTAACTATTTCAGCGCTTAAAATATGAGCCAACTATACCAGAGTAAGTAAGAAAGTAGCGTCTGATCAATCTATCTACTCGTATCTTTCATCTTATATAGGTATTTATAAAAGACTTTGTCGTGACTGACTGATCAACGCACAGCCTAAAATCTAATAGTAGAGGGCTGAAGTTCAGAGAGTGTGTTCTTTATGTGATTTAGGCATCTAATAAGGAAGGATTTTTGAAAATTCCCACGGGATCGGGACTTATGCGAGGAAAACCGCGGGACACAGCTAGTCTGAATAATCAGACTAGCTGTGTCCCGCGGTTTTCCTAAAGCGCGGGACACAGCGCGTTATATAAATAACGCGCTGTGTCCCGCGCCGAGTTTTAGCGTTATATAAATAACGCTTATGTCCGAGAATCAAACCTGTGTAAATAAAACCTCCTCCAGACAGTCAAATCCTTTTATTTTTAATTAATTCAAGCGTTTTTATCGATAAATGACAGCTCAATCAATACAATCAACACTCCGGCCCGAATCACCGTCTGTTGAGAATGTAACGGTCATCTCGCTTCTTTTTCTTAAATTTGTTGGTCGGGCCTCGACCGACTTTTACATACAGCCATATTATATTTTTAAATTTAGGTAAAGAGTTTGTTTAAATGATAATATAAAAAGTATAATAATAGATAAATCGCTAACAGACGGCCATTCTGCCTTAGGAATGTCCCTATTCCTAACACCGCTTCGGCCATTCGACAATTTGTGTGGCCTCATACACATGTAGGTACAGAAGTTATATTAGAAAATATAACCAAACAAAGCAAAAAATAATAATAATAAACAAACAAAGATTTACAATAGTTCAACATAACTAGGTGTGAAATTAATCATAAAAGAAGAAACAAAAGAGAAAACAAAAATTTTCAATAATTTGATTGTCATTTTATCTAATTGTCTTTATTGGTAATGAACTACATCAATATCATAATGGTATAAACTACTTTTTAGTCCTCAATCATCATTGACACAGTTTGCAAAATTGCACTTGCTGCATTATATACTTGGTGAGTTACTAGGATTCTTCTTTATAAATCAATCATAATCAGGAGCAAACGTTTGTCTTTTATTAAGATACAGCCTGTGCTGTAACTTGTCCATCCTTTTTGGGAAAATTATTTTAAAAGTTACCGTTTGCCACCTCTTGGACACGGCCTGCTATAACTGTAAGATAAATGCTTCATGAGCTACCGTTTGCCACTTCTTGGTCACGGCCTGCTATAACTGTTATTTAGTTAGATTAATCAAAAGCTACCGTTTGCCACCTCTTGGACACGGCCTGCTATAACTGTAAGTTATATGCTTCATGAGCTACCGTTTGCCACTTCTTGATCACGGCCTGCTATAACTGTTATTTAGTTAGATTAATCAAAAGCTACCGTTTGCCACATATTGGACACGGCCTGCTATAATCGTAAAGTAAATCAATGAAAGCTACCGTTTGCCACTTGTTGGACACGGCCTGCTGTTAAAATAATACTCTTCATGGAATGATCAAAAAGCTACCGTTTGCCACTTGTTGGACACGGCCTGCTATTAAGTATCAGCCGGTAGCCATACATTATGTACTCCGGTTTGCACAGTTTACCTAAGCTGAAAAGGCCAGGAAAGGAATGTTAGGGGAAGGTAACAAGTTTTACTTATTTATTCATCACTACTTTTACTTTCATCATCGTCATCACTTTCATCATTATCACTAACTGGAGGGGATAATTGAAAAGTTATCCATCTCTTAAGCTGATCAGCTGGGTATACGTTCTTATACTTTTTTCTAGAATGACCATCGATACTTGTAACTTCATACCTATCTTTGTCAAGCACAGCAGTAACTCTCAATGGCCCGCGAAATTTAACAGCTAGTTTCTTACTCTTGCCTTTTTCTGGATTATAATTTGGTACCATTACTAAATCGCCTTCATTAAATATTTTAGTAGGTGCCCTAGACTTATCATAAGTTTCTTTCATTTTCTCTTGATTTCTTAAAATCGTATCGGATACTTCATTTCTAATCTCTTCCCTATCATTTTCCCTATCACTGACTGACTCTATGGTATCTAAAGACCCTCTTAATATATTTTCTGTTTCACTCGTAGTTCTTTTACCGAAGACTACTTCTGCCGGTGTTTTGCCTATGCCTTTATTGACAGTATTATTTAAACTCCACTGTAATTTCTCCATATTTAAGTCCCAATCTTTTTCATCTAAGTCATGATTCATAGAAGAAAGTGAATTAAGTATGGTTCTATTATATCGCTCAATTTGCCCATTAGCGCGGGGTGTAGCGACAGCGTTCAATACGTGCTTAACGCCTATAGATTTAGTAAAGGTCTTAAATTCATTTGACGTAAAACTTGTACCCTGGTCCGTAATAATTACTTTAGGACAACCAAAAATAGCAAAAATTTCTTTAAGTATTTTTATTGTTGTTTTAGATTTTACATTTTTGACCGCTTTTACAAATATAAATTTGCTAAACCCATCTATAATACCCAATATATGAGTGTTACCGCGTTTACTCTTTATAAATGGACCCAAGTGGTCCATGTGTATTGTATGAAATATAGAAGCTGGTTTCGGTATTGGATGCAAGTAACCCGATTTTTTACAGGCTGCTTCTTTATTGTATGCACAATTTATGCAAGCCGCAACATACTTTTTAACAAAGCGTCTCATTTTTGGGAACCAGTAATCTGAACTTACTTTCTCAAAAGTTTTCTCAAAGGAGAAATGGCCTGCCTCATCATGATTAAGTTGGCATATACGCCAACGAGCTCCACTAGGTACAACCCACTTTAATTTCTGTCCCACGCGCCTATAAATTTTTCCGTTCTTGATCGTGTAATTGTTAGTAATGTCTTTTAAGTCTTTAGTAGCAGTTTCTAAAATAGTTTTTACATGTTTAAGATGTGGATCAGTCATTTGTACCGTATGGAGCCAGTCATTTGTATTTATGTGTAAAATCTGTAGTTCTTCGCTACTACTCTCTAACGGAATAGGATTTCGGCTCGATGCATCTACATGCTGCATGTTATGTCCAGGGCGGTATTGAACCGTAAAATCATACTCTTGCAACATGAGCCACCAGCGAGCTATCTTTGGGAGAAGATCACGCTTAGTAAGCGTTGAGCGTAATGCATTACAATCGGTCACAACGGTGAAATGTAACCCTATCAAGTAAATGCGAAATCGTTGTAAGGACATTACTACTGCCATGGTCTCAAGTTCATATGAGTGCCAAAATTGTTCTTCACGAGTGGTTTGTCGACTGAAGTATGCAACTGGACGTAACGGGCTCTCATTATTAGGCCTCTGGAGCAATACACCTCCTACACCTACCTTACTCGCATCGCAGTGCACTTGAGTCTCAGCAGTATGATCATACAACGCTAATATTGGTCGAGATATCAGCTTAGATTTTATATCTCGAAAAGCATTATCTTGTTCTACGCCCCACTGCCACACAACATCGGCTTTGGTAAGCATTGTTAGTGGTTTTGCTATAGTCGCGAAATTGTAAATAAATCGCCTGAAAAAGCTTGCCAGACCAACAAACTGCCTTACTTGATGTACATTCAGTGGGGTGGGAAAGTCTGACACTGCCTGAATCTTTTTGCTACCTGGTTTTATACCCTTAGCCGATATCTCATACCCAAGATAATCGATTTCAGATTGAAAGAAATGGCACTTCTTTAAATTTAGAGTGAGGCCTGCCTGTTTCAGAAGTTGCAATATATCTTCAAGTTTACCAAAAGCCTCGTTAAAATTGCCTGCTACGGAGAGCAGATCGTCAAGGTAAGGTACTGCTAACTCAAATCTTCTGTTGCCCAGAGCCTTATTGATCATATTTTGAAATACTGCCGGAGCATTTACGAGGCCAAAAGGCATTCTGGTATACTCGTAATGCCCATCAGGCGTTACAAAAGCAGTATATTGTCTAGACTCTTCTGTTACGGGAATCTGATAGTAGCCTGAAGCCAAGTCTAAGCTGGTAAAGAGACTTTTACCACTCAGTCTATCCAATTGATCTTCTATTACTGGCATAGGATAACTATCTTTTATAGTTCTCTTGTTAAGAGCCCTATAGTCGACGCAAAGTCTGAAATCATTATTTTTCTTTTTCACCAGCACTATAGGGCTGGCATAGGCTGAATGGGACTCCCTTATAATGTCGTTAGCTATTAATTCACCTATCATCTTTCGTACTACAGCGCGTTCGCTGTAAGGGAGTCGGTAAGGTCTATACGTCACAGGAGTATCATCTTGTAGTCGAATTGACATTTCTGTTATGTTTGTACATCCTAGTTCACTCATATTGAGAGCAAAACAGTCCCTGTATCTATTTAATAGGTCATGTAATTTATTTTTCTGGTCTACCGTTATGCTAGGACCCACGTTGATCATATCTTGAGTGATTAATTCTTTAGATACTCCTTCAGTATTCGTCTCACCAGACTCATTACTAGAATAGTAAAGGGTGTTGACGCTAACGTTTGTACATTTTGTTTGGTATTTATCATCAGAACCTAATTTAACCGCACGCGAAATGATCTTATTTTTGTTAATCACCAAAGATTTATCAGACAAATTGACTAAAATGATGCATCCTACGCCCTTTGCAAAATGATAAATACCTTGCAAAGTGTTATATTCCTCGCCAACTTTCATACATAAATTACCAGGAATGAAAACATAACCCGAATATTCATCGTCTGTCTGTACTGCTACGGTACCAAGACCTTCAAGCTTAGTATCGCATGAACAAGCAATGTTTAAACGTTCAATATTTGAGTCATCGCAGTATAAAACCAATTGTTTGTCATTTTTGTACACAGTTACGGTTGGTAATTCAGTAAGCGATTGACCTATTAATACGTCTGTGTTTAATAAATTATCAGTGACTACCAAAACCTCTACATCTGCTACAACAGCATCAACTGCTATTTCCACTGTAGCACGACCGATCGGTGTTACAGTACCTAAACCGAAGCCTTTTAGTAATGGTAACTGATAGGTTTGTAATTTAAGATTTAATTCGTTCGCAACCGCATGTCTCAAAAGAGTACATTGACTACCAAAGTCTATATAACCCGACCTCTGAACACCATTAACTTTAACAGATTTATAATACTTACTATTTGGTTTTTCTTCATTGCTTATGTTTAAAACGTTTTTTGTAACATCAACTTTAGTATCATTCGAATTCTGTTGAGTTGGTTGAGGTGGCAGAGGTGGTCGGTTGGTACCCATACCTTGCCGGCACTGATGCGTCAAATGTCCAAGACGTGAACATTGTCCACATACCTTTTTAGGTTTTGAACATTGGCTTACTATGTGACCTAGTTCCGAACAATTAAAGCAGCGTAATCCTCTTCTTATCTGTATTTCCGGTACAGATTTAGATGAAGTATTTGCACTACGACTATCAATCTTGGTTTCATATGACGACGGTTGTCTAAAAGGTAGTATTGGTTTTTTAGACACCGATGCGACGTTTTCCTTTCTTGAAATTCTACGTAAGTACTTTAAAAGCTTAGAGGGTCGTTCGAAGCTAGAACCTTGTGCATTTAGCCTTATATTACTGTCAGTTATACCATTGATAATGCAATCAACTGCATTTCTGCCTGTAATGCAACACATTTTTACAAATTTGGCCTTGTCATGATAGTATTCTTCTAATGTTTCGTCCCGTCTCCATCTTCGACTTAACATCTCATACAGTCTGTCTGCGTAGTTTCTATCATCAGGAAAAGTTTTCAGAATTTTATGTTGCCATTGTTTCCAAGTGAGGTTTACTGAATCTCTACTCTGGTACCACTTTTTTGCATTCCCGGCTAATTTAGGAATGGCATAAAAAATTATCTGCTTGTCAGTCCATCCATACACAGTCGCAGTTTGATTAACTTTGCGTATCCAATCAACAGCGCTTTGAGAATTGGCATCAGGATCATACTCAGGTAAGATGTGATGAGCACCTTGAAAGTTGCCCTCTTTACTCAGTACCTTAGCCAGGTTTCTACATAAATCCCTATCATCGTAACCTTTTGGAGACTGAAAACGTCGTCGTCGTGTCCGGCCCTCAACACTTTGGTTTGAGGAATGCCTAGATCGCTTCCTCTTGTTAGAGCTGCGAGTTGCAGTTCGTGAACGACGTCTACAATCGGAAGATAGTGTATCACTATCCGAATTATATGTTTGTGAGGAGCTGTCACTTGAACTCTCGACCTGTGAGTCATAATTTACGTAACGATGACGGGGGCGGCTGCGGTGACGACGACGGTACTTCATATGCCTTCTACCTTTTCGCGGTGCCTTATCAGTATCATCGCTGAAGTCAGACTCAGACTTATCACGGCGAGATCGACTACGATACCTATGCCGTGTTTTGCGTATTCGTCGGGGCATATCGTCTCTTGAATGTGACCTGTTGCGTTTCCGTGTGTTTTCCGGACGAAAAGGACTCCTAGATTCGTGAGCAGTAACCGCTGTGCGTTGCATATTGGGATTCAACGGTGGAGTATACGTACTTCTCTTTGACATTATGTACGGTAAGGGATGGTAATGGTGAAGACTGGTTAGTGTTTTGAAATAGAGAGATATTAAAAGGAAGAAACAAAATAAAACAAATTTATTAGTGATGATGATATACACAGGTACCTTTACCAGTTTTACCACTAAGTAAACTTAGATAGGAAGATACGCAATCGAACATCAGGTCAACAGATATATTTTACGGTGTGTGCCTTATGTATTCACACACCGCAAAACACCGTTGTCTAGTCACCGTAACACAAGCTTAGCCGCCTACCACGGGGCTAGATGGCGATCTGTGTTGTCCACAGAATTTATTTATTTATTTGCCTAGGTATATATTTATCAACTTAAGTAGGTTAACATTTTGTCCAAATGTAAACTTATTACCTAAAAGTAACGCGACACATATTTTTCTTACAGTTACACGAGCATATTCCACAATTTACTGCATTTTGTATGGCACAACAAATAAACGTACACTATAACATAACTAATTCATTTATTTTTATATCATTCCGCAAAACATTTCATTTGTTAGTGCATTTTGATATGAAACCAGGATGAAGTAACATGTATGTATTAGATAAAACTTGGTAAAGAGATCTTTTTTTTTTTTTTATCCTATGTAGGACTTACCTACCTACCACACTTTTATAAATATTAAAGTCTCCACCTACATTACTAAACAAAAGTAAGTCTACAAGTCAAAAGGAAAAGTTTCCATCGGGTTATCATCGTTTGTGCAACCTAATTGGCTAAGTACCTAGGAAGATGCACTACGCACACCTGTGCGACTACCCGGCGCCAGACGCTAACTATAGGAGGTACTTAGGTGTGTAAACAAAATATTGTTCGCTAATTCGACGATCAAATCCAGTTGATATAATATACACATCTACACATCTATTTCTCCACCTATTATATTACCCACCGTTATGACAAGTTTTAATTAGATAGGTAGTATATACTAGATGATAATCATTCTGCCTTTAGTTGGTTTATTTAGCAATTGCGGGTTGGAACAATGATATCAAGTGACAAATAAAGTATGCAACCACATCTCATAGGTTTTCACAGAAGGTATTACCTAACTTTAAATAGAATAGTAAACACATACCTTGGGCGTTCTTCAACGGGCTTACCCCTTCTTCTGACTGTAAATAAAACCTCCTCCAGACAGTCAAATCCTTTTATTTTTAATTAATTCAAGCGTTTTTATCGATAAATGACAGCTCAATCAATACAATCAACACTCCGGCCCGAATCACCGTCTGTTGAGAATGTAACGGTCATCTCGCTTCTTTTTCTTAAATTTGTTGGTCGGGCCTCGACCGACTTTTACATACAGCCATATTATATTTTTAAATTTAGGTAAAGAGTTTGTTTAAATGATAATATAAAAAGTATAATAATAGATAAATCGCTAACACCTGTAACCTATTCTCTCACAAATAACTGTTTACTGCACAGAGATAAATAGAATTGAATAAACAATTATCCCAGTACGAGGCCAAATATTAGACCGCAGGCCGTTCATTCCAGATTCTGCTGACAAATTCACCATAAACCACAAAATGACGTTTTAACATCGTGCATCGTTATGTTTTCGTAATAGAGTAGGTATATGTAGTGCCCCGATTTATGATATTGTGACATTTTGCCTGTAGTTCCGCAGATATGAGAGGTACGTACAATGCACATTTTGGTCATATGCCAAAATGTCGGAGGGCTTCAAAGTGCAATTTGAATTCTCTAATTAGGTCGGTACTCGGTAACAAGAAACTTGGATGAATAACAGTTTCTTGGCCGGTACTTTAGAGATTTCCCAAAATTTAACAAACATTCAATTTTTTTGCACCAAATTGAGAAAAAATGATAAGCCAACATTAACTCAAACTAAACAAAAAACCGAGGCTCTCCAACGTATGCCTAAGGAGGATTTTTGAGTTCTTTGGCCATATTGCTTGTAAACCCGGTGACAACCTCCAAAAACTGATAGTTACCGGGAAAATGAATGGCAAGAGATCGAGAGGGAGGAGTATAATGCGCTGGACTGACTAGATCCGCAAATCCGCACACACTCAACACGAAGGTTGCAGAAGCGGTTCATGCCTCTGAAAGCCGGAACAGATGGCGCAACATCGTGCGATAAAAGTTATTCTCATGATGGGTCACGACCTCCAGCATTGGGGAATCGACGCAAGGAGGAGGAGGAAAGACATTTAAAATGGAATATTACATACTCACATACAAACATCCACATTATTAATTTATTGTAACCAGTAGCCGTACCTACTAGGACAACTGTAGTACCCGCACAATGTGGGGATGCAGTCAATATTATAAGTGCAAAAGTTTAGATGTTTGGGTTTCAGTCACGCAAAAACAACTGAACCGATTGCGATGAAACTTTGTAGGCAGATAGCTGGATATCTGGAAAAACACACATATGTTTTATTATTTTACGCGGAATTACGCGGGTAAAACCGCAAGGTGCAGATAGTAGTAAATAAATACAGACAAGAATTGATGTTCCGGTTTGCACTGTCCACATTGTTGATTGGTATCGTGATCATTTATTAAACCTTGCTCGATTGAGGGTTACGGGATTGTCAGCAGTGATTAATTGATGTTACAGTTGCTCTCCGGATATCGTCCTAGAAAACTAAACTTGTAGGTAAGAAGCTGAAGGAGATAACTTGCTAAAATATACCTATCTATATCTATCTATACTAATATTATAAACAGAAAAGATTTGTATATGTGCGTTTGTTATGAATAACCTCAAAAACTACTGGACCGATTTCATAAATTATTTTATCAAAAGAAAGCTACCTTATCGAGGAGTAACCTAGCCTACTTTTGATTCCGATATTCCCACGGGATCGGGACTTACGCAAGTAAAACCGCGGGACGCAGCTAATATTAAATAAACTGAGAAATTCTCAACCTTAAACTTTGGAGTTTGTAGGTGGTACCTAGTACCAAGTTAGACATTGAGTTATAAGAGTTCTAAATGGAAGTTTTAGCATGCTTTTAAACCACACTATACAAGCGCCGAGGCGCCAATTACTAGTTAAGCTGGCGACTATTACTTCAAAATTTCTTACTTTTAAATCTTTTTTTACCATCTACTAGCCTTGAATTGTAAGTTACAGGTATAAATGGTTACGTTAATTTTATCAGCGTAAAAATATTGCACTACACGGTTAGGTACCAAAATTTATATAACACACACAACTAGCGCCTTTGTATTGCCTTTTATGTGTATGGAATCGTTAAAATTAAAATGCTTGCCTATTGATTTATTTTTAATTTTTATGGTTATGGTTAATGATGTATTTATGTTGCCGCTATAACAACAAATACTAAAAACAAAATATTTTTTTTAGTAAAATATTTAAGTAGGGCAAATACAATAAGAGTGTTTTTTTTGTGATAATGATACGAAACCCCTCGTGCGCGAGTCGGTCCAGCACTTGACAGGTTTTTTTTTACTAATAAACATTTTTCAAAGCAAGGGGTAAAATAAATGTAAAATTACTCGACACTGATTGATGACCTTAACCCTGGAGCGAGACTACCAGGTGGTTTCTTCTAATCACCATAGGTACCACCTACTAATGGATAGAAGTACCTATATAGTAGATACTAAGAATATAATAAAATATTATAGATGATCACTATAAGAACTAATTTAGTTAAAACAATTGAGTGTTTCTAAGGCCTTATTGGTGAATAAGTAATTCAAGCGTTTTCCACCACCTCATCAGGAGATAAATAAAGACAAAGTAAAACTCATGCACCTAGGAGATACGTGACTCGTCACTAAGTTGACTTATTGGTCATTGATTTTTCTTCGGTTTTCGTGATGTTCGTTTGAGATCAAACTCATGTTTTCGGGGTAAGTCGCGTTTCTTCTAATGCATTTTTAACATTTCGAGGTTTTCCCAGATTCCAGACCCCAGGTCCCGGGTTATTGGACATGCTTACGTGTAATACAGGAAAACGGCATCGAAACAACGACGACGTGTTTCTTTAGTGGCTGTAGTGGTCTATGAATCGTAACAGTGTCCATTTGGACCATGGCAAGCTAAGGCCAAAGTTACCCTCCTCATAAGATCCCGTTTCTGATGAACAAAGCATTCGAAGCCGTTTATCAAGTAGTTTATTAAATGAAAACTTGAAGCACACAAACATAGTTCTAATTGCATTAATTATGCGAATGCATTCGATGAATCGTCCAAACAATGATAGAATTTGCATCATACCTATTCATTCACTTTGCATACGAATGCAATGAAATACTGGGTTCATTTCACTTTATAAATGTGACCAACCGTGTGAGTGAACTACGCTTTTAAATAGTTACGATTGTATATGTTACGTGCTTTTTATATACGTAGGTATTTTTAGATATTGTTTATCTTATTATTTCCTAAAAATCATCTAGTGTTAGATATCGAATCCCGGTCGACCGCGCACCAATGTCTTTTAAGTGCGCTATTCGCTCAGGAGATAAGGACTTCCCTTCCGATTTGCATCCACCTTGTGATGTGAGGGCTCAGTAGCTACAAGGCGGGCAGTGAAACCAAGAGTTGAACGAGGTACTTCTAACCCGTAAGCCCGCGTCAGCGGGCCCGGAGGGCTTGGAAGACAACCACTATAAAAAAATAATCTCGGCCCTTGGTGGTAAACCGGCAGCCACCGGCGCGGCGGGAGAGAGATGGGGCCTGAAAAGGCCGCCGTTGTCGGGGTTGGTGGATGTATTCCGCGAGGAATTCCCGCTGGGCTCGACACTTGCGGAGAGAGAGCCACCGTAAGGGTTAGCTGGTAAACCTATGGAGCCTAGGGAGGCCAACACACCGGGCCATTTTTCCCCGAGAGTAGCCTGACGTTGCATAAGGCGCATTACCCACGTAAAAAAGGAGTTATGTACCTAACCTAGGGTCCTAGTCCTAAGTCCAGGACTAGTCATAGGGTCCTGACTAACAACAAAACAATAAAATACAGTGTTTTTAAAGGCTATATTTAGTTTACGAATAAAAAACGTTGTGGCTTTATTTAAGTAAAACTTTTTGCCTTACTTACTTACTTACTTACTTCCAGCAGGGGACGCCGCGAGCCGGGCGGGTGATCTGCCCTTCCATGAGGGCCATTTCACCCAATTCCCCTATCCCTCCCTTGGGGAGGCCGAGGGACGCCCGGCAATCACGGCTTTCTGTCGAACCTACCTGTCTCTTTACAGAACCTTACGATCTGCTCCACCTTCAGATTTTCGATGTCCTGTGCTTCTAGTAAATCTGTTCCCATGTTTTCCCATCGTATTAGTGAGTACATGGGACATTCGGCGAGCAAGTGGAAGCTGGTTTCCTCTGTCTCCATGCATTCTGGGCAAGTGGGATCTGTTTTCACGCCTATGAGTGTCAAATGTCTGTTCAGTCGGCAGTGTCCTGTTATTATTTCTATAACAAGTCTCATGTTATCTCTTGTGAGTTTTAACAGTCGACTGGTTTTCTTTGAGTCTAGCCCTTTGATGAATATCTTCGACTGTCTCATGACAGGTGAGGATGTCCATCTCCTATTTGTTTCTGCTGTTATGCTTCGGGTGATTGCACCCTTCGTAATTTTGAGGGCAATTGGCAGCCTGGGTTCAGGACCCATCTGGTTCTCATCGGCTCCCTTCCTAGCCAGTTCGTCTGCTATCTCATTGCCTGTGTTGCCCTCGTGTCCAGGTACCCAGGCAAGTGTAACATCGATTATTCTGGATAGTTCCTCTAGTCTTTTCTTGCATTCCTTGACCAATGCTGATGTTGTTTCTGTCTTACCGAGCGCCTTCAGTGCCGCCTGGCTGTCACTGTAAATTGTGGCCTTGCCTGTGTCTTTTAGGTGGCCTACCATTTCAGCACATTCCATTATGGCGTACATTTCTGATTGGAAGACGCTGGCGTACTTACCTAAGGATATTGTTCTATTTATCTCTGTTCCGTTTTCGCATATGATATGGATACCGGCGCCAGAGAGCTTTGTTGTCTCTTTCCGGGAGCCGTCTGTATAGCAGACTGTGCCTGTACTATCCAGCCTCCAGTTGTCTCTTTGGCCTATGTGAATTCTGTATTTCTTATCCTTTCCTTCTTTATTAGGTCATTATTTGTTAGAACCATTGATAGTTTGTCTTCGTAGTACTTGCTGATCTTGGCGTGGCCTTCGTCATAGAAGTTGCCAGTCCATTGACCAGTGCTTCTTAGTTTGAACCATTGTTCTATAGCTCTCCTTTTTATTTCTAGGTCTATGGGGTTCAATCCTAGAATGATCTCCAGCGCGGCTGTGGGTGTTGTTCTCATCGCGCCAGTGGTTAGGAGAGCGGCTAGTCTTTGGACCTTGTCCAGTTCTTGTTTATTCTTACCTGCGCTGGCTGAGTGCCACCATACTAGGGCGCCGTGTACTATTCTCGGTAGGATTATCGCCTGATATATCCACAGCACCATAGCTGGTTTAATTCCCCAGCTTCTACCTATTGCTCTTTTGCACTGCATCATGGCCATTTTCGCCTTTGAGCATGTGTTCATTATGTGTGTCTTGAAGCTTAGTTTGTTGTCCAGTGTAATACCTAGATATTTGACCTCATTCACCACCTCTAGGTCTTGGTTATCTAGTTTTACTGGTTCAATCCATCCTACTTTTCTCTTTTTGGTGAATAGAACTAGTTTGGTTTTATCAGGGTTTAGGTTTAGGCCTTTGCTCCTGCACCATTCTAGTGCTGTTTTCAGTCCCCTGTTCATTATGTTACACATAGTGCTTAGGACTTTACCTGTTATTAGGAGCACACCGTCGTCAGAGTAAACCTGTGTGTAGATGTGCATCCTGTTTATCTTGTCTACTAGTTCATCTATCAGTAGGCACCATAGCACCATACCATAACTTTTTGCCTTACCCTTCCCTATAAATAAAATGGAAGAAAAAGTAAGCAATTTTTCTTTTTTGTGTTTTTTATGTCTAGGTGGCCAGTTCGATTTATAGAATAGTTTTTTCCTCTTTTTCCATGTGTTTTTCCATTTTTTTACAGTTTTTGGACGGTCTAGTAACTTTGTGGAACCGTAGATGTATAAAAAGTATTTACATATTTATATACCCACTTAAGAGTGCGAATGAACCTTAAATATAAGTATATACCCATACCTACTATATATTAGTATATCGTATATCTTAACCTAACCTTCCTACTTATTTACTCACCTAGTGGCTTGACCTCTCATTTATCACACCTAAATTACCTCACAAGTCCCCACGGGATCTGTAAGTTTGTAATAAATGCGTAAGGAATGCCGGTGTTCATAAGAAACGGAATTTCCGCAAATTTTCTTTTGGCCTTTAACTTTTACTTCATCGAAAAGAAGAAGAAGAATGATAACAATAAATAGGTAGGTAGGTCATTATGTAATTTTGTGACGAATCTTATCTAATATATAATCACAAAGTTATCTACTATATAAAAATAAGTCGGGTTTTCCTTCCTGACGCTATAACTCCAGAACGCACGAACCGATTTCCACGGTTTTGCATTCGTTGGAAAGGTCTCGGGCTCCGTGAGGTTTATAGCAAAGAAAATTCAGGAAAAATTTAATTATCTATAATTTATAAGGCAAAACAACGTTTGCCGGGTCAGCTAGTTTACTATAAAAATAAATAAAAAATAAAAAGTTCTTTATTCAAAGTATAGTTACATTCTATAACAGTGACCGAGGCTTTCCAGTAAGTAATCATAGATGTTGGGAATGTCTCGCTACTTCCTTAGTAAATACATATAAGATAACTAGTAGGTAACTAAAATAGTTAACTCTAAAATGTATCTTGCTAACCAAAAAAATATCGCTACAAATTATACGAGATATTTTAAAGAAACAATACTTTTGCAAAAACACAACGCACGATAGACGCAGGGATGCGAACCCGCATCTTACTCAATCTGGGAGTACGACTTGCACCAATTAGTCATACGCTCATACTCAACTCATACGCTGTATTTTCGCAAGTATTGCTTTATCTATTACAACTTAGGCATGTTTTGCGGCACCCCGATGGCATATTCCCCGATGGATATTTCTTTGAAAGCCTAGTGCAGGCTTAAGCACTTAAATTAGAATATTAACCTTGAAAATATCACTACAAATTATACGAGTAATAACCTACCCCTACTATTAATCCATGACTATGATCGATCTAACAATCGCTGTATGTTGTTTCATTTCTCATTCCACTTTTGCGGTGGGAACCCGGCTTAACAATAAGGCTAATGAGATAGTGGTCAAACGTTCGCCTATAAATTTATCACTAGATGCGCCCCGCAGTTTCACCTGCGTGATTCCGCGGGAATTTTAGGATAAATAGTAGTCTATGTGTTATTCCAGATCTCCAGCTATCTACATACCAAGTTTTATGGAAGAGATCACTGCGATAAGGCCGCCCTAGATTGAAGATGTTTATATTGTGTGTGTTTTTGTCATTATTTTGGCGTGTATAATAAAAAAAACAACCAATCTATGTTGAAAAATATGACAATCCAGCATGACCACTAGAAAATACCGTTTCTTGTCTCGCCGAGTACATAACGCGAACAGTCTTTTAATCATGTTATAAAACATTTTTCCGTGAAACTTAATTTCAAAGGAAACGTAATATCATTCTTGGGATGTCACCTTATTAGATTTGTTTCGTGGTTGAACTTCTTTTTGTGGATAAAATAAAGAGAAGAGAAACATAATACCGTTGTTACTTCCTCGTTAATAATAAATAACAACGAAATATTTTCGTTTTTTTTTACAAAAGAAACCTTGAGGTGTTTGAAAAATGAGCTTAATTTAAGAAATAGGGTAAATGTGTTGTTGTTTATTTTTTGTAAAGTTACGGTGGATTACTTTTTGTAACTACATATATTTTCTTACCTGTCTAACCGTGAACAAAAGATCTGAAAAGACCTCAAAACATCGGGCATTGATAATACACTACACTAATATTATAAAGAGGAAAGATTTGTATTTTTGTGTGCCTGTGTGTCTATGTTTGTAATAAATAAACTCTAAAGCTACTGGACCGATTTCAAAATTCTTTTACCATTAGAAAGCAACATTCACCCTGAGTAACATAGGCTACGTTTGATCCCGATATTCCCACGGGATCGGGCCTTACGCGGGTGAAACCGCGGGACGCAGCTAGTAATTAATATAGTTAAAAGGATGGCGATTAAAACCGGAAATATGAGTAAAGCTTTTTTTTTCGATTTTAAATTACGAAAGGCAGGAGAACTTTTTCTCGTAGCTAAAGCGGTTCTGCTTCCAAAAAGGGAAGGTACCTTATGGTTGTTTAAAAAAAAACACCTGTTTACCTTATAATTTTCAAAAATACTTTTCAAAACTATTTAGTTCCCTTTCTTAATAGGCTTCAAATTTCTAATCATGGTTGTCATTGTAAAAAACACAGTGAATCCGCAATGTATCGGACGTGTTTTAAAACCGACACTATCGATAATTCATTATTTTTTTTTGGTGTTGGCACCATTGATGACCATAGACAAGGGTCACAGGCCCACAGGTATTTTCAATAGTGTCCGTTTCAAAACACTAAGGTACGTTTCATTGCGGATTCCCCCTATTCAACGAAATTCCGTCTTAATAAATTGTGATGAATAATACTAAAATATAATAACAAATAGGTAACACCAGCGAGGAAATGCAGACAGCATAATGGGCACACTAAATTGAATATATTAAAAGTAATAAACACAATAATTATAAAGTAAAATCTATTGACTAAGTCCATTACGGCCAACAGTGTCAACATGCAAGTTAAATATAATAATAAATTTTCGATGAACCCGATTTAAGTTTAGATGTTTTAAGTCTCCATTGTCTATGTCTAAAATTCACAATTTAATATTCGTCCAACCGTACAAAATTCTGTACAAAATTCACCGGTTTGTTGGTTTTGGGTTTAGTTATCTAAATGGATTATTAGTTTTGGCAGCGTTTGTTATATTATACAGGGATACCTACCTACGGTCGTAGGGTATATCTACCTAGTGACATGTCTTATGTGATTGTATTACGAATAATTCTGTTCCATTTTATGATCCCTATACTAAACTTGATTTTGTTAGTTTGCGGAATTATTTATTACATATAAGTACATCTATGATGTATGTTAGGTCAATACCTAACATACGTCATCGATATACTTATATTGGCATTGTATTCCACTACCTACAATTCAATGCCATATCACGAAAAAACACACAGTAAATGAAAACAAATAATTCGTAAAAGATACAAACATGAGGTCTGTAGGTGAGTTTTGCTTCCAGCTCTTTCTGTTATTGAATAGGTTTCCATTGAAGGCATCATTACCTAATGACTAGTCTCTGTTACGGATATCAGCTGCGAATGGATTAATTTAGGAACCAATATAATCGACTATTCGCGTGTGAGTTAGAGATAAATCCTCACTTTTATGGGCACGAGCTAATGTGCGCTAGAGTGGAAGTGAAGATAACATGTGTAAAATTTGGTGTGAAATAACTCATTTAAGCTAAACTCATTTTTCCGGTGTTAATCGCATTGGTTTAACTATATTATTAACGCAAAGTATTAATGTAGTTCTAAGCAACACGGTATCTACACGTTTTAGATAGATAGTAAAAACTTTATTGCACCAAAAATTTACAACACACATTACAAAACAAAAACTTACAGCTAATTATAAGAAAGGTACATCCTTATCGCTAAAAGCGATCTCTTCCAGGCAACCTTTAGCTGCAGAATAGCCTTCCAGGTGGTCATAGTCGTAGTCGTAAAAACCTGAAAAGTCTAAGGTACATCGGATTCAAAAGGTAAAGTAACCCACTTCGTACAGCAAATCGAATCAAATATTGACGATAAAAGTTTAACTTTCGTAACGTCGAACTTTTGAAACACACAGTGTAAATAAACAAGTACTAAGTAAATAAACCTGTGTTTATTTTATCCTTGAGTAAAATCCCAGGGGAACAATATACAAGTTGGTTACAAGTTGAGAAATACCTGGGCCGCTAAAATGGCCACTTTTCGAAAGTGATTCGCTTTTCCGTTCGTTTTCTAATTCTTCAGACGAATCGTATACCTAAGCCTGGTGAAGGTATGTACCATTGAGATATTATGTACCAGTAGGTACTAGAGATATTCTATGTTCCTTTTACGCATATTACTAAAAACACTTGCGTTGTCATTACAAATCTAATGACATCTCATAATATACCTACTAAAATCCTTTGAACCGTTCAGGCTAAAAACGAAAATTGGATACATACATACATGCTTCTTCGGCAGTCAGGTTAAAAACCGCTGCCGCGCTGACGACATTGTTACGTCTTTCGTAAAAATAAGATGACAATATTATAGCTGCGGGTCTTAAGATGAAGTCGATGAATGACTCTTAAAATGTCAAAAGTATCATTGAATTTGAGGTAGGGTTACTTCAGTGGCTTATTTCAATTATTTCATCCTTCTGATTTTTTACAGTCTTAACAGTAACGGAGGGGTCTGCTTTACTCAGATCAGTCCCCGGAGCAACCGTCAGGGATCAGTTATAGACCGATCGTGTCCTCAAACGCTAGTGTTCGGTTCGGCCCAAGTTATGACATGGAACCCCGGACGTCTAAAACCTATTTATATATGTTATATAGCGTCCCTGACTATGGCCACTTTGGGCATGCAGATAGGGGTCCGCTGTACCGACACTGTGTTCCAAGTTATAACAGTGGAAATCTGTCAAAAGTCCCAAAACCGAATCGTCAATGTGATAACATAATGTCCGATCCAGATTTCCATATGAATCCAATCCGCCCGATGTGATCATTTTAGCTCTCCCGAACGAGTTATTGAGCTGATGTCATACGTTATTCAAGCTACCACAAGACTTTGTTTTATGTGTGGTTCTGGATGACGTATCGCTGCATTTTATAGTGACCGTCTAGTGCAGGAGTTCCCAAACTTTTTTTGTCTACCGCCCACTTTGAGAATAAATTATTTTTTAGCGCTCCCCTTTTTTCACATACTTATAAACCACTGTAACACACTTTTTAAACTTACACGATTTCCGTCCATCATTATTATTAGACACGGGTCTAGATCGCGTTACAAATAATCATTGTTTTTAATTACCTCGACGTTTCGGCAAACGGGTTATACCGGCCGTGGTCCCGAGAAGACTGACCAGTCACTGGTCAATGATTATTTGTAACGCGATCTAGACCCGTGTCTAATAATAATGATGAAACCACTGTAACTTCAAATGAAATTATTATTTTAGCGGAGATTAAACTACTTTCATTTCTAAACGGAGCGACCTATTGACATGATTTTAATTTAATTTATTCAACAAAACAGGATAGATATGAGAACTACACGGAGAGAAATATCCAACCGAGTTAGTTTGAGCAATTTCTTAATTAATATTAGTTGATGTTCACATGTTGTAGTCTAAAGTCGAGAGCTCGGTCTGAGGTGTCTTAAGAGTCCTAGCTAGATGAAATTACAAATCGCCCCCTAAGCCTCTACACAACCCCCCCATCTTTTTCCGGGTCTCTTACCGGCCCCCTTTAGGCCTGCAGCGCCCACAAGAGGGCGGTATCGCCCACTTTGGGAACCCCTGGTCTTGCGTATCCCGGAGGTTAGATCGGTGGTTAAAGTAGTTTATTAGTCTGACCAATGGAAGATTTTGTTGTCTTTGTTCGGGTTCATTTGATTGACACCCAGCTTTTTACCCGTACCTATTCAAAGATGAGACAGGGAATTACTTTTATTTGGCTAAGTAGTTAAGGAGGAAGTCTACCTACTCTTTACTCCACAAACTTTACAAACGTTTCTTCTCTGGATAAAGTCATTAGAGAAAATGTTTATGTTATAAACTTAGATGAAAACAAAAAACAGATACGTTAACTAGTCTCGGAAAATGAGACGATATAACTGCGTCTAGCTGACGCACTAGCCTCAGTCGTATGTCGAACCGTTGCCGCGGGAGCACGTGCTGTCACACTGCGATTATCTTTTTGAAATCCATAAGAATACCTTTTTGCTTATTTACAAATGCCTGAATCATTCTTAAAGACAAATGTTTTAAAATACAATAATTTTATGAAAATGCATGTAGGTGTTTCTAGCTCATTTTTCGAATACCCAATGTTAGAATATACCGTATCTACTATTTTTGTTTTCATCTAAGGCCATAAATCTGTAACAGCCGTGACCATGCCCTTATGTAATTTTCCTATTTCTATTCTAATTTGAAAATGAAAAGAAAAAAACTTAGTGGCATGGTCAGGTCATAGCATTTATATGTTTTATGATACACATTTGATTTCCAAGGCTTATTCCCAATCGCGCTAAAAATACCTAATCCATTGTTCTCGAAAATGTTACCTCCATAATTTGACTTTCGATCGGTTCAAAACAAGTTCAGGCAGTCATATAGAATGTGAAATATTTTCATACTTCATATTCCATTCGTGCCAAAACGATTTTCGTACGGTCGTAACTTTCATAGTTGTAATCCACTCACAGATATAATGGGAGTAGTTGACGCAAGTGTAGCTAATAGTACCTTGCATGCCTAATTTTGACTCGATTCCTGATAATTAGTCAGGATTTGGGTCATTGAAGCCACCCTGCTTCCGATTGTTACGATTAATCGATGCACTAATCGAACCGTACCATCGAACAAATCGATTGAGTGAATCGTATACTATAGTGGAAATGAATTAGAAATGTAACAAGAATCAAAACATTGAACTGTCAATGTAAAAAGAAAAAGTAAATAAGGAGCTGTGGCTTTCAATTATTTTTATGAGCTTTTTGTTTACATTTTTAATCCAAGAATCAGATTCTTGAATTAAAAATGTAAATATGTCTTGGTCTATGAGTGTGCCTACTAACTATACTCGTAGCTCATAATGCTACGAGACCGTAGCACATAATGCTACGAGATCGTAGACCATTGCGCTACGAGGGCAAAGCTTCGTGTAACTCCCAACAATACAAAAAATTCAACTGAATAACAAACCACTTTTATTTATCAGTTACCTACTAGGTAAAGTAAATAAATAACATAACAAAGTTTAAACACGATCATCTTACAATATGAAATCGCAACGAATTTTGAGTGAAACTTTACCAATAAAAGTATCGAGATCGAAGTTCTCTGGATAAATTCCAGTTGACACTTGTCTGGAGTTGTCTAACTTATCTATTTCTGTTAATGGTGCGATTGTAAGTTCTGCAACATTAAGACACAGCCTGCAGCGACTTGAATATCTAGAACTTTCTCGAATCATGTATTAAACAGGCCAGACTAGGCGATAAGGCCTTAAGTTTAAGTTAAATTAAACTCATTTTTCTGTTTTAATAGCCTTATTAATAAACGTGGAGTAAGGTTGGAGTAATTTTACCACTTTTTGTTTCTGTCTGTCAACTTTAAAACTAAGCATCTTCTCACTATTCCGACCTTACTCCACGTTTATTGATAAGGCTAGTAGTGTTTATTACTTTTAGCATTCATGCTCAACGTTTCAAGACCTTTCCAGGTCTCTTCTTTAAGATTCAGGTAAATCCTGAAGAAGAGCCCTGTAAAGGTGTCACTTTTTGCATTGTTTCAATGCTCAACGTTTCGAGACCTTTACAACCTTTGAACCTTTGACTTTTGAAAAAGAGACCATTAAAGGTCTCGAAACAAAGACCTTTAATGGTCTTTGTTTCGAGACCGTTGAGACCGACCGAGACGTTGAGCATTGAAACAAGTAATAAACACCACGCGATTAAAACCAACGAAAAAACTCAATGTTTTTCTGTTTTTTTGTTAGTTTATTTGGTGTGTTACAATACAATAAATACTAGCAGCAGGTTTCTCCTTTTGTATGGAGAGTCGTGTGACAAATAGTCCCTTTCAATCAAAATTCATTGGAAGTTTACTGTCCCTGTGGACATAAAACCCACAATCACTTGACAGGTGCTTAAACATAGGACAAGGGATGGGTGAGATTACTTCGTAACTTGCCCGGTAATGTTTCAAGGGACAAGCACCTGACATGTTTTCCTTAGCAGACGTACCTGGGAATAACTAGGTGAGTATCTACTTAGCAATCTACTCGGGTTTCTTAACCCACTTTACTGACAATTTTCTAAAATTTAAGGAAAAGAGAATGAGAAATTATGGTGAGAAAAGATTATAATGAGAAGTTAAGATGATTTTTATAAGTATTATTTTTCTTTTGAATATTATAGAATTGGCAATATTTTTACAACCGCGGGTCGACTGCCATAAACCACCCTGGGCCGAGTTTACACGCCACCGCACTGATCTTTGAATTGTCTCCCTTAGATCTCTTAGTCACTTTTTATATTATCCACGGAAAGAGATGGGGTAGCCCTGTAGCCCTTTTCTATGCCGGAGCTACATGGAAATTAATAGGTAGGTAGGTACAATTTTTTAAACAATGTTCATAATGCTTTTGGAGGCGATGGGAAATAATATAATGTTTAATTATAATTGAAGAATTGTCTAGAAAGCATATGGAAAAGATGTGAGTAATGTAATATTTTATCTATTATTATTACTATTATAAAGCGGAAGAGTTTGTTTGTTTTTTTGCTTGTTTGTTTGAACGCGCTAATCTCAGGAACCACTGGTCCGATTTTAAAAATTCTTTCGGTGTTGGATAGTCCATTAATTGAGGAAGGCTATAGGCTACTTTTGATCCCGATATTCCCACGGGATCGAGACTTATGCGGGTGAAACCGCGGGGAGCTGCTAGTAATAGTATAATGTTGTAGGAAATGTCCTATCCAGCAAGAAAACGTGTAAATTATTTTGTTTTACTATAGTAAAACAAAATAATTTACACGTTATAGCAGTGTCTCGCGGTTTCACCCGCGTATGTCCTGATCTCGCGGAATTTGTGCAAAAATTCTTTATTAGTGGATACCTACACACCACAAAGAACACGCTCGCCAAATTTCATGTCTCTAGGACCAGCGGTTTGGACTGTGCATTGATATATATACTCGTAGTTAAGTCATTCATTTAGTCAATCAGTCAGGACTTTGAATTTAATGTGTATTAAATTTAATTTAAGAACGTGGCGACTGTTACCATTTCCATACAAACTTAATACCAAAATAGGATGAAAAATTTAGTTTTCTACCTTAATATCAATATTATTCGGATTAAGATTTTACTTTTACCCACCACAAGGTTTTCCAAAATATTCATTCGAAATGAAATAAAACGGAGAACCATTTTTCAATGAAAAAAATGTTTCATTTCGAATGAATATTTTGGAAAACCTTGTGGTGGGAACCCTTTAAAAGTAAAATCTTAATCCGAATAATATCGATATTGCATAATTTATTAATTTATAATTTATTTTGGTATTAAGTTTGTATGGAAATGGTAACAGTCGCCACGTTCTTAACCTGACGAATAAATCAAGTAAGGTATGTATCTACCTACATATTATGTATCTACGTGGTACGTTTATCCTCAGGAGAAAAAATATGAGTAACAAAATACCTAAAGATTATTTGATTAACATTATCGGTTCACTCGGTTGGAAGCGAGATATAAAACAACTGGCGAATGAAATTAACACTCCCAACTAAATGTATCGGAAGATACGATGTTTGGCTCTGGTTCAGTATAATCAGAAATATTTTTGGTTCAGTTGCAGTAATTCAGATTTAGATTCGGGATATTATATAATATCGCGAATCTAAATCTGAAGTCTAAGGTAGTTTCATTTTCCGGTACGTATTTCCGGTATTATCTTTGGGATGGGTTGTACATTTGGGAAATAAATAAATAAAAGATAATTATCGCAATCGGGCTTCATATACTTCATATGAATTATAGCAATCGGACTTCACTGTACGGAGTACGGCGTGAACATACATACAAACAATATACAGGTCAAATTGAGAACCTCCTCCTTTTTTGAAGTCGGGTAGAAACCCACATCGTTAAAGCGTTCGCTGCGTCCGTGTCCGTGGCAGCTCTACTACTTAAAGAACAAGTTCCGTATATTCCGATATTCAAGATTTCCTCGAAAAAGAAATGGAAATATATTTATTTGGAAGGTGGTGCTACAGTTACAGCGCCGAGGCGCACCAACTATTGGGTAACTACTAACTATGCGATACTGTGCATATATTATGGCCGTCGAGAGTCAAACGCGCAGAAATATTTATGAAAGTCAAAGAGTTTTAGTAGTAAATAATCGCAACACAACTTGTAGTTGTAAAGGTATGGCGGATTGAATCTGGTTTTTTTTAACAACATTGGACGACTTCCAGCGACAGCTGATCTATTTTTAAGGAACAAAAAGCTACGCTCTTTTGCCCATAGACTAGCCATAAACCATATTATGTTTGTGTTATGTATGCCCTAAAGCCCTAAAGCTAAATGTAGACGGACAAACCCCTATGTCGGATTTAAGTTTATATTTTTTTATATAACTAGATGTACTTACCCAAAACTAGCTCTATATTATATCTATTGCAACCTACAATAAGATCCTTATGTATTCATAACTTAACAATAAATGTCTTGATTTCTCGATTTCTATCTTTAAAACAATTATTTGTCTTTTTGATAACTTTGCAATAATAACTTTAAAACATGTTTTATTACATCAAACTAAGTATAAAGTTTGTAAGTATTGTAAATAACACCTTATTGTTTAGAAATAGAACCTATTTCTATTTCTAAAGCTAAATAAAATAGCTGTGTTTAGAAAGCAACGCTTGTAGAAAAATAACGAAGCTTAAAAGCTTACGGTACTGTTTTGCGGAGAAGATGAAGACGTTTGCTGTCTCCTAGTTTTATTTCCTTCGTTGCTTTTAAAATATAAAGAAACACAAAGCTGCACTGCACCTGTGTCGTACGGGTACTAGGTACATAATTAAATCTTAAAAGCTGCTGCAGTTTCTTGTTCTAATTAAGTTGTTTATCTAATAAGAAACACTATCTTATTCGTATCTTGCTAAGAAACACTTCTATATAAAAACAAAAAATAAACAAGAAACTTCACTTTTTGTGATATTTAGTAATATCCCCTGAGTTGTGAT
Organism: Idaea biselata; assembly: GCA_958496205.1. NCBI lineage: Eukaryota > Metazoa > Arthropoda > Insecta > Lepidoptera > Geometridae > Idaea > Idaea biselata. Next base: position 27,105,458 of record OY292399.1, on the reverse strand, counting down.
TTCTTCTAATCGGATGGTGCGTTCTGAAACTCATATTATAACATAGGAGCTAGTGATGCGAAATGATGATCTTAGATACAAATTTTATGCGAAAACAACCCATAAATCACCTGTTTTTATATTTATATAAAACATGGGAGCGAGTGATGTCATTTCACATCACTCGCTCCCATGTTATGATGGTGTAGTTTCGTAACACGCCCTCCGATTAGATTACCATTCATTTTATTTACAAAGTGAGAATATATTTTACATTCGAATAAAATGGACGGATAAAAATTTCAAAGTGTCTATTTCACAACTAAATAAAATGTCCAAATCTATTTAACCAAATTATCATAATGGTTTTTATAGAATTGCTTATTAGTCGGCACCGTCTGATTTATAACCTGCAGACAGTCTGCTGCATTTCATAAAGTACAAATACTTATCTACTCAACAACAGCTTACATCTTATAACCAATACAAGATCTTATTGCAAAAGTTTACGTAACCTCAGTAGTGTTGATGTGAAAGTTCCAAATCCGACCGAAGTTGAGGTTAAATATCCACATTTTGGCGCGAGTTTCTAAGCTGGGATTACCACTTGGTTATTTCAATTTAGCAGGCCAGAGGTGCCTTAAGTTGTTTCGACTACTTAAGATTAGTGATGCAACGAATAGTATATAGTTTACCACGAGAGATTCGCAAGTAGAAGTTGCGCTTTCATGATGATTTGCATTTCGAATACCGCTCTGGATCCTGCAGTCCGAGTTTCTATTCGACTTGTGAATCCGACACTCGATGCTATTAGATGTGTTAAGTACCAAGGAACTTGTCAGTACCACAGAATACATTAATAGTACTTAGTACTTAGATAAATACCTAGCGAATATCATACATCTGAAAAATTCTGTAAAAATCTGGAAAAAGAAAAACAACGGGTCATAAATTAATTAACGAATTCCCTTGGAGCCGAGAAACGTTTAAAAATATTTTTTTAATATTGGTGAGGTATTTGGATAACAAGAGTATTCGGTAAAAGTCTGCTATTCGGCGAATACGGTACCTACTACAAGATAGATTCAGTGGTGACGAAGGTTAACGAAATCGTTTTTAAATCAAAAATTACAGAGTTTGCTAATATTGTAACTATGCCAATTTTATTAAACTAACTAAATTAAACAATGAAATCCAGCAACCAGGCGGATTTTAAAAATTACACCTAAACTTAATAATAAAAGCCTAATCAAAAAGTCCGCCCCGCGAAACACTCGGGAAATTATATTGTAATGTTTTTACAGGTTAACTGTGTCGCGCGGTTTAAACACCGATCCCGTTGAAATTTTCAAAAAAATCTTTTGTATCGAATGCGTACATTATGAAAAGAACATACTCTCCTCAGCCATCCACTATCAGGGGTTTGGGCTGTGTGTTCGCCCATCAGTCAGTCAGGACAAAACATTTTAAAGATAACTAGCAGAGTCCCGCGGTTTCACACGCGTAAGTCCCGATCCCGCTGGATTTTCCAAAAACCACAAAGAGACACCACACCACAAAGAGCACACTCTCCAAATTTTATATCTCCAAGACCAGCGGTTTTGGCTCTGCGTTGATATATAGATCAGTCAGGACTTTGAATTTTATTTATGTAGAAGATTATAGATTTAAATTAAATTGAAATTATTACAAAACCACCTGTTTATCGTGTCTACGGGATAAATACGTGGCATCAAAGGGAATTCTTCACAAAGGTGTAGTCACACTACTTAAGTCAAGGGTCGTTTTATTCGACGACTTGGCTACAGTACTACCTGCGTGTTTTTCTTTTAGGCAGCTCTAAAATGTTGCACTTCACAGTCGAAATAGGTATATTAAGTCAGTAGGTTTCTCAGTAATCATATCTCAGAACACAGATTAGAAATCGATTTCGAAATGAACTTCACCGGTTTAAATTTCGCCAAGCTCCGCTTGCTTAGTTCTTAGTGAACTTTTCGCGCAAAACATTGTAGAGTTGTTGAGTTGTCTATAGATGCTGAAAAAGTAATGGTTTTTGAAAAAAAAACAGATACTCAGCTGAGTGTCCTCTTCTAATTGATTGATTAGACGCAACTTTTTGGAACTCCATAATCATATCATAATTATGTTGAATAATATTGTTCAGTTTGTTTAGTCTGTATAATATTAATACACTACATGTACCTACATAAAGACTTTGAAGTATTGAAAGACGAACAAACTATTTTATAAAACAACATTGCAAGAGAAGATTTTTTAGAGATTGACGTAAGTACACCAGAAACTCTCGGGTTCATAAATCTGTGGTTCCGGGTCGGGTAAAAATAAACTGATTGATACCTGTGTTGACACTAAATAAATGGAAGGTTGTGTTTAGTATACCTACATACATTGTGTGTAATGTGTACGTATGTAATGTGTATGAATATACGAGCTGTATCCCGCGTTTATCTCGCATAAGTGCCGATATTATCGGAATTTTCAAAAATCCTTTCTTATCGGATGCCTAGGTACATACATCACTTTAATAACACTCTCTTTAGATTCATCTCTCTACTATTAGCGGTTTAGGCTGTGCGTTGATCAGTCAGTCAGTCAGGACAGAGCATTTTATAGACACCTATAGAAGATGTAAACCAAAAGCAAAATAGTTCCTATATAATTTTAATACGTATCATCTTCTTTCTTATATATAAAATTTCCATGTCACAATGTTAGTTACCGTACTCCTCCGAAACGGCTTGACCGATTTTTATGAAATTTTATATGCGTATTCAGTAGGTCTGAGAATCGGCTACTATCTATAATAAATTTATAAGGCAAAACAACGTTTGCCGGGTCAGCTAGTAATATGTATTTATAAAAAATGTAGGTACTGTATCCGTTGTCTAGCACCCATAGTACAAGCCTAGTTGCTTAGTCCGTGTGGAACGTCCTGCAATATTTATTATTATTTGAAAAACTCCATCTTAACCACACGACATTTTTATTTTTCGAATACAACGTTTCCTGAGACAGTTCCAGAATGAAAGATTAATGAGAAGAGCGAAGAGGTTGGCTTTAGACAAAAGGTTGCAAACACCATGTCTTAGGAGTTTTCTTCGTAAATAGAGAGGTCATGCTGCCTAGTTAGTGACGCGTCGCTTCATTCAAATTGTACCTTTTGTTTATTTGGTCCGCTGAATGTGTCTCCAAGGTTCTGAATTCACTGGGGATTTGTACAGTTTTCGTGTTTGACTACTTACCATTTTAGTCGCCTTGCATAGGGGTGACTAAAGTTACATAGAAATACATACAAATCCTATGTCACTCGGTAGGTAGCTGGAGACCTGGAATAACGCAATATGCTCCCTCATTTTTATCTCGATATTTGTGTGGGATCGAGCCCCACATTGGTACCTAGGCGTGCTTCTAGTAATAAATTAAAGGCGATTGTCTGTGGTACTACTTATCTACTAAGCCGTGTAGCCCCGACATTGAATAGGGACTACCCCAATCTCTTAACGTGAGTGCAGAAAAAGGTACCTTAGGGATCTGGGAGAGACTAACTTTGAGTTCTCCCCGGGCGGTGGCGGGTAAATTGCTTAACGCACGGAGCGTTGGTGTTAGGCAGGCGCCCGGCCGATAAACATTGTCAAATCTATTTGCAGTAGTAGGTGGTGGTGTTAATGATGACTTTCCTATTGTTTCGACCCCGAATAAAATCCCCGGTTGCTCCCGAGAGGAATACAACTGGGAACATAGCTCCGATAAGAGATAGTCTGTAGTATTTATTCTATCAACCTAATTTTCCCACATCTTACTTCTTACTTAATATTATAAATGCGAAAGCAACTCTGTCTGTCTGTTCCGCTTTTGCGCCTAAACCGCTGAACCGATTTTGATGAATTTCTGTATAGACTTAGATAATACTTTGGAAAAGGAAATAAGCTACTTACGTGGGTGAAACCGCGGAGCGCAGCTAGTCATAAATAGTTCGAAGAATAGCTATAAGTCAAAATGATTAAAATGCTGCGCAAACAGTGCTACGAAGCGACTACGGGTATTTTCTGGTTACTATTTATAATCCTGCAGATTTGGACCGATATTGCATTTTTGCTTCATTCTATAGCAAAATACCATACCCTTTGAATTCCTTTCAAAATAGTACTCTTTGTGCCTTCCTTCAATCAGTTTCATCATTCATATGCAAATGTTCATCCACGTTCAATTCCATAGAGACTGTCAGATGAATCTATTTAAATGCTTAGATAATTTAGTTTAGTCTAGATTTAGGGATTGTTAGGAAACGGCAAAGGAATGAGAGTACCAGGTGTGTATTTTAAAGTTGTAATTGTTTTAATATCGGTTCAGCAATTGTTGGTTATTTTGCTTCCAATCATTTTAAATCTTCCGAAGTGTTATTTCATGCAGATCATTACTGAACCGTTATTGTACAAAAATAATCTTTTTAAATATTTATATAGGTACTCTGTAAAAGAATAATATTTAGTTTTTAGTCCCGACACCTGGCTAGTGTAATAACACAGCGTGCAGTGTGCAGCTTGCAAAGAGCATCACCCTCCCACCGCTCTTTTCGCTTTTTTATATAGGTATAACTTACTTTAAATTCTTTGCTGACGATGATATCAAACTAAGTATAAATTATTATAAGTAATGTATTTTTCGATCCTGAAAACATCTCGCACCTAAAGAAATATTTTCAGCAAAAACTCCCTTTTATATCATAATTTGTAGATCAAACACAATCCTTCGTTAACTGGCAAAAAAGTAAGGAACAACGCAAACAATGAGGCCTCCAGATATTCGAATTAGGGACAATTCAGTTGGGACAAAGGGCAAACGCGACAAGGCTCTGCGCACAAAAAGGAACGAAACAACGAGGGGCCAGCAATCGTGCCATGTCATTTTTTGGGCTTCTTTTGGTAAGGACGGACGAAACCCTTCTGATTATGTCGTGTCATGTTGTTTTTTATTGTTTTTTCTTGTCGTAGCGAGTGATCGCAAAATACTTTTATAATCTCGTATCATTTATCTTGGAAAACCTTCTGAAGTTTTTAAGGGATATTTTTCTTTTATCTCAAACTTTCTTTCCTTCTTTGATGTAAACTTTGTTTTAAAAAGTCGTAGCATAGTAATTTATCGGACCATATTCAGTTAGAACTGCCTTTGCGATTCAAATAAATGTCTTATAGGCTTATAGGTAGTATTTTTTTGTACCAAAAGAGTGAGAGAAAGGGATGAGAATCGGCGATCGAGTGATGCTTTCTCGGACGCTTTGCTAGCCGTCTAGCCCCGGTATAGAATATGGCTACATCAAATCTTGGCTACATCATCTCCGTGGGTGTCGTAAAAGCGACTGAGGGGTCTGGAGAAGATTAGCAAACCTGGAGTTCTCCTAACGCGATGGCAAGTAAACTACTTGGTCCAAAGGAAGTTTGATGTTAGACAGGCGACCGGCCTTAAAAACATTGCCAATTCTATTTGCAGTAGTATTCTATTCGCGTTCCATGAGGTGATAGCGAAGTGGGCTTCCGAGAAAGATGCAACCGGGAACATCGTTCAGATGAGGACTCTTGAACGCTTTGCGATTTTCATTTACCTATTTTCGCTATGACGTTAAATACTAGATCGTATCCTTCTATTCGTTCCACCGGCGCTTACTTTTGCTTGTGTCTGTACCCAGCTTAATATGATTGTCAAGTAGGTACAACGTTAACCTAAATGTGTTGAAGGGTCCCTCGAGTATACCAAATGGGCATTGTTTCTGTACTATGTCGTTTTGTTAACTCCGTTTACAGACTTGAAATAGGCACTTAATTTTGACATTGACCCATAGCTTGGTGTATCGCGCTGGTGAAATCAAAGCGCAAATTCACCGCTTCGGCCTAATTGTTTGTCCTTTTGACACTATAAAATCGCTTATTTACAAGTTTTTTTTTTAAAGATTTTTAGACATAACAGTCTAAAATTAGTTTTTTCGAAATATAGTTTAGAAAAAGCAAATCGGTGGACATTTGTTTAATAAACTTCCACTTAAAATACTTTCAACAAAAGTTTATTTAACTTAAAGTCGGACGAAGATACTTTCTCCGTATCTGTATCAAATTGTATCTGCCAACTCATAACTTTAGATTCTTAGCACAGTTTGAATTTGAACAGTTGACTGGTGAAGCTCGTCCGTCAGAGACGAGTGTGAAATGGAATGGATCATATCAGGCGACCTTTCTCCTTCTAGTGTCTAATAGAGACCTGCAGTTCTATGCTCAGATTATAATGTTGGTACAGTTAGTTGAATTTTAGTTTCGGTGTTAAAAATTATCTTTACCATAAAAACATTAAAAGAATACTGAATGCTGTAATTCTTAACTACTGACAAAGTCTTTCTAAAGGTTCTAACGCACAACGGGAGTTACTGAGATAAGAAAAACAATTTCAGTTTGCTTTTGTGCTTTACTTTGAAAGCAAAAGGCCGTGTTAAAATTAATCTCCGTGAAACATCCGCTTTTACCGTAAAATTAGAATTTTCATCATTAGGATTAAAAAAATATTTATTTTTATTTTAGGTTTTCTCAATTCGACCGTATATTTTTTCATATTACCCTCCCGGAAAAAGAGGGGTGTAATCTATACTTCTATATTCACTCTACATTCACCCTGAGTTACATAGGCTACTTTTACTCCCGATATTTCCACGGGATCGGGACCTACGCGGCTGAAACCGCGGGACACCGCTAGTATTATATAAATTATAGGTTTTTCTGTGAACCTGGGTCGGTATCGCTCCGCAAACGTGTTTCAATAGTGTGTTGATAGAATATTAATCGTCATATTTGACGTGTATTTGACACATTTGGCAGTTTCCTATGTTAACTATTCTATCGACACACCACTGCGACAGCACTGAGACACCACTGAGATGCCACTGATGGAGTCTCGATAGTTGTCAAAACTCTAATGACAGGATGGGTTTTTAACAGACTTGACAGACAGACAGAAAAGGTTGGTTACCATGGTTACTATTGTAATTCCACTGAGACACCATTACGATACTATTGAAGTCTACCAAATTTGTCACAGTCTCGATATATTATGGCAATAGTGTGTCGATATAATCGTAATAGTATTGTCATCTTGTGTCATTTAGTGTAATACCGGTCCTGTTTGTGGCATCGTAGCTCACGAGTGGATGAACCGATTTTCATATAGGTATAGTTTCTTTTTGCGACGCTACGCAATAATATCGAATAGTGGATAGATGTGATTGCGGCCTAATAACTTCTTTGGGGCTAATACTCGTAGGGCCTAATACGTTGTCTGTTCTTGTGGCGTGTATGTCATCTATCATTTAAAAGTATAGCCGCGCGTATATCGCGTCGCGTCGCTAATGTCGCCTTCCGTAGTTCACCTAGGACAACGGGTAAGTTGACTCTGTAGGCTTAGGAATAATATTGTTTCACCTCTCGAGAATTTCGGGCTTCTCTGAAAATATTTATATTGCCGTCTCCGAGGCTTAGCAGTCGTTATTTTGATTGTAAATGTTGATGCTGGGCCTATCTGAGGAATAGGTTGGCAAGAAATCGTCCTATGAAAGTACGTTTTTTGTAAATAAATAAGCAATAATGTACTGTTTATATGGAGTCGTAGACTTGAATAAAAGTTATATTATTGCTATGATTATTTGGAAGCTTTTTATTTGGAATGTCTATTAAGATTATCTAACAACTATACCTTGTATATGTTATAGGCAATGTGTATAATCCGGCATTGTATAGAATGCCTAGCCATTGTATACATTGCCTAAAACGTTCAGGCAATGTGTATAATACGATTCATTTCATACATTGCCTAGGTATTGTATAAAATGCCCGAAGCGCATCAGGCAATGTGTATAATGAACGACGGCAGCGGTCGCCGAAGCGCCTAATACTATAAATAAAAACATTATTAACATTTATTTCATATACAGTGCGATTTTTATACATCACGCCTTTTTTATTTACAGAATAAGGCGCTTTGGCGACCGCTGCCGCGGCACGCTCGCTTCGCTCGCTCGCCAAAGCGCTGCGTGCAATCATGTTCTAACATTAACCTAACCTAACCAAGTAGGGGTGCTCCGTTTAGTTTTTCCGTGCTTTACGTGCTGTAAATATTTTAATATTAGATACCTATTCGAATACGTACCCCCCCAAACCCCCTGCTAATATATAAAAGCTTATTTTAAATGAAAACTGTTGGTTTTTTTTGGATCATGATCAAATTTCCATAATCAAGTGGTAAGAAATGAAAAAGAAAAACACGTTACATACATTACCTATGCGTCAACCGGCATTCTATACAATGCCTAGGTATTCCATACATTTCCTAGGTAAAGTTTAAAATAGTTTGAACATTCAATATCATTTCACACATTGCCTGGACGACCCCGGCATTCTATACAATACCTAGGAAATGTATAGAATGCCTGCATTATACACATTGCCTATAACATATATACCTACTAGTAATTTAACCCACTTACTTATAAACGATGATTAACAGATGACTTTAATTATGTAATGTTGGTCTTATCTATCAACTTTAAAACCTCATATGACAGTATTTACCGTACTTAGCTATAATAGATGAAAGTTGAAATTCCATCCCATTATTAACCAAGTTTCATAGTACATGCATGTACGCACAGAGACAACTAGGCGATCACTTAATTCAGAGCTGCACCAATTTAGCTAACTAATGTTGACTAATTTGAATAGGGTAACAATGCTGCATCGGGTACAGCAGGAGAATTTAAAATACCCTTAATCCGACAAGCGAAATAAATAATAAATATTGCACGTCGTTACCCACAGCGCAATCTTGCGCTTAAGTTTGTACTATGGGTAGGTGGTATCTAGAAAATGGATAAACAATCAATGGATATATATATTATAAGTACTTTTTTGTTAATACATATAATAATATGTGATACATAGAAAACATTCAGACCAGAAACAAATATTTATTTTTAAGCATAAATACCTACTTGTGCTCGGCGGGAATCGAACCCGTAACCTTCTGCATTGCAGTCGGGCCTTCGCCCGACGTGGCACAACAGTGGCCGCCATAACATTATAACGTATGCGTATGTGTTTAGTTGTAAGTAGGTAAGGTTAGCTTACGGCCGTCCACAACCTCGGGCTAGCATGGAACCCCACACACCCCCACTGCTACCCCCGGAGCGGCACGATAGTGCCTAACCGTAAGTCTGTTAAGAGGACAGTCTACCTACTCTTTCATCATACAAACGTAGTCGACTGTTTCCTCCCTGGATAAAGGCATTAGATCAAACAGTCGACTACGATTGTAAAGTTTGTATGAAGAAAATGTTAGGTAGACTGTCCTCTTAAGGGTGACAAATACTGAAGTCATTACAACGGTATATGAATTTATCAATCTGTGTTCTTAATATGATGTAGGCATCGGAAAAGAAGGAGTTTTGATGTGAAACATCTATAGGCGAGGGTAAACCTAAAATTTGTCATGGCGATACAGGCCGTGGCGACACGACGCCTCGCCACGCTATAAACTATACTTAGCGAGTCGATGTTTTACATTTGTCAGACGTCCCGTGACGGCTCACATTTTTTCGAACTGGAACATCTGGACTTTGGGTGAAATCACGGGATTGATATAAAAAAATATTTGTGGATCTATCTATCTTCTATATTTATACTAGCTCACCCGGCAAACGTTGTTTTGCCTTATAAATTATAGATAGTGGCCGATTCTCAGACCTACTGAATACGCATATAAAATTTGGTAAAAATCGGTCGTGCCGTTTCGGAGGAGTACGGTAACTAACATTGTGACATGGAAGTTTTATATAATATAAGACTAGCTGACCCGGCAAACGTTGTTTTGCCTTATAAATTATAGATAGTAGCCGATTCTCAGACCTACTGAATACGCATATAAAATTTGGTGAAAATCGGTCGTGCCGTTTCGGAGGAGTACGGTAACTAACATTGTGACATGGAAGTTTTATATATAAGACTAGCTGACCCGGCAAACGTTGTTTTGCCTTATAAATTATAGATAGTAGCCGATTCTCAGACCTACTGAATGCGTATGTGAAGTTTGGTGAAGATCGGTCAAGCCGTTTCGGAGGAGTACGGTAACTAACACTGTGACATGGAAATTTTATATATAAGATAATAAAAAAATCGAAGTCCTGACTGATCTATATATCAACGCAGAGCCCCAACTGCTAGTCCTAGCGATATGAAATTTAGAGGGTGTGTTTTCAGTGATGTTAAAAACATCCACTAAGAAAGGGTTTTTGGAAAATCCCGCGGGGCCAGGACTTACGCGGATGAAACCGCAGAACTCTGCTAGTGCTAAATATAACAGGTAATTTTGTATTATAATTGAAAATTAAATTCCAAACTACAACTTAAATTTTGAATTTCATCACGTTCTTTTTAATTGGACACAAATCGGCTTACAGCTCACTATTTAACAAGTCCCAAATTACGTTCAGGCATTATGAATTCTCCGTTGTTTTGCCAAACTGTTCGCGAAATAATTATTAGCGTGGTTTTGTGTTATGGTAATAATTTGTCAGAGTTTAATGGGTAAGCCGTTAATCACAGAACATGACAATAACCACAGTACGGATAATATTTTGAGAGTTTAAAATCGTTGTTAGTGTCAAATTCATTGTTATACGATTAAATAAGCTTTATTTCAAGCGAACCAACTGTGTATTGTAATGTATGAAAACGAAATTAATCTAAAATTTCAGAATGTCTATTTGAAAAATAGACATAATAATATAATGAAAACGCAAAGTAAACCTAACTTTACCATAATCCAAAAGTTAAGCATTGAACTGAAAATCAAGCGGATTATAAATTTCAATTCTGTTTTAAGTTGATAAGGCCCTGAGTTTGTTTAGGTAGGTTACTATAAGCTTTGTATGTAAGAAGGCTTGATTGAGATTGTTTTCTTGATCCCTCTTCGTTCTCTAAAAGACACGTTTCTTTGGTCCAGTTGCTTTTGTTGGTAGCAGTCGTAAAATCAAAATTTAAGGTACTAGTTGGCAACGGGCGACATGAGGCGGCAGCAGACGACGTGTCGCGGCGACAATACTGGTTTCTATGTATTTCTATGAAATTCCCTACACTCGCTCGACGATGCGTCGCTAGCTTCGTGTCGCTGACTACGTAGGGAATTTCATAGAAATACATAGAAACCAGTAGTGTCGCCGCGACACGTCGTCTGCCGCCGCCTCATGTCGTCCGTTGCCAACTAGTACCTACGTTTATGAAGCAACAATATAGATAGATTAATTTATTAATAGAGTCGATAAGCTTCGCGATCGACACCAGCACCCGATTGAAATATAGCCTATTTTATTAATCCAGGTCCCCAAATAGCTTCAGTAGTTTTCTGTGATTGAGCAAAATACGGATAGGTATTCAAACTTATAATTTTACAATGAAAAGGATAAATAGACTTACTATTTAGTCGTTCTTATTCTTCATAGTTTGCGAGGAAAAATGTTATTGAAAAGGGCCTCTATGTGTTGGTTTCGGCTCCACGCACTCTGGCTTTCCTAAGGTCCGGGGCTCCATAGCCCCGTGATACTGAACGAATAAATATTTGATATGATTTGATACAAATATTTTCCTGAGTTTTCCTGCAACGTAAGCGACACGATGCGTCATAGCGACCTTACTTCTGAGTGGCCTATTGTATGATTTTCCCATCAAAAAACTAAATCTGATTGGCACATGACAACGTAGGCCACATTCGCATCCATCGTCTATTTAACATCTTCGCGTCGCGTCTTACCGCATCGCGTTGCCACGTTATTCGTTCACTTAAGACAACGGGTAATTAACTTTTTAAATTCACACGTTTTGTTAACATAGTTAACAAGACCATTGTAACATGGTTGAAACGTCGCGTCGGTGTAAGAAAATATAATAATACGCGATTAAAAGACCCGGGAAATTGTAACGGGGAATAAACCGAAAAATGCCTTTAACAATATCAAGCCAAAGGAAGTCAAATGTAGGGTGTCCAGAAAAATAGAAAGAACTGGAGGTGGAAACAGAAATCTTTTAAAATATATTATTCGAAAATTCTATTCTAGGATTTATGTACCTAAAGTTGCAAATGGGTATAATAAATTCGCTGTAGGTCTTCGACGACACATCAATAATTCGGATCCCGTCTTAAACAAAGAGCTTTGTTGACCAATAGACGTACTTGACTAGAATAACTTAAGGGTTACCCAACTTAGGTTTTATTTCAACTTAACCCAATATAGTAGCATAAGCATAACATTGTACTTAAGTAACGGATCTATTGTATACATATTTGCTGTAAAAATGTCTTTATCTAAGGAGGAAACAGTCGACTACGTTTGTATGGGGGAGAGAGTGGGTAGACTTTCCTCCTAATCCTTGCTAACACACATTTTTTTTATAATAATTGATAGGAAGGAAAGATTGCAACAAATTGTAAAGCCGACTGTCTACCGGTGACTAAACTAAGTTACTTTAGCTTATCTCCGCACAGTCAAGCCAGTTTAACATACCTACATGTGCAAACTGTATCAGCTATGCTCAGTTGATTGGAAAACTGACAGCTGCCGATTAGTCGGATGTGGACGGTTGGCTTAAGTGAGGAAGTAGTCTAAATTTAGGTGTAGGACGCTTGATTATAAAATACCAAAGCACTTGCGAACATTAACTAATAGAAAGACGACAGAGACATGAGTTTTCCAACTGTCTTTTTTAATGGCTGCACTGGCCTAAGGTTGTAAACCTGGGATAACACTAATTGTATCACACAATTCCTATGAGATTTATTTAACAAATAAATTAAACTTCAAACGTAAGCACCTACATTTTATTATCTTTGGTAACAAACTCAAACTTCTGAAGTTGTTTGTGATATCAATACAGATTTCTTGTTGTTTACTGTTGTTTATATTAACTTTAGTATAAGTTTTTTAATAAAGACATTAATCAATGATATAAATCTTTATGATACTTATCATAAACAACGAAATATATTAGTACATCTTAGGGTGCGTTTACATTGCGAAGCGGACAGCCCATTGCAAGTGTTTCCATTGATTTTGAGATTTCGAGCACTGTGATTGGCCAATTTCACGGTCCGCTCTGCTCTGTCCTCCTCCACTTCAGTGAAAACTCACTCTTATAGTCCTAAGGTTGATATACGATGTACGGTACGATCGTTCAGGTGCGGAATGTCCAAGTTGCATAATTTCCAGTGGGTGCAAAATGTCAAGGTCGCAGAATGTCCAGGTTGCATCTCATGACGACTAAAAATAATGAAAGAAGACATGCTGTGCCGACCCCTAATTATTTTTAAACTTGAGTAGGGAAATTAGGCAAATAGCTTTTACATTGGGCTTTAGTTCTAGGTATGTGTATTTATTTGTTATTATTATAATAAATAGTGGGTAACTCATTAACTAATCGCTTTGTGGTAGGCAAAAATTACTAGCTACGCCTCGCGGTTTAACCCGCGCAAGTCCGAAACTCGAATATTGTGATAAAAGTAGCCTGTGTTATATCATGTCTCCAGCTATCTATATTCTAAAATCTAAGTCTTATTGCAATTAGTTCAGTAGTTTTAGCGTGAAGTAGCAGTTTTAGGAACTCACATAATATACATATTATACAGTTTCAATTCCAAAAAAATGTTTACCAGCTGTCTTAGCTCAAAAACTTTCGCCTCTTAATAACAAACGATGAAAAATAGACATTTTTTTCTAGTGTCGTATGTACTCGTACCCCTGGTACTTTTAGTACAATGAAATTCCTCTTTCTTTTCGCACATCCAAAAAAATAAATTTAAAAAGCTAATGACTTTGAATACTTATTCCTTTTCGTAGCGATAATTTACGGTTCCATTCGTCTACCTGTCTCGTAAGTGATTTATCTCAGGTAAAAACGTACCCAATTGCAAACACGATTTGCTTCACACACCGGTAACTAAATAGGTGGGAATTCCTACTTTGTCCGGAAGGTTGTTTTTATCTACGTAATTTATAAATGTATCCGAGCTACTCTGTAAGTATGACAAAATACTTGAATCACATAATATTAAGTCTAAAAATCACAACAAAACACCTAGCCTTCTTTGATTTTGTTCCCGCCCATAGTGCTACACTAGATTTAAGTTTTTCTTTTTAATATTTGATTTATATTTTGGTACAATAAAGTATTTTTCTATCTATACGAAAACCGGCTAGTTACGCGGGAAACAAATGTCTTGCTATGGCGCCTCCGCCTGGCCGCGGCAGATTGAGAAGACCGAAGACCCAAGAAAGGCTGGCTTGACGTAAGAGCGGATATGCGTGTAAATGGTCTCACTACGCGGACCCCGGGCTCTCGAGAGGTATGCAACCAGCATCGCTCGGATGAGGATGAGGAATATAGAGAATTTCGATTCCGTCTCTATCGCAATTTTCCTTTAGTACAAAATAAGCTGACATCTTTCATTGTAATGTAAATAGCCCAATTTGTATCCAATATTACGCAACATCCTATAAAAATAGAAAATGTAGTATGGAAAATTATTAATAAGAGAGGGACAGGACATTGCTTAGCCAAAGTAATTAGTCTGATTGGTGGTCTATTAATACGGGTGTTAGAACAATTCACGCAGCGCCTAATACCTACTTAAATTTAATTGACCGATGCTAAGTTTAATACATCGGCTAAGTGTGGTACAACTTAGCAGTCGATTGATGCAATACACTACAATACAATATTTATTTATTATTATGAAATCTTATTAAACATTTCTCAAATTCCATTAGGATGTTGTATATATATTTGATGCAACGTTGTATAGGTATATATTTGATGGTAAGTTGTACACATTTGAAGCAACATTTTTTTTACAGCAGTACTTACAGTACCAACTCTTACATCGAATATATATAATTTTGTAGTAGCTAACACAAAGTACATTATATATCTAGCTAACATGTATTGATGATGCCTGACTTTTAATTTTAAAGACAATGTAGATTCTTAGAGGAGAATATTCTGTGTCTGTTAAGAATAAGGGATGATTTAAGGATGATTTATACTAGACCGGGCCGTGTCCGGGCAGGGCCGGGGTCGGGCTACTTTTGTGCGAAGACAGCTTTTGTTTTGCATGTTGTCCGTGCCGCGTCCGTGCTGTCTTTATAGAATAGTAGCCCGTCTCCGGCCCAGTCCGGACACGGCCAATCATCTTTTATACTTGATTGGACCGGGACCGGACCATGTCTGAGCCGAGCTATGAAGACAGCTTTTGTTTTGCGCAGACCCGGCATGGATAACAAGCAAAACAAAATATATCTTCATACAAAAAGAAACTCAGCTCGGAATCGGCCCGGTCTAGTACCTATAAATCATAGTTAGATTTAGATAGATTAATGCTATATTAGCACAACAAACAGTTACAATTAGTATCCATCAAAAGTAAGACAAATACGCGGAAAGCCTAAAACTAAAACGTTGTGCAAATAAGCGATCTTATCGCTAAAATGTCTTCCAGGCAACCTTTGGATGGAAAGGGTCAGTAAAGTCAATAATCCCAGTTAATCATCCCTAATGCCATTAGTTTAATTAGCACTCGTTTAGTATTGATAAGTGACGACTAAACTATCGGGTGATCGAAAAGTTTTCAGTCTCTTGAGGCCCTCGAAAGATAATAAACAAGGACTAATGATGAGGATTATTATGTGTTTCCCAGAAACAATATATTATTGTAATACGATAACTACAACCATTACAACATCATTATTCTTAATTATCGATGGAAAAGCTGAAATGTGTATTATTTCGGTTTATTTTGTTTGATATTATAATAATTGCTAGAACAAACTGTGGTATTACTATATCTATGAAATAAAAGTCCTTCGTATTTAACTTTAGCTCAAAATACATACTTTATTTATTCCTTTCCAATGGCGTACCTACTATTTATGTATTCTGTGCTATGGCATAATACAGGTATCAATAAAATTGTATTTATAATGTCAAAAATAAGTATTATGTAGGTACATATATACAAGCGTAACACCCCGGCTTTCCACGCGTGTACACTATACATATACAGCGCATTACCCATACAACCATTAGGCGAAAACTTCTAAATAATAAAAACCGTATCAAAATTTGGAAGACAGAATTTATAAAGCTAAGACCTCCTAATACTTTAAAAGCTGCCATTGGCTGGCTGGCGATTATTACCATTTCATTCGCCTGTAAAGCGTGGGAACAGTGAAAATAGTAATGTATGAAAATCGTAAATTCCCATTCGGCCCCACTGAAGAGGAGACCAATGGGGGGGGGGGGGAACCCCATTAGTCTCCTCTCTATTGACAATAACTGAAAGTCCATTGTATGTGAGAAAATATGAGAAAAGCTTTATTTTGGCTTTTATTTACCTATGCTATTTAGGTTAGATTCAAAAACCGGAATATGCAACGAGAAGCAATAAAATTCTATGCATAAATCGTGTATTCGTTCAAAAGTTTCTCGAGCTGTTTAATCGAAAAAATACGATTTATACGGAGAAATGTTACTTATTCTAGTTCGGTCAAATGTACTCTAATGTAGGTCTTATTTCGCTTGCAAGTTAATTTTAGGGTATTGCATTTAAAATCAATGCAATAAGACCGATGTGCTAACCAGACACTTACTTACGCAAGGAGTTGAAATTTAGATACACAATAATTGTCACACATTTGATATTTATAGATATACCTACCAATATCAATGTGTGTAGGTATAATATGCTTATTCCACGCTCGGCGCTCGGTTCAAACGAATCTTTCGGCTAACTGTATACCCACTTTTGTTGTTGATAGTACCCTTATAGATAAGCATTTTCCAGTAAAAGCTAAACCCATTATCCCTCGTAAAATAATGGGCTCAGCTTCCGAACCAGCTCTGGACTTATTTGCACATCGGCGACCTGCAGTAGACATTCGGATAAAGCCAGTCAGCCCACGACCGGCCAAATCGAAATCTTCGGCAAATATGGCCGAACCAATTTCCTCTGAGCGAATACAAATTTATTTTATAACAAACACGGTCTGTTTCATTTCAAATTGAAACAGTATGGTTTATACAATGTTGAATACATATACCTACAATATCAAGTGATCTTTATTTACTATTAATAGTGCACCAGACTACGGTTTGAGGCAGGCGGTATTGACGGCAGAATTGCAGATTGGCTGTGGAAAGTCTACAGTAAAATTTTATGCTGTGACTTTATAAGCCACAGTATACAATTACCCTATTAATTTCATACAATTTGTCAACATCTTTTTCTCGAATCTTATTCGCGTATTATTATTTATTTTCTTACCTCGATGTTTCAACCATGTCTCAACCACTGTAACATGCTTGAAACGTCGAGGTAAGAAAATAAATAATAAAACGCGATTGAGACCTTAGATTAAAACAAAAAACTAAAGATACTACTCTGTAAAAGAATAATATTTAGTTTTTAGTCCCGACACCCGACTAGTGTTATAACACAGCGTGCAGTGTGCAGCTTGCAAAGAGCACCACCCTCTCACCGCTCTTTGCATGCGGCAGAAATATGCTTTAGTGTTAGTGACACCAATCATTAACCATGCTTCGACGCGTTTCGGCTTTAAAAAGCCATCATCAGGAACGTAGACTCTGACCGAACTGTGAGGGCGACAAAAATTAGTAAAGACGCCGCTCGCACGACACTGTTGACTTGCCGACAGCTGGAACAAGAGTGAGCGAACAACGCTGTACCCCCACCAGTATACGTCGGTGCGGCCGTCATCTGCACCCCCACCACGCCTCGCCAACGCTCTTAGCAGGGGAGATGGAACAATGTTTGTTTGTTCATTCAGCAGAATATTTTGTGAATTTTTGTTTTTCAATATTTCTAATTGTTCCAACACACTCAGTCTTAAACCCTTATCACAAATATGTAAAATGTTATAACTATTAGTGTCGCGCAAGGAA